>JAWLRI010000169.1:553598-636435 GCA_034781795.1 Crypturellus tataupa | reverse complement strand
GGGCAGAGCGGGAAATGATATCGCGAGGGGTAAAAACAAAAAAAAAAAAAAAAGGAGGAAAAAAAAGAAAGAAAAAAAAAAAGCTCGCGTTTTGTGGTCATTGGAAGATTGCTGATGGGTGCATAAATAAAGCATGCTGGAACATCTGTTCTTTGTTGTGCATTCAGCTTTTTAATGTCTTCAAAGAGCAGCACTGACGCATCACTGACTACCACTCCCCATTCAAGCAACATTTTACCAGAAAATAATAAACCTTCCTGGTGGGGTGCAAGGAGCCAAGGCATTTGGGCAATGCCATTAATTTGGAAATATCTCTTTTTCTGGGATTTTTAAATATCTCTCCCTTTGAACGTTGTTCAAATTTTGGGATCCAGCCTGGAGTCCCTATCAGCCTGAGCAGTAAATCAGCCTGAATATTCCACTCAAGCCTTTGCTTTCTCTACCAAAAAGAAAAAAAGGAAATGAGAAGGCTGCTGTCAAGTCAAAGTTTATATGCATTTTCTCCCCTCTTAATTCTAATAATTTAAAAAAATATGTCTAAGGGGATTCTTTTTTCCTTAAGTTGCAGTATTTATTTATACTGGTAAAATTCAGCAGCAGTGAAGACCCCTGACAGTTTAACAATATTGGCTGGTTATTTTGATACACTGTGCTAGGCAGCAAAAGATTAAAACCAGAGCATCCTAGACTGAGAGAAACCAGCTTGAATTCTAAAATAAAATTTTAGCAGCATGGATTTCTCTTGCCATAGGCTATGAGGCTACTATGAATTTCAGATGCATCTCCAGAGCTGTCAATGAGGTGGAAAGATGGGACCGGCATTACAAAGATTTGTTGCAATGTGATTCAATGTAATTGCAATCGAAGGTATAGCAACATTAAATTGCAGCTGAGAAAGAGCTGTTTATGAATGTACAGTATAGGCATAAGCATTTGCCCCACCACTCTAGGACCATGACGAGAATTTCTTTGTGCTACTTTCTCGTGCTCCGCTCTTTCTTTCTAGGTCACAGCTCGGAGATATTGGAATACCAATTAGATGCTGGTGGGCTCCATTTGTAATGAGCCTGACAATGATCTTGTGACAGAATGCTTCACAAAACACAAACACCTTTAAGGACATTGTGGTAATTAGACACTAATCTCTCTGTTACATGTTAAGAGGGTTTTGGCCTCTTGATTGTTCATTTTATCTGTTCTGTTAAGTAACTGTTGTTGCATAGCCTGGTGCACGGAGTGCGAGATGGTGGCTTGCACCTCACGTTGCTCACGTTGGTCAGGACAATTCCCTGCAATGTGGAGGGACAGTCATCCACCGCCCCCTCAACAAAGCTACGTCTGCTGAGGCCAGCTGTGAGCCGAGCTCAAGCGCTGGGATTCGGGACTTTCTTCTGTCGCTGCTTTTGAAAACTTTGTTATTTTTTGACTCAGTGGTTCTGCCCGGAGAAAGCATGAAACCTTCCTCCTTAGCATTTTATAAAGCCTGTGGCGTGACTGTGTTACCACCAACATCAAAGGCTGTGTTGCTACTAATAAGAGCAGGAATAGCATCACGGAAACCATTAATGTTCTCACAGCACTCTGAGATCCTGAGATGTGATCAGATGAAGGCAAGTGAAGTGTATTTATCAATCACAAGTGCTGAAAACATCTGATGAATACGTAAGATGCTTACTGAGGTGAAGGACGGATCTTATGGGTGGGATCCTGGTCTCAGTTCTTAAGGGTCTGACAGTCAGCAATGGATTTCACTCTCATGGCATTGCTGGCAGAAAGAAAACGAATCCATTCCGATTTTGTGACTGGGAAACCAAGGCACAGAGTGCTTTAAAAGGCTTTCAGATAGAGTCTGAAGCAGAGATTAAAATGGAGCCCACGATTTTGATTCCTGTTCTCTGTTATTTGGTGTTATTCCTGCTTCCAGGACATGGATGACTTCTGTTCTAAGATTACTGCACCAGGAAACTTAGACTTGGTGGATTGGCAGGTGAATTATGTTGGGATCCTCACATATTTCACTTACTTCTGTGGTTTGGTGATGATTTTTTCTTAAATCTAAGAATGCTTTAGAAGGTGCACTGATAGGGAAGAAAAACATGTGCAGAGAACCTTTGTAATGACAATAGAAGCAGGGCAGATTGACCCTAATAATGCAATATTTTAATGTGTTTGGTCCTCTGCTTTGAGGTTCTTTTACAAGGTGCCATTACGCGGTACTTACATAGTAATTGCTCATTGACCATTCAATTACACAAGGCTGTCACCTTTGCTCATAATCAGTACACGACTTCCAAATAGTCGCTGTGATATCAAGGAGTTGAGGGCCTGTTCACCTGGTAGCAGTAGTCAATATGAATACAGGAGCAAAACCTGGCCCACAATAATTACTATGTAGCGACACAGTGTTTACATAGTAATTACCTTATTATTTTTATGGAAAAAGACATGATTATTTTTGTCCTCCAGCCCAGAGTGCAGGCCACACAGTAATTACTTTTGGGCATAAGTATAATTGTACCAACTCATTTTTTATTTTTCTGCCTTTATCCTGCACACACACAGTTACATGTGTACCGTGCACACAGTTACACACTGTATTTATCAACGCATCTTTCTTAAGTCCCGAATAAAATTGTTTTTTTTTTTTTGGTACATTGACCCATAAATTAAAAGGTCACAATGAAGGACACGTTTCTTTTCAGAAAATGATCACAATGTCTACTTAAATTTATTTTTCTTAATGCAACTTTCTTCTTCAGTATCTATCTCTATCCCAGGCCTGTTGATGCAATGGGTCAAATCCCTTTGCCTCCAGGAACTTGTTTTAAAATCATATTTAAAGCTAAAATGAACTTGAAGATAATAACTGTGTTTTCTTGACACACACAGCCAGATACTGGCTACAAGCCAAAAGGAAGCTCTTGACTCACTCGCTAGCTCATCTTCTTTTGATGGGGAGAAGTATTCCATTGATGACATTTCATGATGTTTAAAAAGTGGGTAGCATTGCTTGAAAAGACAGAGCTGGAAGAGTTCGGGGAGAAGATATAATATTAGAGAATCAACATGCCAATGAACAACAAAGACCAGTCTCAATACCGAACTGACATTGTAGGTGGATTTTTATAGAACTTGTGACTGTTACTAATTGGGACTGACTCTGAACGTTCTGCAACATGGCTCAAAAATAGCTTCGGCCAAGCATGAGAAGCTCTTTTCTTACACTTCCTGGGCATTAGTTTCTAGGCACTAACATGTTGGGTACAGAAAATGAAAGAGCTAACTGTGCCAGTGCTTTGGATGAGAGAGGACCAAAATGCCAGTGTGAATTTATTTAAAGTCAATAGGCTTGTGTCAGCTGATGGTTAAAGAGGATCAGACCCAGAGCAGTCTCGTAAGAGCATGGTCGACTATGATAAAATAAGTATCTTTAAGGCAAAACACATTATTTGAATGACATTCAGCATGAACTCAGGTGAAAAACTCCTCCACTATACGACAGTCATGAACTTCCTAGTTAAAAGATGTATATTTTTGACTGCTCAATTCACTTTTAATGTCATATATAACTATGCTTAAATCTGCTTGTCTTCCCTGTATGCACTGATTATTAAATACAGCACAATATCACCTAATAATCTAACCCCCATATTTTAAAGGAAATCATAAGATTTCCTATTTACTACTTGACTATTTATGCTAATATGTTACCTGAAATGTAAGTAGATTTGGGTGTCTATTGCACTGAAGACATGACAAAGATTTATAAAGCTTCATCACAGTGAGCAGAACTCTCTGAGAATATTGACAGTGACTAATGCTGCCTATGTCTCAATGGCAGCACTCTATACCTTATCCATTTTCTTCAGAGAACAATCATATTACTACCGATCAGTTCTTTCTATCCATAAATGAAAACTCTCCTTGCTTATTGATTCACTTAGTTCAGTCATTTATGATACACTTGAGTAGATATATCCTAGTTAAAACGGGTTGGGATATTTTCTTCTGGTCAGTGATGGGATTGGAGAATGGAGTTTGCAGCCTTGAAACATATTACATCTTTAATAGAATCAGCATACAGTTTTGTGGTATAAAGTATTTTGGTTTTCCGATCTCCATGTCATTCAGCATGAATAAAATCTGGCCAGAACAAACACAAATGAACACATCTTCTTTTAGCTAACTGCATGTTCTCTGCCAAAATACATGATTCACTGTGACAGATCCTTGGTTGGGGATGAATAGATAAGGAGAAGGAAAAGAAGGATTTGAGAACATGGAAGAGAGAATGATAGGAAAGAAAGTACATGTGAAGAAAAAAAACGTAAATGATGCTTGGTGGGAAGGAAAGGGAACGATTACATCTTGAAAAAAATACTTTTTTTAGTGGATATTGGTATACAGAGACTTCTTCAAAGCATGTGATGTGTCCTCTAAAAATATTAAATATCTCACTCACTTCATGAGTCACATTAATTTTTCTCTAGACACGATTCCCACAACTACCTACATTTAACTGAGAACTACAATGTGTTTTTTAACTCTGTTATAAAATTCTATAGTGGACTGGCTCAATTTTCCAAACAAAATCTGGGAAGGTGGGTAACTAAACCCAGACTGCAAAAATGTACTAAGGGGGATACAGCTGGTGAGGAGTTGTCCAGCTCCATCTCTCCATCTCTCTTGTTCTTTCTGCTTTAGTATGCGATCCCCTAGGCTTTGGGTGCGCTGGAACCAAGATGAGAATGTTTTAAGAGGTCAAAACAACAGCAAATGCTAGTTTTCGATCATCAGAAGGTCTCTGTAAACAAACAAAGTTTGAGGGGTCCTTCCAGAGCTAAAAGATAGCAGCTATGTTGTGACCTTTCAGATCATTTCCTTTGGGATGTCTGATGGGCCCACACAGGTCCCGGGGGGATAAACCTCCCCACCAACCTTTATCCAGATCTACTTAAGAGAGAAAGCTGGACTTGAAATAGAGTGTCAGAAATAAAGGTCAGTGCTCTATTTACATGAGCTTTATATGCTAGACTTCTCCCTGTGCTTTCTTTTTCATTCCCCAGAGAATTCTGCTTAAATCACTCCATCCCATGAACTACTTCTCAGTAACAAGTTTTATCCATCCACAAGCAGGGGCTGAATAAAGTCACTTTTGAAACACATACTCAGGCAGTAATATGCTAAGTAATGGCAATGTCCCATCATCTGTTCTGTTCCTCTGCTGCCTGAGATCTCCCTCAGTTTCAATATCTACCACAGAACAAAGTATACGTTTGCTGCCAGGAATCAGAGCAAAATCAGCATTTAGGAGAAAGCACAACTGGGTTCCTCATTTTACAGTTAAAAAAAAAAAAAAAGTAAATAGCTGTGTCTTTCAAGTATTGTGAAATCCCCAGAAGAAAAGGTCTTTATTATAGGAGCATCTTTCAGGCTTGAAATACTCACTGCTCAGTTCTGGAACAGCCTTTATTTTCTGCCATACCTGCTTTTCGTCTGTGGCTGGTAAAAAGAGAAACTTATTTAATAAAGTTGGGGTTTCATCCAGTGATTCTTCATATCGGTAGGAATCTTTCTACTGAGTTCAATGGAAGCTGTGTTCTGCTCTTGAATTGCTATCATTTTCCAACAAGTGAAGACACTTGAGCATCTGGTGCTGTTCTAGCAAGCTTCTTACACAGCCTTGGTGAGAATTTTGAAGCTGACATAGAAAGAATTTTCCAGGGCTCACATGCTCTTTTGTGTCTTCTTTTCTTTTTAGAAACAGTCCTGACACACTTGTGATACTGTTTGAATATGAAAAAATAGATGATAAAGCTAAACTGAGCATTGTAAAACATTCTGGGCAAGCGCTTGCTTAAGTTTAAAAATGGACTTGCTTCTCTGTGCTTATACAATTTTTTAGCACTTTGGAAGAGCTGAGATATGTGAATGCTCTGGGAATGTGTAATTCATCCTCCCCCCTCCCCACTCCCTCTTTGGAGATGGCGAGGGGCTGGGCTGGGCAGAAATGGCCGTGTCGGGGGCAGTACTGGGACAGGCTCCGGGGGCTTCTGCTTTCTGAATTTAGGCGCTAAGTTTCCCCACCTCTGTGTCTTGATTGATTGCCTTCATTTAGGGCTTGAGGAACATCACTGACAATCCTACTGTTTTATTATGAGGGTGATGATGATCTAGAAAGAGGAAAAACACGGTGTGATCAATGTTATCAGTAACAGTGAAGGGTCACAGCTAGAATTCACATATTCAGTGTCAAATATTCACACTGAGCTGTTTGTGCTCTCACTACCAAGTAGAAACCTACTCAAATTCTGTGGAATGAGGATCACATTTAGGGAAAGCAGTCTGCTCACATATGTGCCATTAGCAGAAAGACTGGCAAAGAAATTATCTACCGTGAAATACGTGCTAATACAAGTGCATACATGATACGCATGTGTGTTTGTGAAAATCCATTTAAACATGTTTGGGCATATGCATATGTATGAGTTTAAGTGTATCATTTCCTCTCCCCCTACCTCTCTTTAAATATTTCTATAGGGAGTGCAACAGCTACCATGACACTTCTCAGACTGTCTTCCCTACTGGGGACCTTTCCTTTTTTCCTCGCTGCTCAGTCATTTTAATAGAGAGAGGCCCTTTCCCTGGTACCCAGCTCCATAACTCCCGCCCACTGACTCCAGAACAACTCCAGTCTTGCTTGTGCATGTGCGCATGCTGAACAAGTCCTCATAAAATGCCTATCACATCATTATTTTGTTTAAACATTTTTATTTCTCCAGAGAATTTAAAATACACAAACATGTGATTCCATGAGGAAATGATCCAAAAGAGATTATAAATACAGCTATAAATGTCAAAGTTCTCAAAACATTTCACTGGCTCTATCTTCAGAAGAGACTGTTTACAGAGAAAACCCGCGTCAGTGTGTTTTATTATTGTTATTGTGTGTTAAATGTTACAAATGCAATCTGCTTGCCTTACACGTAAACCATAGTCTCCAAATATCTTTAAGAATCACCTCTATAGTTGTAGGCAGAGACAGGAGTATAATTTAGTAGCATATTAAGCAATCGCTCCACAGCAGGAAAGGTTTTTGAGTTTCACGCAATTCTCATCAGATATACCTATTCTTAATTTCTCCAGAAGAGAATATTTTGCAATGAATCATCACCCTGGGTTCCATATTTGTGAGAGGGATTGATCACAGAATTTTCAAAATACAGACTTTTCAAAGATGTGTTCTCTTAGATGAGGGAATAGGCCATTTTTATTTATTAAGGACAACCAAAGCCTTTTTTCTTTTCCTATGTAACTTTGAATTTCTTTTGGCATTGGCCTTCAAAATGAGGCCTGTGAGACCCCTACTACAAAATGCTCACGCATCTTTCCTTCTCCATTAGAACAGGCTACTCCAGAAATGAGTGAGTCGGAGTTGGAAGGAGGCAAACAAGCCCTAAATCTCTTGTAAAATACAATATGTCTAAATTTGACAGTGTATGTTTAAAAGCCACAGCATGGAATGAATTCTTATACTAGAGCAGCACATATCTGAAATTTGTCATGGATATTTAACTTGTGAGAAAAAATATTCAGCCTGGAAGTTCTTTTTTCTGTGGTCTACTTGAATGTTGATGGCAGCTGTTTTCTGCAATTATGGAAAACAAAGTAATATTTAAATTTCAAGATGTCTCTTTAAGGACTGCGCAGGAATTATGGACACAGCTTCCTTGTAGGCGCAGGCAACCTGCGGCAGACATTTTGTCTGAGGGTTCGTAGGACATCCATTTTATGTACCAGGAGCAGCCAAGTCTTTTCCTATAGTTTCTACACTAATTATGGGCAATATCCTCAAAACTGGGATGTGTCACAGGGAGAGAGCAGGAGAGGATAGGGATATCCCCCGGGTAGTAGGTTGTGAGTGCCTTTGGTAAAGGAAAATACTGTTGGAGAATGCAAGATGTCTCTCCAACAACCAGTCTTCTCTTCCTGTCTCACCAGGGGAAAAAAAATCTTTCCTGACCACAGATCAAATTCCAATTCCAAATTACACAATTATGGGCTTGTATGTCCATGCTCTCTTAATCTTAGCCTTTAACCTTTTTGACAAGAAGCAGAAAAGGTTTGAAGCATTCAGCATTTTATTATGCTTTGATTACTATCCTTTAATTATGCCTGGAATGAGGGGTGTGCTCTTAGCCCCTTGGATTTCATCAGTAACTAAACAAACTCAAATTTTGCTCTTGCGCATCCATTGAGGCTATGCCCACAACCGCCGGAGCTCAGAGGAGACTAAGCACAAGGCAGGAGCAAGCTGACCACAACCCCTCTGCACCTGGGGCCTGCGGCAGGAGGGCGCAAAAGGGAGAAAAACTGGCAGCGAACTGGGGCCAAAGCGCTTGCCCTTCGTTTTTAGTGGTGAAATTTATTTATTGGCTGCCACTTACTGGCCCAATAGTCCAGGATTAGAGGTTTATCTACCAAAAGTGGAATGTTTAATTCTAGTTTTGAATTTACCCCAAAACAAAGTCTCTGTAATTCTGGTTTTATGATTTATTGGCTGCAGTTTTCCCGAGATGAAAGTAGGAGTTCAGCAATCTGTTCTTGGAAATCCAGCATTTTGCAAGGATTCTCTGTCAGCAAACATGTGATAAGCAAAGACATTTTCTGGAGTTTCAGGCCAGTGCCTTATTCACAAGCTATTTCCCTCTTAGAAAACAGATCTTCACTCTCCCTGTGTTGCTCTATTGATCAATCTGTTTTGAGAGAGAGTGTGAGCTCAGAAAAAGGAAGATGCTTTTTTACCACATTAAATCCACTGAATTTGCCTGAGCCAGACATGATTACTGTCCAAGTGGAAAGGGTTTTACCCTAAGTAAGCTTTTCTGGATGCTCCTACAGCACACAGGGACAGGAACCAGTGAAACCACCAGAGACTCACAACTTTGCAGAACAACTCCCTGCGGCAGAGGGAATGAACACGTTGCCTTCTGACACAAATCTTTACCTGCATCAGCTAATATTTTGTGTCTATACTGGGAGAGGATGTAACGAAAATGATTGATGTTTACCATCAAGCCATCAATTGTTTACCATCAATTTTACAAGGGGAAAATGCAAAATACAGCCTTCAGAGCCATTGCAGTGCTATAGTAACCTATGCTGTCTGCATTTCCGAGCATGTTTTTTCCTACAGAATTCAGAGTAAGCTCTTACTCTTCAGTGCTTCACAAAATGCCGTGACATTTTTTCTTCATTTATGTTTTTCCTTAGGAAATGACTTCATACATGATTTCCAAGACCTTGAGACCATCCCTGGAACATAGCTCCACATACAGAAGCTTTCTATGAGAAACAATGCCTGCTTGTGTCCTCCGGCATCTCTAGAGGGAAAGACTGAGATCTTTGAATAAATGTTGTCTTTGCACCAGTTTAAGGACTACTTAATAGCTCTGCAACTGAAAATGTGAGCGCTGGTATCCTGCAGAGGTCTATAGCATTGAACTTCTGGTAGAAAAAAACTTGTGGTGACACTGTAAACGAAACTGATATTCCCACTTTAGTGTTCGGGGAATGATGTTTGGTATCATAGGCAGAAATCGCTCTAAAATCAGAAGATTCTGATGCTCATTGAAATTGGAGCACATTAATATGAAACTTATTTGGCCTTCAAAACAGTAGCAGAAATACATCGAGAATAGGATGCTTCTACAAGATTGCACGTTCTCCTCCCCTTTTGGTTGGAAACACTAAACCAGCCATAGCACTTCCCATGCTGGTCAGAAATAAGAAGCCCAGAGACTTTCTGAGAGAAAGAATGGAAAAAGATAAGTAGATTTCCCTCCTCACTGCCCTTCACAATACCCGGAGAAGCTAAAGTTTCTAAACTTAATTTTCTATATTTAAAATTTTGTGTCCCTTTATACATTTTATCAACCAGAGATTTTTAGAATTTTTATGTTTCATCAAATTCCCAAGACAGAAGAAGCAGGAGAGGATTAAATGCACTTGAGTATTTTTTTTGCTGCAGCTTGCAATCCTGAGCAGATTATTCCATTTGCTGTACTTCAACTTTTGCTCTTGTAAAAATCGGAAAGAAGAGCTATTTACCGCAATTATTTCCCTACCCTCCATTCATGTCTAAAACAGTGACAAAAACATAATGGATCACTTTGTTCATTGAATAAACAACCCACAAATGCAACTTTATAAGGTACATTCCCAGGAAACAGATCTATAAACCTGGTAAATGCACCAAGACCCCATCAGGGATGTTTGAACTAAATCTTAATTTGTCATTCATGAACACTTCACATGCCCCTCTAAATGAGTTATGTACTGCATCATCGACAGGAAATATAACAGACTGCACGTTGGAGATACCAAACGGGGCTTGTGGGAGTGTTTTATGGAGCATTGCACAGGTGTTAACAATAGACTGGGTAACAGATCAAAGGATTGTGCAGAAGCCACTTGATAAGTTTTAAAGTGTTTCTCCTTTACCTTGTCTGATAGCAAACTGCATGTCCACTCCCAGCCCTGGTTTACCTTTTGGGCACTTCCTCATCAGGACAGATACGGAGAGCAATGTTGCCGCTGCTAGCTTGACTCCACGGCTTCCAGTTCTGATATTTCCAAGTTTTTATGAAAACTCAGTGTAAGCTTGAGGCTGCTCTAAATTGTGATGCTAACAAGTAGGCAATCTGGCAAGAAAAATGGAGTGTGCTGTAAAACAAACTCAATTTTTCCTTTTTTTTTAGGCCTTCTACATGGTGCAGGAAGCTCTCTGCAGTCTGGCAGATAGCCCAAATGGGCAACATCATGAGCCCATGTCCTCAGGTATCCAAAGAACCTCTTCAGTAATGCGGACTGGCTCGTACGGAAAGCTGAGGAGGAAGCCACTCAGTCTAGAAGCCTTGCTTGGAGGCTTGCGAAGAACAGCTCTTAGGAAAGCCTGCCAGTAGTTCGTTAGCTTTCTGCTATGGGTTTTCCTTCATAATAGTCACTAATTCATAGGAGCAAGAAGACTTGAGGGTTACTGCTTCATGCAACTGGGGACTGACATGACGCGGTGATACCCAAATGCCTGTAAAATCACCTTCCCCCCCTCCTCCTCCATCCTCACTGGAGCTGTATTTTCTCTTTGGATTATCAAAGAAGGGTTAAAAAAACAAATAACCAGGGTGCATAACTCTCTAGATTTTGTTTTGGTTTGGTTTACAGGCTCTCCCTTTGGTTTTCAATAAGCTTGAGAGCTTTGCTTCAAATCAACAGTCACAGTGGCAAGTGCCGGGCAGTTGGCTGAAACAATTTTATCTTGAAGAGATAAAATAAAAGCATATTACGAATGGCAGTGACAAGGTTTCAATGCTGACAGTCTAACTAAAAAGAGTATGTGAAAAATGTCTGCCCACTGGGCCTAGAAGTTGTTACTGTACTGACTGTGCTACAAAGGCACTAGTGCTTTTTGCTACCAAAGAAACAGATGGAGACAGAAACACTGATTTCCTTGTATACATTCTGTTAACATCTTCTCCGCTTAAAGTTTGCTTCACGTCCTAGAGCCTTCCAAATAGCATAGTAATGAATATGGAAGCGAAGTGCATGTTTCTGACTGTGCATCAACAGAGTACAGCACAGCGAAGGAGCCCTCCTCCTAAAGGTTATCATTTCTGCCTAGAGAAGAGAGTCCCAGCAGACTAACCACACCGTCTGGCGCGGAAAAACACTAAGGGCAATTCTTGCTCTGAAGCCCTTGCAAACAACTTGGGAGAAACACAGCATTATTTTGCTGGTTTTATAGATGGGCTACAAGGGCCAAGAATGAATAAGTGAGATTCCAGTGTCCTAAAGACAAGAATGGTGCTCTTTCTCACAGCTACTAACCTATATAGTATCAGCTGATACTCCATGTAACTGAGTTGGGAAGAAAGGTGCTTAATTCAGAAAAGTCCAGCCTACCGACAGGCAAGACAAGAAAATGGAAATGTTGCAGCCAGCCAGTTGCATTTGCAAGTTTTGAAAGTGGTTTGGCTTTTCTTTCTTTCTCTCTCTCTCTCTTTTTTTATTCATTTGTTCTTCCAATCAGTCAGTCCCACAAAGGCAGAGCTCCCCAGGCACACACCCAGCTAGCAAACCTGCCTCTGCAGAAGGTCCCTCCTTACACAATATGCAAATCCTTCTGGAAGCCGGGAGTCATTTGACTTATGAGGTTCCTGTCTTCTATACCCAAGTCATTCATCTAATTTACATGTATTCAGCTGCTTGTTTGTTTGCTTAGCATGCTAAGTATCAGTTTTTAGAGCGATCCCCCCTCTATATATGCTCTTTACGGGATGTGCTCATGTGTTGCACGCAGGTTTTTGCTTTGTTTACCTCCCGCTGACTCCCTGGAGAGGGCTGTGGTGAGGTCTCCTGTGCACTGAGTGAACACTTATTTCCATGCTGTATAGTATGTGTGATTTCCACTTATTTCCATGCCGTATAGTATGCGTGATATAGTGCGCAGCATTATCCGCCCTCGCTATAGGTCCAACCCCTTTGTTCCGTGGTCTTCTCTCTCTTCTTTTCTTGGCAAATGAGATGCCAATATTGTTTTGCATTCTTTACGTTCACCAAAATAAACAAATTATGAGCAGTACACACCACAGCAGGATTAGTGGGCTGGAGAATTAGCTTACATACTGTTTAGACTCTCTGAAAGAATGGCTTCATAAATCCTTCCAGGGAAGGCTGGTCTCCAGCCAGAGCTGTGGCGTAACCTTTGGCGACATCTGATTTTAATACTCAAGATCAGGCAAATAGAAAGTTCCCCTAAAAACAACAACAAAAAAATCCAGTCTCAAGAGGTAAATTAAAGAAGGGACAGATAATTTTCTTTTCTTATCTTAAGGAATGTTTGTCAAGTTTTCAAACTTGGTCCTTGAAGAACACATAGTTAGCTGTACTTGGGCACCTTGATAGAAACAGCTTGATTTTCAGAGGTGCTGACTCAACTTTCTATTGATGATAACGGCGTTTGGATCAGGCCCTCTGTTTGTACATGCCTCGTAGGTAAACAGAAACTTTAACATCTCTTGCTTGTAATCCTCTCTTACATGCAGAGAACAAAATTCACCATGTGAAGAAAGGAAGGAATAAAATAAACATACAGGTCATGCTTGCCAACAAAAGCAAACAGCAGGCCCTCCAAAGCAGCCTAAAAACCTGCCTGTGAACAGCTCTGGAGTCTCAGTGCCGTTTTAACATAACAAACCCCTTCTGGGACTACCATGGTAATTGCTGCAAGAAAAATCATTTTCATCTGGTAGCTAACTATGCTGCATTTCAAGTCAGTGTCTAGATTATCCTTAAATACCTTTGACCCCAGGGAAATTTAAATCTAACCTTTTGTAACATTGCATTTGCCAGTTCCGAATTCCTATTACCATTATTTTAAGTTATATGTTTGATAGGCTGTGTGACCTAGTGCAGATAAGATAAAATTGAGATTGGTCAAAAGTAACCGATTGTTTCACAAGCTGCTCTGGGATCTGATCAATGCGTATGTGTCATGTCTTGCAGAGGTGACTGATCAAGTGAGAATTAGAAGACCAGGAGGTTTTCAGGTGTCTGCTTTGGCATTTCAGCCCGCAGCCCCGACTCCTCCGTATGTAGAGCTGCAGCTAACTCTAGGCTCACAAGAAACGGGCAAAGGCTTGTTCTTATATAGAAGGCCCTCCACATATTGGACTGTAGCACATTCAGGATGAAAAAGACATTATTCACTCACATCTGCTTGAGACCCAGGCTGCAAAAACGGATGGTTCCTGTGGAGTCTCTCGGCTAGTAAGCAGCATGTCCATAAGAATATTGTCCACAGGGTAAGTTTTATTTCTTACGGTGATTTTTTTTGTGTGTTAAGAACACCAGAGTGAGTTCGATAACACTCATACTGAGGACAGTGAGAACTGGAAGAAAGAGGTCTACACCTCACAAAAATTTGGAGGAAAAGCTGAGTTGCGTTAAAAGAAAAAAAAAACAAGCCAGAATTAGTAAGGATTTCTGTTTGCCCTTCAGCTGTCCCCTCTCTCTCTCTCTCTTTTTTTTTTCTATTAAAATCTCAGGAAAAAGTGACAACAGTTCATCTATTTTATTAACATCTTTTCCTCCTAGGAGATTTAGATGGGTGCAGACAGCAAGGATGGAGAGGATTATTTTAGGTTAATACCTAGGGTATTAATTATATACCTAGGGTATAATTAGGGTATAGCTTAGAATCCTGGGATAATTATAGGAAATGGAAAGCTGAGGCTGAATATTTCAAAAAAAAAGAAAAAAATCGTTCTATCTGTACTGAACTGTAAAATAGTTGCCCAAGAGAAAAGTTCATTGCTATGCATATTTAAAAAAGTGATGGACAAAGTGATTGGGAACTTATATCTTTTAAAAGTCCCTGCTTTCAAGACATACTTTTCATTTTAGTGGAAGTGTTCCACGTGCTTCACACCCACTGGCATCCGCTGATTTTCACTTACCTCTTGTTTTTTATCAGAAATAGGAGATCAGGCAACAGAGGTTCAAGAGTTGCCTGTGTGCTGAAAGAGTCATACTATTGCTTCGCTTTTCCATGCATCCTTTCTCCCATTTTTACTGTTTCAATGACTCTTGATCAGCTCGTTTCCATACATAGTGTCCAACTTGTGCACTAAGAGAAGATGCGGGATTTGCTGGGAACCGCATTGCAAGTAGCAACGCTTCCAAGGAAGGAAAATGGACAGGATGTAGGAAGTTGGTCTACTCTGCTGCTAAACTTGGGGGTTATTTGAACATGGTAGCAAGAAATGCAAGAGGAAGAATAAGAGGAGACAAGGAGTAACTGCCCCTACTGCGACCGTAAGAAGGCCAGGCAAAATGAAGCCACCACTCACTGGGCCTAGAAAAAAAAGGTTGTATTCTGGTGTGTCATCCGTCGTTTGGCTCTGCCAGCCTCACGGATGTAAGCTGAAACTTTTCCATTTGCGTTATCTACATGGAAAACTTAGACAAACGTGGCAGCCTGGGTAAGTGCTTTGACGTCTCATTTTCCTCTAAGCAAAACAACTACAGAACCCAGTGCCTCACTAAACTTTGCAATCCACCCACTTCTCCGAAAATCTCGGAGGGCTTCCCACAGCATGCGTCCCCCTCCCTCACGGGGCCAGGGAAGTCTGCAGGCTGCAACCTGCCCTGGAGTGTGAACACTGGCATCGAGGTGAAGCACAGGCAAAAACACTATTTGAGAAGTCCTTTTAATGACGCTGAGACCTGGACTGGTGCCCTTCCTCCTGGGATGGCACATGGGAGTAAATGGTACTGGGCACCTGGGATTACATGCGGCTTGACCTTAGCTTCCCGCAGGTGGAGAACAGAGAAGACCGAGAATTGCTGCTAGCAGCCTGAACTGCAGGAGACGGTCACAGTTTCTTTTGTTCTTTGCAGGAAGTTAATTGCTGTCATCTTTCTAGGAGAGAGTGCCCTTGCAATTGAATCTCTGGAATTTTGCAACACATCTTAAAAAAGATTTGCTTATTATTTTGAGCTTTTCTTCTTCCTCCTCTCTCTCTGTCTGCTGATTCGCTACAGAGCAGCTAAGAGTACTGTGCATAAACAGCTAGAGCAAAAACTGCTTAATATTTTTTCTCTAACTTTTTGCATATGTTTTCAATGACATTCAATCAGAGGCAATCTGTAGTTATAGTAATGCAATGGATGTTTGTTATTATTGCTGTTATGATATTATTATAATACGGTACAATATTACTATTGAATTGTCAACTTGAACTCTGTGGTGCTTTTTTATAGTTTTCTGTGATTTGCAAGTGTTTGGGGGAGCATTTGCATAAAATACAGAACTGATGGGGGTTTCATGTGCTCTACAGTAGATTTCACTTTGTAGATTTGTTTTAAAAGTCATGTCGCTCATTTTTGATTACCTTAGTTATTTGCTCTGCCTCTAGTTGGTCACAATTTTAATTTAAAGAAAGGATTCAGTGTCTCAGAGGCACTAGAGGATCCTGTCAGTGAATCCCACAGCCTGTGGGAAGTGCTGATTGATATTCAGAGCTTTAACACTTCCCATTTTGTTGAAGGAGGAGCTTTAACACAGACATCTAACTCTTTGGGCCCATTTTTCACAGTTCTTACTCCCCAGCTATGTGTCTCAGGCCTTGCCACAGGCACAGTGCTGAATTCCTCAT
Organism: Crypturellus tataupa; assembly: GCA_034781795.1. Classification (NCBI taxonomy): domain Eukaryota; kingdom Metazoa; phylum Chordata; class Aves; order Tinamiformes; family Tinamidae; genus Crypturellus; species Crypturellus tataupa. The sequence continues at coordinate 620,218 of JAWLRI010000169.1, read as the reverse complement.
TAGAGACCTCTCTGAAAGCAAAGAAGCAAGCCCACAGTCTCTGCAGTTGTAAAGTCCACCGGGCAGTAAAATGTGGGCAGCTCTTGTGTGGGTTGACAGGGCCTCCGTCCTCCTGATTTCACTCATTTTTTTCAGTTGCCTTTAATAGATAATGTATTTTACGGGCATTTGCTGAACTGGATCAATCATGGGGGTGCTTAAATGCCTGTGACAGTTTGGTTTGTGACTGTGCCCACAAATTGTGAGGAAGTTTGTCACTCTCCACTGATCTTTTGTTGCTTTATCCACCAGTTATCGCCATATCCTTTTTGAGTGGGTAAGTTATTCTGTTTTAACCAGCTGGTAACCGGCTATTGCCTAACTTAACATCTTGCCGTTGAGCTCAGCAGAAATGAAATTGTGAATCCAGAAAGCAATGCATGGACTCTGCCTTCCCCCAGTACCCCATAGAGACGTTGCACATTTTTCAATCATATTTGGTCACATTTTCTACCGCTTCCGCACAGTCAGTTCTCCAGCCGGAGAGAGGCTTAACTGTGTTCTTCCTTCTGAATGTGGCAGAGTGGGGAATGAGGAATACGGCTCTGGAATTGTGACAATTTCTGATATCTTTTTTTTTTTTTTCTCCTAGAACTTCTACCTCTAGAAGTTACCTCTGGTTTCTCTCTAGAATATCTACCATGGAAAGGCAGGGGCTGAGGCCTGCATGAAGACAACAGCTTCAGGCTGAGTGCTTGAGAAAAAGCCTGGAGGTCCCTGGGGCGGGGATGCTCTTTCAGCACTGCTGACTCGAATAGATTCAACAACGGATTTAATCTCCAGGCAGGTTATTTCTGTTGGAGTTCACAAGATGGCAAAGGTAGGAGCTGCTCTGTGAGAGGCTTGGGCAGCTTCGCTGTGCCTGAGAGCATCTCGCAGAGGAGGTGCCACCGCATCCCAAGTGTGAGGCCTTGAGGTGAGGCAAAGCGAGCCCTGGAACAGAGCTCGTGGCCAGTTAAAGCAGCGGCTGGGGAATCACAGTCACTGGTGTGAATGACTGATGCGGTTATGGGAGCAGCTCAGGGCTCCCAGGCAACTCGGCCAGCAGTAATGATGTGTGGAGGGCCTCTCCATGAAAACAGAGGGCAATGAGATGAGCAGTAACAGTGAGAGTGAACAACGTGATCAAGCCCAGTGATTTCTTGGCTGAGGCAACATAAGACTAATGTCCAACACTCCCCTGGTCATAGAAATATGCCTCCTTGAGAGTCAGGGGGTTGGAGGAGGAAAGCTGTGGCTTGTCACTCGTGCTGTCACTGCTGGGGCTACTCACACAGTGCTCTGCAAACTGTGCTCTGGAAGCTGGTAGTCACTCATAGGTATTACTAAAAACTTATTATTTCCTTTCTGCATTTTGTTCCCCTGTCCCTTTCCCGATAGATGTTTTTCTGTTTACAACCATGTGCTTAACTCCTTACCTGTAGGGGGGAAAAAGATGTTCCTTGAGCACTTACACCACCAGATCTCCTACTTTTCTGGGCTGGGAGCTTGTGCCAACGTTTAAGCATTTCAGGAAGAATTCCCTCGAGGTCCCTCAGGGCTGCCAGAGGCCCCCTGGTAGATGGGTTACCGCTCCGTGCCTGGTGCACGCGTGGGAGGACGTGCCTGCTCCTCGTGCCACAGCCCGGAGCCGTCTCAGCACCGACAGGGCAGCCGGGGCGCTGCTGCCTGGCAGGAGGAGCTTTCCCAGAGAAACTCTGCTCCGGCGCAACTATTGATCTTGCAAAGTGTTGCAGTAACCGATCATTTACAGCGTGCTCTGTAATCGGCGTGAAGCTGAGCTGTATTGGAATTACCCTCGTCAAGGGGCTGGGGTATTTATCTGAATTCCTGGGTCCCCATTGATCTGAGCGGCTGCAGGACTGTGCAGGTCCTCAATCAAAGCCCGTTTATTTTAGCCGCAGCAGATACTTTTTTTTTCTTGGAGACTGCATGGGCAAAGCCCTCAGAAATATAAACCCTTCATCAGAGGTTAAAAAAAGCCCCGAACACTAATTAAAATAAATAACTAGGGACATAGTGAGAATGTTTGCCCACAAGGCAGGTTCTTGCATGCCATATTTTTCAGCATTCCAGAAAATAACCACCGAAAATTTCACTTTTTCTTTTTTAATTTTTTTGCAAGCATCTGCTTGCAAAGGCCTTTCAGTAGCACGGTGGTTTCTCTTAGACATTTAGCATGTCACTGTTTGCAAAAAGGCAGGGAATATTTTCTCAGCACATTCTAAATTATTTGAAGCTTTTTGCTAAAATAACAAATTAGTGCTCACCTTAGCCAAACCCACAAATATTTGTACAATTAAACAGCAAGCTTTGTAGTCAGAACGGGAAAAGCATTCTCTTGTATTTTGTGGCGCCAAGCAGATTTTTTTTTGTCCCACTAGATTAAGTTAGATTAACCAATCAGATAAAAAGAGCAACAGTGAATGTATTAAACAATAAATTAAAGCCTTCTTTTTTTTTTAGGAACGTTTAATTCATTAGCTTTGATATTTGGAAGGATTGAAAAGCTGTGGAGGTGGGATGGAGATAAGGTCTTATCTGTCAATTAGACCTAGGGTTTTTAGAGGATTAGAGGGTAACTTCAGTACACAGGTGGGTCAAAGCCAAATGAATGGAGAGGAGGCAAGGTGGTATGCTATGTCTCTTAGACGTCTCTTTTTTGTACCTTATGTAAGTTATTGTTATGTAAGTGACCTGCACTCAGTCCTCCTCATTTTTGACTCCTCTCTTCCGTAGGCAGCAAGGAAGAATGTAAAAGTGAGAATAAAACTGGTTAAAAAGGGAAAGGAGAGGCATGGACTATTTCTTCAACCTGGAGCAGCAGCGAGAGTGCAGTGCCAGCAGGAGGGATCCAGAGAGGGGTGGCAGGTTGAGAGGGACCTGTGAAGGGAGCAATTTCTTTGATGAAGGGCGAGGAGAAGGAGAACCTCCTGCCCTAGGTGCAAGGCTGCTGGTGCTACTGTCAGATGTGAACACACTCACCCATTTATTGAGGTATTCCTCATCATTCACTAAGGCCAAACCAAAGCTGAAATATTTCAAGAGTAGTTTTCAAGGGACAAGTGCAGCTGGTGGAAAGCAGCATAGCCCCCTTCCCTCCCCCCTGCCCAGAGCAGAGAAGAAATGCTGCTATTTTGGTGGGAAGCGTCAACGTACTAAAACTATTCCATTGCTTTAATATATAATTTCAGCCTTTCTGTTTCCAGGGATATTTCCATAAAGACATGGTCTTTATTGCTTGCGAGATCATCTGCTCCTGCTGCTTATTCATCACTCGCAGCCGTATAACACACGGTCCTCTGTGACATCAGAGTCGTCTCCGGAGCTGCTAATTATGATGCCACAATCACGGCAGTGACTTCAAGCGCGGGACGAGCAGCAGGAGCAAATGAACTTGCTAAGTAACAAATAGTCTGTTCTCAGGCAAATGTCCCCAGCAATAAACTAGAGGGAGAGGGGGGGAACCTACGGCAAACGTGACACATGGCCAGAAACACTCGCAGATAGAACATTTAGCAAAATTTTATTTATTTTATTTTATTTTCGCAAATGCCTCTTTGATGTGACATGCTCTAACCAGCTTCTCTGCACCAAATTCTGAAAAACTTGGAAGAGCTCCAAGGATTTAAGTCACTTGCATTGTTGGCACAGAGGCTAAATGCACCCGATTACTCTGGATTTGCCCCAGTGTAGCTGTGCCTACGATGAAAATATAATTAAAGTGACATCACATGGGACTTGCACATTCAGATTAGGCAAAATGCAAGAAAATTGATTGTAAGTGATTAGTCTCAAACCAAAATGGTTATAAATGGATCTAGTCAGAATTCGTCTTTCAAGAGTTAATGGTTGTACAGGCGTAAAGAGGAGAAAGAAACCATCCTGCCACCTATGCTACCATATTCTAATTGACTACCCTGAAGAAAAAAAGTTAAAATGCCAAGGGCCACTTGGGCAAGATAACACTGTGGAAAACTTCAGGTCTCTTGTGGATCAACTTGGTTTCAAATACAGAAAAAATAAAAAAGGAAGATTTGTGGAAACTGAAGACTCAGTGAAGTTTTTTTTTTTTTAATTTACAGAAAGTATACTCTATATTGAACAACAACAGATGTCCTAGGAGTGAATGCAGGGCCGTAATTCACTCTCAAGGCTCTGCTGCTGTTCATAAACTGCTCAGGCGCTTTCTGACATCAGCAGAGTCCTGCAAGTGAATTACAGCCCCCTGCCCACGCTGGGGCCATACATTATTGCATGCAACGGGCAGCCAAGACACAGTTGGCTCATGTCACCAACTGGCTTGCAGGCAGACTTGTAATGAAGGAAGAATTTTTATTAATCAGAGGTATTTCTCTGAACGCCTTTGCCACTTTTAGGATATTTTCTGAAGCGGGCAGTGGTACTGGTGTGTTAACTTTGGGATACGCTGCTGGAATAGGAGCGAGGAGCTTTGCAGAGCATGTTAAACTCCAGGGCAACATGATGTTTGCATTTCATTTGTGTCTGCCTGTTCAGCAGGAATGGACATTAGGGCACCCGACATGGTCTGGAGAATACATCCTATTACAGGTAAAAATAGACCTGAGAGTGCCAAGAATTAGCCATTTCCCAGCTACTAGAAAATGAACAAGATGGTAGATATTCTGATACTGGTGAATCTTTAATACGAGCTCATGAAGATTTAACATGCAGTTCAGTTTCAGTGCAGATGTAAACTCACATCTCACAGTCACACCAAAAGCTTCCTTAACACAATATGTGGCTACTTGCACCATAAAACAGCTTAAGCTAAGGATCACCAGCAAATCATTCATTTCATTTTTCTGAAAATGTCCATTTTTTTTTTCTGAAAATATTTCCCAGCTGTAATAACTTTGTTCTGAGCTTTTTTCTCCTGGGATTTAAGTAACCCACAATCCCTTTTCATCTTCCTAGGTAGCTATAAAACTACACACTGAATACTGAAAGAAAATGTGGCTGGAATTCTTCGCTTAAAAGGAATATACAGTTTGTATTAGAATCCTTAATGGTTACAGACACCACTCCTGTCCCTGCCATAAAGCCTTTGCTACTGCTCCTGTCCCCCGATCCCCTTGCCACATCTCCCACAACTGTCTGGGTTTATCAGGCTCTTTGGGCTGCAGCGTGCTCAGCTGAAGGCAGTGGGAGGAGAGCAGTGAGTCAGCAGCAGGGGCTACATTGCAGTTGACTTTCATTTTGTTTCCCCTCTACTGCTAAGTATTTAGCCAAGAAGGTTAAAATAAGGACTAACACAAGAATGAGACTTGTAAAAAAAAAAAAATCATGAGTTTTTTTGATTGCTTATTTTGGAGGGCTGCTTTTTTGCCAGAACATTGCGGGAGGGACCAAACTATAACAGCCTACCTCTTAGGCAAAGCTATTAATATGGGCAAGGTAACATTCATTAGGAATGAATTAGGGAAATCCTCTGATAGCTTTTATCAATGAGTTATATTTTTCTTCTCTGAACTACTTCTTTGTTGCCTACACAAAGGACCCGGTGTTAGGTACCTGTTTTGAAAGAGGAAAGAAATAGCATGCTAATGTAATTCATGGTCAGATGATATGAAGTCAAAAGAAGTTGCAAATCTGCGTGAAGACAGAAAAATTACAATAGGCGATCGAGAGGCTAGAATCATCAGCAAAAATTGTATGAAACAGTTCAGCATGGGGAAAAAAGCAGTAGTTTTTATACAATAGAGGCAGATGATCCAGAACATTGAAATTTGATGGAAAACAAAAATAGGAAAGCAGTGGTACTGAAAAAGAGGGAAATATTTTTATAGGGCAGTAATTAGATATGGGTTTGCATTGCAAAAAGATCAGCCAAAAAAAACCACAAAAGGACAAGTCCAAAATCTGGTTGTGCGTGTCAAAGAGCAACGTGAGCGGAGATCAGGTAGAAACTGTATCTGAGTCTTACTCTTCCTTCCTGAGTGTCACAGTAGTGAGGGAAAAAATATTAGAAAATCATTAATTTCTCTGAGTCTTTGGTGAGGAACTTAAGGGTTTTTTTGTTTCTTATCCTCTAGATAAGACCTTATGGTCAGAGAGGGACTATTCCACTCTGTTTTTGAGAAGTGCTGTTGTCCAAATTGCATCTGATATAGGCCAGTTTGCTGGCCTGCCCCAAGGCCTGCTCTCTCCATCGATGTGTAAGTGCTGAGTATCTTCCAGGTATCTCTGTTATTAAACAGCCTCCCTGCTGACATCCTCATACAAACCATTACTGCATTTTTTTTTTCTGTCTTGAAGAAATACACTAGTCTCAAACCAGTCATCTGCATGTTAAGCTGTATTTAGAACAAATCATTTTAAAGCAAAACAACAACAAGAACAACAAAAGAGCTATGCAGCTTTTTTTCTAGATTTTTAACAAAATGTTTGATGTTGTAGAGATTTCCAAACAATTAATGTGAAATTGGGGATTGTTGTTCCCATGATTTATTTACCATCTATAGAGAACTCAGCTGTGGTGCTGCTGCTATTGCTACTTTTCCCTCTGCATTTAGAGTTGCAAACTGGTGAGCTCTTTGCTGGAGCATGTTTCCATCAATTTAAAGTGTGCTGGAATTGCAAGGTTCAAGCTATAGCAGTGTGAAGCAGAGCCATTTCAACGAAGCAGATGTTGGTGGGACTGGCTTTGGGGCTTTTCTGTTCCCTTCTCTCCTTGATACACCGTATAACTTCGGGCAGGTCCGAAGAGTCACGTTTTTAGGCATGACTTTGTTCTGTAAGGAAGGTAGCGTAATTCCCACAGGAGGAAAAGGGAGAGCTGTGTCCAAAGGTCTGGGGCCCCTGCTCTCCCTGCCTGTCCAACACTCACCACATACCGTTGAAAAATCCATCATCAAAAGTCGCTTGTTTTTGAAGGTTTCATCCCCTTTTCTGGAAAACTACAGTAACGACCTTGTGATGGGCTCTCTTTTTGTGTAAAGCAAGTGGGCACACACCTGCTGGTAATTTCCTTTGCAGTGCTCTCAGCTTGCTGTTAAGAAAGTTTTTTTTCCACAGGGGAAGAAAACTTCCAGGTTGCAGCCGAGGCAGGTAAAACACTTGCAGATTGCCCCGAATATTTGTCCTGTGCAGCTTAATAGACAGAAAAGCAGTGGTCTCCATGATTCATAGCAGTGATATCCATGATGCATTCAAGCTGACTTTTTAAGTAGGGAGGGATACGTTCAAGTGCAATCTGAGGTGAATTGCTCTAATTTTGCTCCGGGAAACTCATCTCAGCGACACAAGGAGAGAGGCTGGTCGCCTGCCCATCGCCCCCACACCGACACTGCCCTCATTGCCATGAGGTCCCAGCTCCACCCTGCCTGGGCCACCCTGCCCTGTCCCCAGGCAACTACTGGGTTTAGTTCCTGCTGCTCCTTGCTGCTCCCTGATTGGTTTCTGTCTCGATATAGGATGGAGGGAAGCGACACAGAGATTGGTTGCAGATGATGAGGGAAAGGAGTTTATTCTGTTTTTCTGTACTTTTCTCATCTAGAAAAACATTAGTTTCGGTTTTGTTTTGTATTTTTTTTAACCACTGTTACTAAGTGCTTCTCTTGTCCTCTTAATACTTCATGGCTGCCTGTAATGTCATCAGCGTAGCCAGAATTAGATCTAATAACAGCCACCGTGCAGAGAATCCTAGATGCAGTGCCACATAAATAAACCAGACTGGGTATTCTACAGAATTGTAAAAATGAAATAAGGAAGGTGTGAAGTTAGGGCTTTGATTTATATGTGGAAAACTAGTGCCAAGAATATTGTTATGGGCCTGGCTCCTAGAGGCAAGATTTGTTAGCAGAAACTGTCTCTAAATATTTATGCTTGGCTAAATAATTGCTAAATAATTCCAGTTCTCAGCTGGAAATTCAGGATCAGGCCTAGCCCAAATGAGTAGTTGAGTAGGATGGTATATTGGTATTTTATACAGCAGTACTCTTACTCAATGACACTTGTAACTTTCAGGATATAATTAATCTCCTTTTATAAAGTGCTCTTCATGGTCTGTCATTGGAACACTTCTTTTAGAAGTATTTCTTTAAAATAAATGAAGCACTTAAAAGCAATATATTCGGTGTTATTTATTTGGGAATTAGTAAAGAAAGTTGTGCTTTTCTCCTCTGATTGTAGACTCTGCTTTGCATGAACTCTCTATTTTTGTCAGTTAACAACTTTGTGTGCGAGAGTGAGATTATGCTATTACTGTCATTATTTAGGCTTCCGCAGCTTAGGGACAAGATTTTTTTTAATGTTCTTTTTACCATGTTGGCTAATACTTACTGTGCTCAAGATTAATGGTGGGCTCCCTGTAAGGAGTTTTTTATGGAGAGACTCTAGAAGAAATTACCTCTTATGAACATACAGGGAAGAGAGAGCCTCATCACTCAATGCAGCTGGGAGACAGACATCTACAGTACAATATTCTTGTGTTTTCCTCATCTCAGAGCAGTGTTACAGTGATGTGGCAAAGGGGACTATTTCGAGTTTATGATCATGAAACAAAGAAACATTTTAAAGGGACCTTGTCAAGATTGGGAATTATGGTGATAGTGCAGGTCCTCGAATAGGCTGGCTTTCGCCTAGCCCTGTTGTCTTTCCCAGACCATCTCCTCCTCCCTAACAGACCCCTTCTGTAAATCTGTTGAAATAAGCCACGGTGAGGATTTATGTCGGATGTGATCACAGCAAAGTAGCAAGTGACAAGATGACAACAAATGGGAAAAGAATTGCTTCTGGGCAGTTAACACAGGAGCACCAGGTCCTGGCCATGCTGGTCCGAGTGAGCACTGCGGGCTGCTACGCACATGTGTGTTGGGATTTGAATGTTAGGAATACCACATAACATGTCCTTGGCATCAGTGAGTCAGTAGGTTATTTTTTTTTTTTAAATTGTGTCCATATCCTTAGAGTCAAAAAAATATTCAGTTTTTTTGAAGATCTGTTGATGGGCAATACATATACAGAGATGTTGGGGAACATTTCCAGGGTTCATATGCTTTGACACTGACACCACGAAAGTCTGGGAAAACTTGACACTTGAGAACCCAAACCTTTCCTCATCATCTCCTCTCAGATCCCATTTTTAATGTGACAGAAACACAGAAGAGGGAGAAGCATTCCTGTAATGTTAACAAAACAACTTGTCAAGAAATGCACCCTAAAAACTTAACACGATGGATATTCTAGACTCTAAGACTGTATTGGATCTATGGAGAATAAGGTATCTATCTCATACCACTTACATGTACAAAGCAGCACCTATCTTCTGAAGCAGATATATTTTGTATATTTATGCAGAAACAGTTCCTTTATGCATTTTTCAAATGCTCCTGATCTAGTTTAATCAATTAAAACTACATTAAATGCATTTGAATATCTCAGCTCTTTTTCTTATCAATATAATTCTCAAATGTTTTCTTTTCAGAGCCCAAGGTGATGAAAAATAGATTCATTTACTCTATTACTTCTTATAATTGTGGTTCCAAGATTTTTTTCCCCTAATTTTGAAGCCACAAGAAGACTTTATGTGGCTCTAAAACTGCTGTTGGTTTTCATACCACAATACTCAAGGGCATATCTCTCCTTCAGGCTGCTATTGTTTGCAATCTGGAGATAAAGGCACACTTGATAAAACTCTTTTAATGATGTTAATATTAATACTTTGGTAGAATACTTTATCCTCTAGTAATAGCTTTAAAGAGTTTGTTGAGATTTTGTCATCTCATACATTTTAATAGAAAATGAGATTTGTGATTAACAAGAAAAATATATCTACCTGTTACTTTATTTTACTTTCACTGTCATGTAACGGCTGCCAGTGGAATAATGTATACCTTGCACCATATGTAGCTCGGCACTCAGGGTGAATGCTTGATGCTTCAGATGGCAAAGGAGGTGCAGAGCAGCTACGAGCTAAGCTCGGGCCGCACGGTTTAGTGCGAGTCCCTGGGGATGCTCCCTACGGAGGGAGCCTGCTGTGCAAGGAAGGAGTTTATCTGATGGCGGAGAGCTCCCAAGCTGACACATTACCAGCCCTTCCCGCACTCCCTTGGCAAAGGGGAAGGTTGTCTCCTTACTTGCAAGAGAGCGGCGCTGGGCATACCCTGGAGCAGAGCCAGGAACTCCTCATTTGTCCCTCTCTGCTCCTGGGCAAAGTATTTGTGCCAGAGGAGTAGAAGGGTAACGTGAGAGCACTGAACTGCGGGGCGATGGAGAGGAGGCAAGAGAGGAGTCCCCAGGTGTGGGGGGCTTTGCGGGGTGGACATGGCACCGGTGACTGTGCAGGATGCGGGGCACGTGTGGCAGGAAGCTCCTCGCAGCAGGCAGGGACATCCTGGGCCAGCGCCAGGTCCCGCGCAGGCTGTGAGTGCTCCCTGCACAACGGGTTGGCAGGGGAGAGTCTGGATCCTTGTAGCAGATCTGCCCTAATGAAAGTCAGGACAAGAAAAAGTTGGGGAGCTGCTTGGTGCCTAGGAGCACTGCTTTAATGCTGCCTGTCTACCAGCCGCGGTGCATGCCCTGCTAACGCCCGCAGCTCCCACTTTTACGCTCTGTGTTACACACCTCCTGAATCTCGGCCAAACTAGCCATCCTCCAGGCTCTAGGTTCAGGTAGTCAGAGGGACTTCAGCACCCGGCTTGCTCTAGAAATGGGAATACCAATGACATTAACCTATGGAATCTGCGGTCTCCTGTGTGTATGTAAACACACAAAAACTAAGGCTTCACTAAAAGGACTTTTGCCCCAACATGAGAAAATGTCCTGTGACTCCAGCATTCGTCAAGGGAGGCAGCATGGGCCAGAGGTGGCAACTCTCTCCGTGTCCCAGCATGGGGCTGCATGACTGCTGTGTGTGCGATAGCCCTGTCCTTGCACGGGTCAGTCTCTTCGGATGCTGCCGTACTCCCAACTGCATAATTTATTGGACTTGCCACGTGAGGGCTAGTGAAGACAGCCAGAATGAAGTGCTGTGCCAGTAACAGCCTTGGTAAATTAAGTAGCGATGGGCTTGAGCAGTAAGATTTTGATATGGATCTGAATTTTGAACAGCTCGAGTTCAAGGGAGCTGGGATCTTGATTTTGGGCTCTGTCCCATTTAGAATTACAGCAAATGAACCCATCACCATTTTGAACCCAATGCTTCACACTGTGATAGTGGCTGTGGGAACGCTTGATCAGCTGCTGTCAGTCAGGGCAATAAATTGGCCGGCTTTGTATCAGCTGATGAAAATGCTGCAGGAAAAAAAAAGTACAGGCTTTCAATGTCCTTTGGTCTTTTTACTCTCAGCCGAAAAACAAAGATCTTCATAATAATATAAATAAGAGTGAATTCCCCCGATTCCCTTCTCTTTCAAGCTGGTAAAACAATCATCTTCTCTTCTTGCAATGCTCATCAGAGCTCAATTCTTTGTGTCACAGCCAAGCATAGAAAAGCCACTGCAAATTAGGGAAAATAAACATTCTCGTCTTGCTTGTCATGTGAAGTTATCCTAACCTGATTCTAGCTGACGGCCACTTTGCAGGCCTCATTATTCAGCACAGCTATTTCTTCACCTGAAGGAACTTGCCTCCGCCTGGAAAACTTCTCTGAGGGGGAAAAAATTTCCACCCCTCGTATATGGGTGGATTTTAATCTTCTTGATGCCAGTCACTGGGCAGGATTCATGTGCTTCATAATGAGCTTCCACCATGGATCAGGCTTGGGATTTAAACCTGTTAGGTCTGGTATAATGTGTGGATGAAAGCTAATCCTGCTTGGAGGTCCCTAAAAAGACATACCAGTATGTACTGGTGAGCAAACCAGTAGGCTGTCTGTATTGCTGGTTCATTGTACTGATCTCCTGTTTGGGCTGTTCTGAGGGCATCTTCTTACCTTTCAGGTTAATTGTTCAGTGTGTAACTGTGAGCTGACACTTCGGTGATGTGTTTAACCTGAGATTAATGCTTTGTGCGGTGTAAGGTATGGCTGTTACCTTGCAGGAGATGCACTTTAACTCTTCTTGAGAGTGCTGGAGGCAGAAAGCCTTCACCTTACATTAAGGAAAGATCATAGAGAGTACAGGGTAGCCTTCTCTTATTTAGTGAGGAGCTGGGCTATTATTTCTGCTCAGCTTGACAACCTCAAGTATTAACAGTCTCCTTGACCTGTGTTAGATGTCCTCTAGTTATGTGCAGGAGTGCTAGAAATATAGAGCTAGAAAAAATAAATGATAACTCACCAAATGCCCAGTATTCATCACATCAACTTTTTCCTTTCTTCTCTTGTTGTCCCAAGATTAATTAGTAGTATTTCCTGGACTTCCATGGCCAGGGAAACTTTCTCAATTCATTTATTGTTTGTTTGTGCCACGCTAGATGTAGTTGTTATTCCTGGGATTTCTTCTTCCTTTGCAGTTTTTCATCCAGCATCATTTCTCTTTCAAATAGTTTTCATTGCCCTGAGTAACCTTGCTGCCAAAGATAGTGGACTTTCTAAAAGACTCTTTAAGTCTCTTCTTCTATGAATAATCCTAATTGCCTAAACAGTCCATATGGCTTCCATAAGATTAGTTGTTTACCTAATAGTTTTTCTCTCTGCCTTACTGTCGCTTTCAATCTATCTGGTAACCCAAGGTTATAATTGGTCACAAATACTTTGTTAATTTATTTCTGCAATTCAAAATGAAAAAAAAAAAGATTCTTTTTTCATGGTACCAGGTTATTAGTCTTTTTGACAGTTCAAAATTCTAATGAAAATCTCGAGGAAAATTCTGAAATATTTTCATCTTCTTGGCCCTTTTAATTCATGTTTTTAAAGCCCATTTTCCCTATTACAAATCTACTAGCTTTGCCTAATGTGTGTGCATGACACTAAATCTGACCATATCAACAGTACAAATAAGAATCAGGAAATGCAGTTGTTCTGAGGAGGGCATTTCTGTCTTGACAGTGCCACCATGCACTGTGGTTCCTGACTGTCCTACAGTGCCTTTTAAGCAGCTGCCTTTTTCCAGGGAATTCTCAGGAGAAATTTTTAAGTGTGACGAGGCGATAATCTGTAATAGGATTTCTGCCTACAGAGTACTCGCAGGGTTTTGAAGCTAACAACTTTAACTAAAGATATTAAAGCATTCCTGAAGTAAATGTGCCCAAAGAAAGTGTGATCTCGATTCCAGAACAATAGACCCCCCAACCTAAAGGCTAACTGGTAAGTGCAGATGTTCAGGGATCATGGCTAATTACATCAAAAGCTGGCAACCACTGGATTCTAAGTACCATATGTTGTTTCTCAAAAATAAGTGATGCTGCTCCCATCCAAAAGGCTGCCACCACCGTCAAGAAGCTAATAAAAGAGTTTGGGGTCTCAGTGGATCCGCACTGGAGCCAACGATGTAACTTTGAAGCCGCCACTTCACAGATACAGCCTAATGTTTGTCTGCCCAAGAGCTAGACAGCAGTGCTCAAGTCCAAAGTGTGAGAATTACTCTTTACTCCTTCTGAGAACAGTCTTGCTAGCAAAAGAATCATGGGAAATTTGGGAAGAAAACAGGGTACTGATGGTAACCTTGAAATTTCACAGTGTTTTTGTGGCTATTCTGCAAATATTTCAACACTGCTTGTTCTGTGGAGGATCATGCAAACTGAGGCCCGTGGGTGTTAGCTGTGAAGAAAGGGAAATATTATGAAGTAGTTCTACGCTGAATACTGCATGTAGCCTGGTCCGAAGTATCTATATTCTAAAACAACATTTGTGCAAGAAAAATCTGCAGTCATTTTTATTGCTATTTAGATGTTCTAAATAGCAATAGATCCATAGTCACCATTTTGGTCTGTTTTATTAAAAGCCAATTATAGATATCAGACACCTCAATTTGAGAAGCTGTAGTGTAAAACCATACAGAAAAAAATAAAAAGAGTGAGTGCTGAGGGCTCTGAAGTTTAAATACTTAAACACAAGACCTCATCTTCTATTTCATTGCAATAAATGGGAATTTGATCAGCAGTTTGAAGAATAAAGTCATTAAGAAACCTAATGTTATGCATCCAGTTTTGAAAAGCCTGTGCTGTATAGTTTTTATGATACGTTATTTTATTTGTATTTCAAATGTGTGGACTGTCTTACGAAATAAATATTTTTTTAGAAATACATCTAAATGAGGAATAAAAAATGTGCTTTTAGCCAAGACTAGACTTCGTAAAAGTAACTACACTCCTAAGCAGCAGTAGTCCAAAACAGCAGTGTTACCACAAGAAACTCAGCTGCAAAGTTTCAATCAAGCAACATGGAATTTAGTGCTTGAGAAGCAAAACCTCTACCTGTTACTTATTATGACAAAACTTCTAGCTCATAACATCTCACATAGCAATTGTTATCAAGAAAACTTCACCTAGCGTGAGTGGTGCATCACCAGGTGTGCTGGAGCAAAACTTGCTGCACTTGCACCTTCCTGAAATTGCTCATAGCTGTGACACTTACTATCCTGCTGTTTACTCACATTTAAGATTAAGAAATAATTCATCGTTTAATACAGCATGTAATGCCTCCCCTAGAAAACACCTCCTCTGTGCAAACATACAATGTATTTATTATGAATGAAACTCATTAATACGTAGTGCAATCAATATTTGAGCTCTTGCAAATATCAAATGCTAGAGGTTGCTGCTCGGTGGCTGTTCGCCTTAATGTCAGGATTTGGAGAACAGGTTGTACTTCAGCAGAGGTATCAATTTCCATAAGTCAAAATCAGAAGTCATGTCACCTGTTTTACCATCTATCTACTAAATCTTTCATCTGTCTCTTGCATGCATATTGCAGGCACTAGTCCAGGTTGCAATACTTAGTGGCTTCACTTCTTATGAGTGCTCTCTGTGCCCATGAAGCTGTTTTTTATAAATGGCTCCCTGTTAGGTTACCTTATACAGAAGTAGGTTTCCTCATTCTTAAGCAGACTCCCATGGATTTCTAGGCCTCATTACATTCCAGATGCCTTAGTCTTTTCTGACTCCCAAAAACATAGAAAATGGGTTGGAAATGAGAGCAGCACCGATCAAATGCCTTGGTGCAGCCTTTGCTTTCCAGGCTGCACACTTCTAATGCGCACTCAGAAGAGGACACTGTACAGCTGCCTCCAGGCTGACTCTGACCTGTCCTGTGCATGTGGCTGTGATGGGAGAGGTGGGCAAAGCATGTCCAGCAAAATCCAACTGGGAAGCCAAGGCCCCAACTGAACCAGGAGTAAGGTGCCTTGACCTCCTCCAAAGGTAGTGTCCCTTCCTTCCTTCCTTTCCTTTCCTTCCTTCCCTTCTTTTCCTTCCTTCCTTCCCTTCCTTCCCTTCCCTTCCTTGCCTTCCTTCCCTTCCTGCCTTCCTTCCTAACTTGTTGAAATAAATAAGCCATGTGCTTTGCATTTTTTTTTTCTCGATACAGATCTCTTCACTGTAGCAGCATAAGAAATACTGAATTTAGAGCAAAATGAATTCAGCTTTTTTTGTTGTTGTTCATTTCTTGCCCTTCTCCTGAATTTGGTCAAGGTCCATCGTGGAACCCTAAGAGTTTCCCTTTTGCAACTTGTTAACCTTCCTAGGCTCAAATTTCTCTTCTTGATCATAAAATTATTTATATTTGTTCTTTTTTCTTCTTCTCTTTTTCTTTACATCTGTTCTTTTAAAATGCTTGTTTCACATCTCTTGACTTTGTTTTCTTTTTTGAGTGAAGAAAATTCACTGCAACAAATCTTATTCAACATAAAGCTGGTCTGGAGCCATCCTACTATTTGTTAGGGCCAGTCTGCTCTGATTATTTATTTTATTTCATTTACGATCACTGTAATGCCTGACCCATTCACAGCAGACATCCAGGCATCAGACTTCCTAGCCTCACTACCAGTAAATATAGGGATACAGTAAAATCTAAGAATACAGCAAGATCAAGAGTATAAACAGAGTTCATAATGTCAAGCTGAAATCATTAGCTGTATAAAAACAGATAACCCAAACTATCACAGCAGTACATATGCATGTAATTTAACTCTGTTACAGTCATATTTTAAGATGTCATTGTGGCACTTCCTAAGCAGAAATTGCTTTTTTTTTTTTTTTTTTCTATTTTGGGGCTGTTTGTTAAGCAACAAAATTCCTATTTGTTCCTGCAAAGAAACATCAGCGCCAATTTCACTGGCTCATTTTCTGCAGTGTGGATACCTTGCAGTGTGGCCACAGATTTGGAAACCTCCTTTCCCCCACTTTATTTTTTCAACAGCCTGTGTAAATCAGTGTCATTCCGTCTAAATCAGTGGAGCTATACTGATTTACACAGGCTGAGGCACCAGCTGAAGATGGTCATAAATTTTGTAGTGTTTTTTGACTTCAAACTTGCTCCTTTTTCAAGGATATGTGTGATGAGATCTCTCATGTAGCCCATGGAGGACAGGACTGTGCCTTTGCTTTTGAGAAGCCGTGTAGGGTTGTGCTACATACAACTCCTAGAGGTGTTTTAACTGTCCTTGATTGTTCTTCCATTAAGTCAGCAGAACAGAGCTCTGAAGAGACACAGATTTTCTTATTCTGACTGTATTTTTGTGTGATTTCTTGTGAATATTGACATCTGTAATGCGCAACATATTAACTGGATAAATGCCACTTCAAGCAGTGCATGTCTGAACTTAATTTTTAAGCAAGAAGAATCTCCTCTCTTTAACATCACAGAAAGCTTATACACAGGGAAAAAAGAAACAGTTATCTGCTGAACTGTATCAGCGTCCTCTGATATAGCCATCTTTAAAGCACTCCTTTGGGTAATAGTACTAATTAAATCCTGCAATGCTTATTCAGTCTTCTGTCCATAAAAACTCCCACTGATGGGATCTGAGAGTCCTCTGAAAAGCAGGGCTAACTTTATTTATGTGTATAGATATGGATTCAGATGACTACCATTACAGAGTCTGTTGGAAAATGTTGGCTGCTGTGCGTGAGGACCACAGAATAAGAAACTTCAGGAGAGGAACTGAAAATCCAGCGGAGTCTTTTTCAACCTTCTACCAGCACAAAGATGCAAGGAAAACTGCAGTCTGTACTGCTGAGTAGAATTTGTTTCTTTCAAGGAAAACACACAACAACAACAAAAACACATATTGAAATGATAGAAAAGGGAATCGAGTGACTGTTTCAATGATACAGAAGGAACTTACATGACATAAGTTCAAGGTAAGGCACGATTACACAAAGAAACTTTCAACTTTCATAATGCTCTGTTCTAAAACACGTGTAAACACTCTGGAGAAAAGATCTTCACAGAACCATAAATACCAGGAGAAGTGATTTGCTAAAATACTATTTTGATGGAAAAAAAGAAAACAGAAAAAAAAAATATACTCTAGTGTGATTTAGGCATATTGCATATGGATGTTGTAAGTCCTTAAAATTTTGTTACAGTTGGGTGAATGGTACAAGACACACCGGTGTTTCTTCAGTTAGCTATGGGATGGTACAGGGAGGCCTCGGAGTGTCCAAACTTGTGATTTGAGCAGTAGAGGTTTTTCTTTTTTTTTTTTTTTTTTTTTTTTGTACTGAAGTAGATTGCGTTGTTATCAAGTATTTTGTTATATTCTGCCTGGATCTAACCAGATTTGGGGGACAGGGGGAGGGGAATGGTGCTACTCCTATGTTTTCCATTGCTGTAGATATGCCAGCCCACCGTGAATATGACCTTCAAAATGTCCTAGCAGTTCTACTTTACCTACTTTACCGTGGCTCCTAGACCCAGCTTTCAAAACTGCATGTTTATATTTTGATGATTTGGACCTCTATTTCCTGAATATCAAGCATCTAAATCCCTTTGGCCTTGCAAAGCAAAGAGAAGTGAGGAGGGATGGGGATGGCTTCTGTATGTCACTTGGAAGAATATCAGGTAGTTTATTTTTTGCCTGTTCATCCAGCTGCTCAGCCATTTACCATCCTAATAAGTCTAAGTAGGCAACCTTCTGTTTCCCTAAGGAGTCTAGATTGCCTGTGGCTACGTGGATTGGTCTCTAATAGACAAAATATCCTATGTGCAGAAGAGGTCGTGCTGGTTCGTTGACATTTGCTCAGGGAGGGGAGTTTGACGTCCCTGTCCGTCTCCTCAGCTGTTTTTCAGGCAATTTCCCTCTTCTAGAAACATCCCCGTGGCTCCTGCATGTTATCTGTCTCCCCTGCACCGCTAACCACGTTTACATCACGGAGGCACTGCCCCGCATGGGGACATGGGGCCCTTGCATGGACAGCACAGTTTAGAGTGGAACTGAGCCCCAAATGTCCTTTAAAAGTAAATAAAACAACAAGGGTCAGAGCTAATAAGTCTCCTGACCTTGGTGCTCAGGCTGAAAGGTCACCCCAGGGGGCCCCGGCACCACAGGGGCCAGATGGGAGGCTGCCCTTGGAGATGGGCAAGGCAACTGCCAGCCTTGAGGAGCCCCCGGCCACGCTGCCCCCAGCCACAGCCCCTCATGGTGCCCTGGGGGGCCCAGCACCCTGTGGGGAGGCCCACGCGCCCCTCGGGAGGCCAGGGCTGCCCGTGGGGAGGCCCATGCGCCCCCTCGGGAGGCCAGGGTTGCCCTTCCCGGCGCCGCGGCCATTCTCCGACGTCAGCGCCCCTCGATTTGACATTAATACCTCGGGCAATTAGTGCCTTCACAAATCAGCTGTGAACAGCGGTTATAAACCGATTTTAACAACTGGAGCACGCTGCCGCGAGGAGAGTGAGCAAGCTTTTCAACAGCAGTATTTTAATGAATAGGAAGGAGAAAGTGGCTGTACCTACTGCTGAGTGGGTTGTATTGTGTTTTAAGGAAAAAAGAGTTTTGCTGTATTTTTTTTTTTTCCTCCTAAGCGGTAGAAGATCATTTCTCCTGGCTGGACACAGCACAGGAGAGAAGCTCTCAGGTTTGTAATTCCCTCAAACAGGCAGCGAGCTTGCAAAGCAGTTATGGGCTTCTGTGGATTAGGATAAATGACCTCCCTGAACTACCGTGTAGCTACACACAGAACCAGAGTGTATCCTAGAGCAGTCTGTTTGCTGTGCTTTGGTATAGCTCGAACCTGCCGAAGACTCACTCGATCTGTGACTTTCTCATAAGCCTGGCAATAAGTGAAATAATACTTATGAAATTTCCAGACAACGGAAACAATGCATGCTTTTCCTTACCTCTAAGGCAGGAGGAAGCTCAGTGAGCCCTGTTTTTTTTCTCTTAGGGGGAAGTCCAAGCAGAGACTGTATTTTTTTAATGATACTGTCTTATGAGCTCACAGAAGAAGCTGCGGTTGTTTCTGGGGCAGGTAGGGGATGTGGTGAGAACAAAGCAACAGAACAGGAAGAGTTCCTTTTCCCACTGAGATTCTGAAGGAATTTTATGAAAATTCCTCAATATTACCAGAAGGCACTCAACTGACTGAATATTCACTTGGATCTAAGTGATGGATGGGTACACAGATGTCATATACATCAGTCTTTACCCGTGCATTCATCATGACAATATTCTTATTCCTTGCCATGGAAAATGTTCGAATACCCTCTCTGAGGTCTTTGGATCACTGTGGTGAATATTCTAGGAAGAAACAGATCCCATGCTTCAGCAGGGTTCAAGGGTTCCTGGCCTCCAAATTATGAGATAAAGAAACAAAGGAGCTGAAAGGAAGCAAACAGGGAGAAGCAGGATGCCCTTTAATCCACAGCCTTCCTCCCAGGACCAGGCTTAGCCTCTGATTGGGGCATCTGGGGATGCTCAGGGGGCCCCACCGCTGGACCAGGGTGCTTGAGCTGAGTCCTGGCCCACTTACTGTTGTTAAAGGAACCACAGTGTTTTAAATGAGACATGACCTAGCCATTACTTTCTGGTTATAATCCAAGTGAGTAATCATATTTTACACAAGTTGCACACTCTTCAGGGAGCATTTTTGATCTAAGGCTACTCACTATTAATAAGGGAGACCTTTACAGCAGTAGGTGATAACTCATTAACATTCTTCCCTGGACCTTCTACGTTTAGATGTTATGTTGATGATGCTGTCTTCTGCTACAAGTGCTCAGAAATAAAACTCTAATATAATCGGCAAATTAGCTGCAGAATAATAAGCTTCATTACAGCTAGCCAGCTACTCCAGCCTTCTGCTTTTATCAATGAATTAAAAGCTCTTCATCTGCAGTTATTACTGTAACATGACACGGCAGCAATGCTGAATAGTTGAGAAGGCGATTTTGCTGCGATAAGCATGGTCCCCCACAGGCTAGGGCATGCATCCCTAGCCATGGGATTGTTCTCCGTAATCAAAGATTTCATTTAAAAATGAAACCGCATTACATCCAGTGTGCCTGTGAAGGCAGGACTATTTTAAAACAGTCCTCCAGTGTGGGGCAGCGTCCGGGTGTCAGTCTGAGTCTGCAGGCAGACAGACATTCCCAAGGCTAATTCGGTCATTGCCTTCCTGCCCGTGTTTTGTGCAGGGCACAGTGCGAAAACATTCAGGTCCCCGTGTAAAGAGTCATCTCAATAGTTGGATGTTTAGAGAAACTCTTGGTACTTTCGGATTTCCCAGTAGATCTTTATTGCGCTCTGGGTCTTTATCATTGCGAGTGTCTTTTTCTTAGGTATTCGCATTAGGAAAAGAGTATAGCCTTTAATTCTCCAGCCCAAGACTTAGAGATCTTTATTCTGATGCTTCATTTCCGTGATGACTTTCCTATGATATTGCTAGGACTCTGCTTGGCATTTTCAAAGGGATGGGGCTAAGGGGATGAAGACAAATGTATTATGAAAAACAGCTTGAAAATATTCTGAAAATCATTTAAAAGTAGCTGTCAGCTAAATGCATCATTGGTTAACCCAGCTGGTGGCTGCAGAAATCACCCAAATTTTACCTCCCAGGCTCCCAATTACAACTTTGGTCGTTTTGAAAGGGTCACTCCTTGGCACTGGTGATACCTTCTCAGGTGGAAAGTCCTTTGAAGGGTGATCACTGGACACAAGGACACCATGGCTGTTGTCTGGAAGTGGTGGCTGACTGGACAGCGAGGGAGAAGTGCCTGGGTGCCCATGGTTGAGGAACTGTAATGGTGTAAGAAGTCTGGAGAAACTTCTCCTGTACTTCTACTGGTGAGCCGCTGCTGCTGAGGGCAGTGGGAGTGTAGCAGTATGACTTTACACTGACTATTCCTAAGAGCTGGGAACCGTTTGTGAGAGCTGGGAGGGAAGAGAAGTCAAGCAGGGGACAAGAATGAGCTGTAATGTCACAGCTGGATGGCAGTTGCCCTCTCCGCATTGAAACTGCTGGCCTTGAAAGAAATCACTAAGCAGTACAACAGCACACCAAGATAACTACTGTACACTACTATACCAGACCTTTTTTCAGTGGAGGAATTTCTCTCAAAATTTTGATTCTCCCGTGCAATATCCAGTAAATCTATTAACATTATTTTCGCCAGTCTTCTTCTTCTTTTCCTTAAACTCTCCTTAAGGTATGCCTGCACAGGACGTTAAATGAAACACTGGAAACAGCCTCTGTTGGCTAGGTACACGCTAATACTCCTTGCTGGCACAAATAAAGGGATGGAGTGAAGGTGGGGATGACTATCCATCAGAAGCTTTTGGGCTGCATTGCAGTTCAGAAGAAGCTATAAGTACTCATATGTTCAAAATCTAAAACCGTGAAAAAGCCATCTTTTCAACATCTAGAAAGTCCTGCTTTTTTGGAAGTTTCTGTCTTGCAAGTTCCTTTCTGCAAGGATAAGCATATGCCCCGAGAGCCCCCTATGGAGGTAAGAACTTGAAGATTTCTACAAAGGCCTTAAATCTTTTTGTTAAGTAAAAAAACACTAAAGTCATCTCAGCCTGAGTCTTCATGGCTTCTGAAAGCCCAAGACATGACTACACAGCTCAGTATCTGGAAAAGAATAGCCATTATTGTGCTGAAAAATGTGTTCCTGAAATAAATGTATTTGCTGTGTGTAAAGAAAAAGGAAAAAAAAAAAAAAGCATAATTTTTCTAATGGAAAAGTTCATCTGCTATGTAGGAATGTTCGAAGAAGCTTTTATGAGTTTGCATGACTTTTTTTTTTTTTTTTTGCGCAAGTATTTTAAAATGCCTGTTCAAAAATTAAATGCAATTTTGAATCTCTTCCAGATATTCCACGTGAAAACATTTTTCTCCCCCCAAAATATTTTTACTCTCGATTTGATTTTTTCTGGTCAGCTTTAATAATGATTAATACCAGCTATCTCCTTACACGAACTCTTTCTTGGCACGTGCCGACGGTAGCATGTATACTATATGTTGGCTACAAAAACAACCGGTGCAATCCAGGCACCATTAGCCGTTGCAGGTGCTCACAGAAGGCAGGATGGGGATGCTGTGCTCCTCGGACGACGCAGATGCTCCTTGCCAAGGAGCTGGTGCAGAGGGGCCTTGGCGTCGTTGACTAGCCGAACTTGTCCGCCGCTGAATCGGGAACACTGTTGAAATGCCAGGATTTGGGGGCTTCCAGATTTTTTGGTGGCCTTCTTGGTCACTGATATCCGTGCTGGATGGAGGCCAGCTGTTTTCTCCTGGGCCAGGACAGTAGTTTTCCAAGGGAAGGTCCATCCAAGAATCAGGTAATGTCTACTGTATTAACTCCTTCAAAGACTGTTTTATTTAGCTTTACTGGGGCTGAGGGTTGGTTTGATTTCTGTTGCACATCCGTCTCTGTGTAAAGATGAGGCAGGACTATTTCTGCGCCAGGAGAGGCCCATCATTGCAGGAGAAAAGAGAACAAACATTCTCACAGTATAATCAATCTTATACAGCAGATGGATACAGTAATTAGAGCAAAAACAATTTTGCCAAGAATATTAACATTTCAACAGTTTATCAGAAAGGGGGTGTTGACACCGGTCAATAATTTTCTGATTATTGCAAAAACATCTTAAGTTGTTGACTATTTTGTGCAAAATAGGACAGACTAATTTTGGCCTCCTGACCTTGTTTACAGCAATGGGAGGTAGCATTGCCACCAAAATCTTTTTTAAACAAACAAACAAGCAAACATGTGTTTTCTCATGATTTGAAGGTATCGTGGGCCATAAAGATGTACAAGGTTTCCAAAGAGCATATTTATTTATATTTTGCTCAATCTCATGGTACTTGGGTGCACGTTGCAAAAAATTAGACAACTGTTGCCAACAGTTAGCACAAGTCAAGCCTACCCATTCCTCCCCCTCTTCCTATGTGTGGATGAGATAAACATCATGCCTACAAACCCAAAAGAAATAATAATAATAAAAAAGAACTTTGAAGAACCCAAGTTCACCAAAATTTAAAGCACTGCCTTCACTGAGGAGGAAATAGCTTTCCTTTAGTGCCTACCAGCTGGCAAATCTTTGTGAGACATAGGAGGAAATACTGGAATAAAAAGAGTATAGATGAGGGACAGGATATTTTACTGCCATTACTGTATATTTCAGTCATCTCTTTGTTATGTGTTTCCTTTATTTTTCCACATTCTCCTTTATCATTTATTCTGGATCAGGATTCATTTGCATGTTTTCTCCCTTGTGCCATTCCTCACTTGTCTTTTTGGTTACCCTCCTCGCACTTTTTCCCCTTTGGGCACACGAACACGTGCACTGTCCACAAACCTAGCGGATCCTCACGCTGCACTGAAGGACCCTCTCATGTGCCTGTGAAAAGGACCTCCTCCACGGTGCAGCCAGGTGCCTTGATCTAACTTCAGATTACACAGCTGGATGCAAACATTTCAGAGAAGTCAGCACAAATCCCCTGAAACAATTTCCTGCTCCTACAGCTTGCGATTGTTCGTGTTCAGGTCCTGTGAAAGGATGGGGGCTGGGGCGGGGGTTATGAAATCACTTTGTTTCTTGCTTTCCCGTATTGAATCGCACAGTTCAGGCTCTGGCTGAGCCCAGGAAGGAGAAAACGGCAAAAAGAGGGAGTTTTCTCAGTGACAGTACCCAAATCCTGGAAGCATTGCAGTGAGTAAGGACCCAGGCATCCATACAGGAAAGCTGCATATCCTGTGTTGCAAATAACATTTGTTAGTAATGATAAAACTTTGCAGGAATGACTCCATAGCCCTAAACTGCAGCAGTGCAGATTGCTTGATAGCAAGAAGCAGTATTCGCAGCCAAACCAGGGAGGTGTGGGGTAGTAGGGCCTTAAATCACTTTTGTTTAGCTCCAGGTGAAGTGCCAGGTGAAGATGAGGCCAGTTCTTCCCATAAATCAGACAACACAAAGACTGTTTCAAGTTATACTTGGCTGTTCGTGGCCTCTCTGGGACCACAGCAAAACCCAGGACTCGGAAGCCTGAGCTAATGTGCTGGCCACAAACATTTCTTTCCCATCAAACAATCTTTTCCTTGGGAACTGCTCTGAAGTGGTACAGGCCAACAGTCATAAGTGTGTCTTGGAAAGGACATCACATTTTTTAGTCCTCCTCAGTAGAGTAACTAATTATTTACAATGTGCAGCACATTTGCTTCTCTGATTTACCTTTAGATGTTATTCCAAGGGAGTTGGTGAAGCCGTGCTCCAAGACAGCAAAAAGCTCAGGGATGTTGTAGCAAGATGTCCTTCAGCAGATAATTACTTGGACACCAAGAGTTGTTGGATCTCAAATCTGACACAGCTACAGGTATCCTTAGATTGTAGGAGTAACCATCCCAGTATGTGATATATCCCAGTATGTGTAGGAGTAACCATCCCACTGTGTGGAAAGTATTTCTAGGTATTACTCTGCCGTCTTTTATGCAATTAAAAAGCTTTTGTGTTTTGAAAATGATCTTTCCTTCAGTAGATGCTGCAGCTCTAGGGGCCGGTCGTTCCCTGCTTGATTTCACTTCTAGCTGAATCAATGCCCATCAAGTACATGGCAAAAGGAGCATCTGCCCAGCTCTTCTCAGCAGGACTACGTGAACTGCGATGACCAGAGAGATGCTGTACCCTCATGGTCGGCAGTCTGCAAGGACGATGGGTCTATATGTCTTTAACAACAACCAACACCCAGGAAACGCTCTCGTGTCTTGTCTTGCTCCTCTTACTCATCTGCTGGCTGCATGCAAGGTAGAGCAGCCCCGGGGCTACCCTGAATGTGTCCAAAGTGGGTGTGAACGGGCTCTGGGGTTTCCCCAGATTTCTTCAGTCAGGTGTGTTGAAGCCTTTGCCGTGAACTCTTGATAAGAAAGAAGCTTTTTCCTCTTGCCCTAGCAACAAAGTCGGCGGCCATCAGGAGAGCTGCTCCGCAGCTGCAACAGCGAAAGGGCAGCTGCTACTCGGAGCTCTTGCAGCTGCTCCAGGCTCGACCCAGTAGGTTAAAAGTCTGGACTTAAAAGTCTTTGTGAGAATGATTGTTCCATCCCCTAACTGTCTGGCAGTGGTTGTAATCAGCAGCTGATGTACTGATTAAACGGGGGAGAAATGGGTAAGCGGGTAGGCTTATATTTGCAAAAACAAGAACATGCAAAATTGAAGCTAAATCACTGGAAAACGGATCCTTTTAATCTTTAAAAGTCCGGAGTGTGGATCCAAAGATCAAGCACTGCAGGCCATGGCAGTAGCGTGAGTGCCCAAAGGGACTGAATCAGACCGAATTTTGGCCTTCAAAGTTTGCGTAAAGCATCCCTCAAATAAAGGTGGAAAGGAGCAGGGCAGTAAGGAGCCAAGCCCTAGGGCAGCCTGTAGCAGATGTTGCTCACTCCGGAGCAGGGCTCCACAGGACACGATGCCAGCCTGAGGGTCTGCCTGCACAGGAATGATACATTGGATTAGGCTACTCACCCCAGCTTCAGGAATGAGCTGTAGCAAACATGAAATGCAATCATATTGCTTTGATCTGCCTTTTTTTTTTTTGCCCAGCAGTGTTCTTGGAAGCAGTGGCACCTCCCGTGCGGCTCAGCACCCAGCGTCGCTGCAGCGTCCCGCTGGCCAGCGTGCTGCTCCCAGCGCAGTGCAGAAAGGCCGGGGCAATTAGAGGAGCTTTTGCGACTTGGGATCAAACTAATACATTTCTGTGACTCTTCTGGGCCTCCCATAATGGTCCCTACGTAGCTTGGGAATAAAATCTCATGAGGGGATGGTGCAAATACATCATTGTTCGTTTTCTTCAGTCATCCTGGAAGCCCTTACTTGCCTTTCCCCAGGGTGAACCTTTTTAGTGGGCCTCTGAACAAAAGAAAGGAATAAGTAAGTTGGTTAGACCTGAATCACAGTGGGATGTGCACAGGGCAGACTAAAAGAAAAGAGGTTCCAGATACTAAAATATGGCCAGGATAAAATAAAATAAAATCCTTGGACCCAACCAGGGTCAAAGGAGCTGTAACTTGTTCTCATTTCACTTAGAGCATAGCTGAGAACAGTGAATGCACTGGTGCCATGGCAGTGGCCAAAGTGATTTGGTTGTAGATTTTTATATTGGTGTATATGAAGGCCTGGCCTTATTTCCCAGTACGAGCTGTCATGCTGATAATGATAAAGCATCTCTTTTCCTACACTTTTGAGAGGACACTCTCATCTACCTTTCCCCTCCAAGGTTTGCTCTGAGGTAATGTTTTCCAAATTGCTTTTCTCATGTGAAAACATTGGTGACTTGGGGTGTTTGGGTTGAGAATTTTGGTGTAAAGGATGGATAAGCCTTTGTGGAAGGTATTAGTGGGAAGGAAGTCCATGAAAATGGGGGAAGCAGGAAGACAGAGCGCTCATCTCTGGATTTAATGACGATCCTACAACAGTGGTAAGGCTGGTCCTGCAAAGGCTGCTTATTTTGTAACTCAAACGGCCTAGCAGAGCTGCCTTTTCTTTAAATACTGCCTTGGAAGAAAACCCACTGCAAAGTTAGTAGGATTCCACAGGGATTTTTCTGACCCTGACAATTTCAATTCATTGCAAATAATACTTTAAGATGGCTATAGCAGCCTGAAATAGCTCTCAGAAACCTGCTCGGGGCAACTTATTTGCCCCCAGACTGAGCACTTTTATATAATTGTGTTAGACAACAGATGTAATGCTTTTTTCTATTCTCTTACACTATGAAAAACATCTGGGCCATACAACACATTTGAATTTTTTAACTCCTGTAGCACATCTGGTGCGAGGAGGAGTTGGGCTGTAGGAGACAGCTCAGAAAAATGGATTTGCAAATGTGCTGCTGGTGGTGGGGTGTGATCCTGCAGAAAAAATGAGATTTTTTTGTTACAGCCTGAACATGCTGGGTGGATCACGTGGGTAAGGAGAGGGAAAGAGAGTCCTGACTTCACCTCACATGGTGGCTGCCAGTCCGCACCTGAGCGCCCGGCGTGCTGGATGGTACCACAGCACATACTGCTAGGGGACATCCACTGCCCTGGACAGTGGAGACGTTTTTTGTGTTATCTTGTCTGCCAAGGGAAAGCCCATGATGACTATAGATGATAGTACATGTGGAGTCAGTACAATTTTCTGTAGGTCTTGAAGTACCTTCAAGTGTTCCTGCGTATCGCTGCAGCAGAACGAGCATGTTCTTCCAGGTGAGGATCAGATCTGGGCCCTTAGTGACACCCTTGTCCTCGTGTGCCCTTTGACCAACTCAGCTGGAGCTCTTCCCCTTTATCTTCCTGACTCCTCTTTGGGGCCCTGCGCCTGCTCCAGCAGACCTGCCCCTTGGTGAATTTGTTCCTGACATAAGGCCCTTTCCTCCCAAAGTTGCTCCCTGAGCCCAAAGTCAAGGGATTCTGCTGGGCTCCTGCTGTAAAAGTGGTGACTATAAAACCTGTGTGACACTCGGTATATTCCGTCCTTGCTGCCTCATACCAACACAGGGCAGCCCTGTCTGAGCACTCACACGCAAGCGGGCCAGACAGATAACCTGGAGTGGGAAGGACGTGCTGGTCAGACCGGGTGCCCAGGAGCGCTGCTCCTGCTCCGAGGAGGACCCTTTCCTGCAGGGTGAGTTATTGGCTCATTTGCTGTAGGAAAGGGCTGTGTGGACACAAAGTGCTGTAAGAAGAACAAGCTAAAATTACATCTGTGCGCCAAAAAGGGCCTGGGAGTGTGTTTATATCGCTGCTTTGCAGTGGGACTTAAAGCACAATATAAATCATTATGTAAAATCAGAAAGCCTTTGGTGACTGCGACACACCTGACACAAAACCACATACTCAGTAACTTAAGCAGAAAGGTTAATTCTTGACGTTCAAGCAAACCTTTGTGGTGTGTAATCTGCAGTGGCGCTGCCTAACGTTTGGGGCCTTTGCTTTGGCAAATGGATTTGGTAGCGGTATTTGGTGCTTTCCCAGCCCACAACCAAAATACCAAAATACTTGACTAACTGTGTCACTCTTTAAATCATTCCCTTCCTTCTCCATTTGCTGCACCTTCCAAACTTAGGCAGAATAATTTACTTTGAAACTTGCATAGTTTTCCTGCGTCACCCAACTAGTTTAAAGTAGCTAAATGAAACACAAATTTAGAAATCCTGTATTGCAGGGTAAGGAGTCTTCATAACGATAAGCATGTGTGACTGGGGCTTCAGACTGCCCCAGGGCTGCGGTCCTCTGGGAGTCTGGGCCATCTTTGGTTGTATTTCAGACTTGGAAAAGGCATGCTGGGGACACGTGCTTTATCATAGATGCATAAATCTTGTCACTTACGTATAGATTAATGGGAACCAGCATATAGTAAAATATTCTGCCTCTTATGGCACGTAAATATTTCCAGTTTATAGGAAGAGTTAAGTCTTGCCATCCCCACCCAGTTCCCTCTTTTCTAGGTATGCGGCTTTCTGCACAGCTTAAATTTTGTTCCTAGTAACAATATTCTTTCCAAATATTTTCTTAGATATATATAAAACACTCTCGTTCCATGCTCTCTCCTACTAGCTGGTAAGTTCTACTAGTAATTCCCCAACTAACAGCATTCTGTGGTCCCAGTTTGTGCTGTGTTTAGAAAGATCCCTAGTCTATGTTATAACAGTCTAATTTCTTAATTTTTGCAGAAATTTGAAAATCATTTTACAAGGTTATACCAGATGGTAAGAAAACGGATCACAAAAGGACATAAGGCATTTCCCAGGTAGACTACCCGGTCCCTGAGTCCAGGTGATATATGTTTGTAATAGCCTGAGTCCTTATGGTAAATCCCTTGCATCCTCATAATGCTGGGATCCTAAATCCATATTTTACCCTTGAAAATGCCAAGGATCTAACAAAGTTACTGCAGGCCTCTTAGACCAAGGTAAAAGACTGTTCTTATAGCCTGCCCACTAGCCATAAAAATGCACTTGTACTTGGAGGGGCAGCTACGTGTGACTGCAGAGGCTGAGCTACGCGAAGGAAAGGCTCGGCAAGGCCAGAGGAAGCGAGTACAAAGATAATGGAAAAGAAACGGCTACAGCAACCCCACATGGCCCCTACATCAGCATCTGTAAAACCTGGAGGGATAAAAGGAAATTGCTTTCAAAATAGCAAAGACCATTTTATAAACATTTCTGTAGTCTTAATCTTCCGCTTTTACAGGGTGTTGTACTTATTGGTCTTGCTTCTGGCATTAGAAATGCCGCACGACTTAGTTTTCAGGGTGAAGAGAGATATATGGCGGGAAATTCTTCCCTCTCCTTTCTTCCCTACCCCACCTGTCAGAGGCCGTGTACACGTATTAGGTTAAAATGGTGGGTTTTTTGCTTAACAGCTTAACAGCAAAAAACCCACCATTTTAACCTAATACGAAGTGGCCAGCAACGTTGCGTGATATTCACATCAAAATAATGCACGTGGCTTCGTGTCAGGGCTGGTCCTGACACGCAGCTGTGAACAGGGAGCCCTCCCAACACCAGGCAGGATCTCCCTGAGACGATTGGAGGGCTCCAGGGGTAGCACAGGGGACACCCTGGCCCTGGCTTCAGCTGTGCAAACTATGCAACCAGCGCAGGCTTGGGGTGCCGGTAGTTTTTCAGCTAGTCCAGATCCTTCTGGAAGAGCGTGCATCCTTCCCATGCACTGCAAGGCCAGATTATGCTGCCTCTCCCTCACAAGGCTTATTTCCCTCCCGTTGTAGTCGAAATGCTCTTTTGGGGGCTGTTTGGGAGTCGGAGTGAGGGGTCCCTGCACAGCCCCATGCGCACCCAGGGATGCTGTGCCTGGGAACAGGGGGCACCAGGAGAAGGGGCCTTGCACCACGTGGTGATTTTAAGCCCACGGAGTGAACACCAGTTTTGCCACCTCCCGTGGATCCTCTTAAAGAATTCAGGAGACCTAAAGGAGACATTTTTGAGAACCTAAGCATCTCTTGGGCCTTGGAAGCTCATCCTGACGACACTTTGCAGCCTTCTACTCATTTTAGAATGAGGGCGCTGAAGTTGCACCTCGCGTTACGAGCGGAGCCGGGCGGGCTCTCAAGCGCAAGGTGAACAAGCGCTCACAACTTTCAGCCGTGGCGGTCCCAGCCCAGACGTGAGTTTTGCATAAATTCCGAGCTCACCACTTAATACGGCTTTATCAACAACCTTATTAGAGATCATTAAAAATAATCTTGCTCAGAAGGGGACTGCGGTATGCAGAGCCCATCTTTCCTATTTACTTTGTGACTATTAATGCCTTTTTTTAATGTTTCTACATTAGTGTAAGGAATAGTGTTAGTATAATTCCAGTGTAAAATAAAACCAGCTGTATCCATTATAAGTGCATTACTGCCAGGAACTGTAAATATGTTTATGCCTGATAGCCTTTTGACTCAGTAATATCCTGCTATCTCTGTTGGGCAGGCAAGTTTTTAACCCAAGAAAAGACAGGTTATGATCTTCATAACCAAACCGTGTTTCTTTTTGAAGTATGCTATCTAAATTCAAATTTTAAGAAGGTCATTAAAATAGTCTGTGATTTTAAAAGTGAACAATTGAAATGTCATCTTCAAAGTGGTGGCAAGAAGGTACAACGTGCGCTAAGAACAAGTTATTCCTCCCAGATACACACATACGCAGACAAACCCTGCCGTATCATACCATACAAACAATTTTAATTGTGTAGTTACAGTCAATAACCACTCCTAGTCAGAACATTTCTGCATAAAGAAAATTGTGATACACTTATAAAAACAGCCAGCTGTAACAAAATAACTGGTGTTTTCATAGCAATAAACTCATAAAAAAGAAATACACCTTTATACAGAAAATTTATACAGCTGTAGCTTTAAAATTGATTGTAAACCAAAGGAAGACACATTGCAAACATCAATTATTTTCACATTAATTGCATAAGTTTCTAAGGTGATCTATTAGTTTTATTTACCTAAGCTTATTTGCATGATAGTAAAAATTGCATACAACAATAAGAGTGAAGCTTATAGTATGAATTGCTTGGATAACATAGAGCACTTTTTATAGGCAACTGTGTAAAGCACATTTTCTCTATTTAAAACTTTTAAGACACTTTGTTTTACTGCCCATCAAAATACATTTATAAATAGAAAAAAAATCAGTATGATAACAAGAGAAGCAATATTACATTTAACGGAAACTTCCAAAAAAATTAATTACAACATGATGCTGCAGGTTCTACAAATAAATAATGAGGACTAAATTGTGTTTCACATTTTCTTTTTCATTTTCTTTAAAACCATGTAACAATGAGAATGGAAAAAAAAATACAGTGACCTTTATTTCTAAAAGAAAACAAATCTGAATTACGGCAGTGCCATATAATACAAGGCATTTGTTGGCATATGTTATCTTTAAACTGCATTCCACAGTCTATAGTTCTTTTGTAACATACAATAGAACAAGAGTAACAAACTCTTTTTATTTTTTTAAATAAATGTGAGTT
Source organism: Crypturellus tataupa (assembly GCA_034781795.1). NCBI lineage: Eukaryota > Metazoa > Chordata > Aves > Tinamiformes > Tinamidae > Crypturellus > Crypturellus tataupa. The sequence goes on along the minus strand of JAWLRI010000169.1, from coordinate 588,363 downwards.
TCCAAAGATCAAGTGTGGAGTGCTACAGTAATAATTAAAAAACAAGAACGAAACAGAAACAAAAAACAGTAAATCACAAAAGTTGTAATGCTTGTCTGAAGGCTCCAGAATCAAAATCACTGGTATCATGCTTATTGGGTACACTCACAGTGTATCCAGTGAACACAAATTAATATCAAACAATCCTCAACGCTTCATCTGTTGCTGCGAAGCAGTTTGTAAAACAGAGTAAAACATCTAGTGCAGTCTGCATTATCCTTTTTTCAACTTTTGTGCAAGTTTTGGAAGATTCATTGGCCAAACAATGAATAATAAAGGTTTTTGACAGAACGCAAGATGGAATTTTCATTTCATTACCAAATACCAGTGGCACTGTTGAATGAAAATAATACTTTTAGCTCAGTCTTTCAATTCTGCATTAATCTCTGTGTTCCCTTCTACTGATAATTCTTCTTCTAGTTTAACTGAAAAAAGCGTGTTTGCATTTTTGTCTTGGATGCTGTCTTCTAAATCCTTGAGCAACTCTTCCTCCTTGTATTCCGCCACATCCACCTCTAACCCGGAATTGTCCTTCAGCTTCCCGTGGTGCTTGAGATAGTACCGCTGGTTCTGAAAGAACTTGATAATGGTGTACTTGGGTAGGTCAAGCTGAGCCGAGAGAGTCTGGATTGCCTCTTCGTCTGGATACAGGCCTACGTCTTGTATGAAGCTCTGTAGGATCCCGAGGGCTTCCACAGAAATCTTTGTGCGCGGCCGGGGTTTCTGGCGATTTTCATCCTCAGATTCAGCTGGTGAGGCTACCGTCGGTTGCCTTGGGGGAAGTCTGGGACCTGGCTGCTGTTGCTGCTGCTGCTGCTGCTGTTGCTGCTGCTGCTGCTGTTGCTGCTGCAAGACAAAGCACAGCGTTTTTCGTACATGCAATGCTGCTCGCTTTTTCACCAAGCAAGTCCTGAGAAAAAATTGCAAAGCTACAAACAAAGGCTCAGTAAGTTAGAAAAAAAAAGGACTCATTATTGCTGGTACTAAGGAGAATCAGAATTAAAATATGAATTAGTAACTCCCTGCATGTCTTGCATGTGTCTGTATGTGTGTAAACAGAGGCTCAGGATAAAGGGGGATACAGGGAGAGAGGTGGAACAGTCAGGCTTTGTCTCACTGAAACGCAGATGACGTGGTATCAGTGTGGTTTTGCTGACAAATTTGAATGAACATGCTCCATGAGTCAAGTGCAGACAAGACAAAATGCTAAGTAGGTGACATAGTATAGGATTAACTTGACCAGCTTAGCCAGGACTGTAGCAAGGGCAAAGTGAGAAAAGTGCCAGATGAGGGCAAACACACAGGAGCTCTGCCAGCAGCAGCAGCTGCTGCCCAAAAACAAGGGCTGCAAATCTCCAGCAATGCCTAGACCAAGGAAGCGGGGGGAACGGAGAGCATTTTAGCTAAGTGCTAAAATACCCCACGACCAATCTGACCTTAGCACGCACCGCAGTCTTGTCAAACTTGCAAATATTAGGACAGAGTGAGTTAGCAGGCAGCGTCTAACGTCATGCTATTAAAGGCGGTCTCGGCAAGGACAAAGAGATCTGGAGGTAGGAATTCTTTATTTCCAGTTCTGGCTCTGGCCCATCTTGCCTGTGGTTTTGGAGCGTGTCTGCCTCGCCTCTGTTCAAGGACTCCCAATATAAAAACAGGGAACAAACATATTTACCTGCTTCAGTGTTTGTGCTGGGGATTATTTAGTTAATATTTATAAAGCACTAAGATGAAAAGCTCTAAATAAGTTGCACTATTATTATTAGAAGGGAACATGCTGCATTCCAAAAATTCAAGCTATAAAAATGAGCCAGTATGCACATCAGAAGAATAAGATAAAGCAAATCATGATGTAAATAATTAACAAGTGCTTAAAATGAAGTTTTGCAAGCATAGATTCAGAAACATTCTTGAAAGGTGAGGTACTAAGCCCTAGGGACAGAAATGTTTTTCTCATTCTCCAGTGGAGTACATTATAAGATCATGTTTAAAATCAAAAGTAAATTTATCTGCAACTGTTTTTGTTGACAATTCTTTTGCTTTACAGCACAGGAAGCACTGGTTAGTAAGATACTTTGGATCAGCAAATTTCATGTCATATGGTACAAACCACCAATTATTAAACAACAACAGTAGCAAAACAAGCAGTTGCTATCAGTAGATTTCATTTCCCTTTGCGAGTATCCCCTTGACAGTTTTGCATGTGTCAGTCAGTCGTGGCTCCCAAGCTTCCACTCGCAGCCCACTTGCAGACCCTAAATAGCACAAAATATTGCATGAATAGCATAAATATTGGATGAATTTTATTTCTGTCCAGTTTGCAGTGCCTTTTGTAGTTGCAGAGACATCACATAGGTCTCAATATGCACTTTAGGAGCCACTGCTCTGACTGATCTTATTATTGTAAAATCAGACACAAATGCTGCTGGAAACGGGGCTCTTGTCTCATCCTTATTCACATACATTCATGTTTTATGGTCTGCGAGCAGTCCCATTCAAGCAATCCCAAAGAGACTCAAGACTCTACTCCCAGCACATAAAATTCTTACAAGACTCGAGGCTTTGTATATACAGTCGAAAACTTGTGTCTTAACTACACATTTATGCATCTGCAAAAATTACAGTGTAGAAGAGCACAGGCAAAACTCAGGTCCGATCTCCCAATCCTTACTCTTACAAGTCATATTAAGAGATTACAATGCAACTGCTTATGTGAATAATATTTCCAAGATCAAACACACAACTTACCAACAAGGCAAGAAAATCTAAGTAAGTGGCATAGTGGTGGAATGATTATACTGTGTGTAAGCTTCTCCTTTTATCCCCTTAAGAAGTGATTTTATTAAAAACAATGTACATTTTCAAACAAGTGCTGTTTTATTACTTAATATAGATCTTTCTCTCTCTTTTTGCTAAATCAAACAGCAAGTTTCCAGCGTTTCACAATTATTTTAGTACTTGATATCCTAAGGGATTGTCTTATACAGTTTGCTTTATCTTTAATATACACTTGTGTGGTTTCTGGCGGCTAGATAACTCTATCCCTCCTAGCCTTGTAAATATTTTTCTATATAGGTAGTACAAGTGATACCCTAGGTCTCTGCTGAGGTTGGGGACTCTGAAAAGCCCCAGGTGGGTAATTTCTGCCCTTTAAGAGAGAGCAGATAAAAGGCTGACCTCGCGTCTTTAGCGGGAAGGGATTAAAGAGTCTTGGGCTCGGAGAGGCAGCAGTCCACACTGCTGAGCCACCCTGCGCTGCCAACAACAGCCAGCCGTGCTCCGAGCTCGTGGGCCGCCTCGCTCCTGCACGGGGCTACTGCGCGAGCGGAGAGGTCGCCCGTGCCCGAACAACGAGGACCTGCGACGGCTGCGCCGGGATGCCAGGCGTGACGTGGCGCGGCTCCGGCAAGCCCCGGCTCCTCTCCCTGACCCGTTGAACTCGTGCCGGCTCACCTGCGGAGCAGCACCCAGCCACGGTCCAGTGGTCAGCAGGCCTGGTAAGAAAGCGCCTCTATGCTCTCCTTTCCCAAGGGTGGTGGGAGAGGGGCTCTAAAGGAAAAACAAACAAACATTGACTCATCCCAGGTCTCAGCCGGGGTTAAAGTGGGATGAGGATTCAGGCTGAGTCCCCTTCCCTTCGCTCCTACCTGAGGTGAACCGTGGCTCTTGAGCATTTTGGGCTGTACTTAAGGCTTTGAGCGACAGCACAACCATTTCCTCCCACTTTGTTGGTAACATTTTTGAAAAACAGCGCCAAGTACTTCTGCCGCACAGTCCTAGGTACGGACTGCTAACGCGGGCAACTGCCTCTCCACCACCAAGCAGGTGCACACGAGCCACCGCGTCTATGCCGGCTCGAGGAAAGCAAACCGGAGCAGAGACGTGGGTGGCCGCCCGCCTCTCCTGTCAGTGCCGGCCGCTATCTCTTGCTACGAGGAGACCTGTATTTAGTCTGGCCTGCAGGAAAGAAACACTAATTTCCTCTGCTACGTTTAAAGCTTTATTTACTTAGTGCTCTGCTGGATTGGCCAAGGTAAACTAACCTGAATCTGTTCTGCTGGAACATGGATAATGTGGGAAGGCCTGTCACCATGGTGATGAACTGCATTGCTTTCTTGTTCATAAATGGCATCTCGTTCGGGCTGAGGAAGACTGAGGAACCTTCGGATCATGGAGAGATTCTCCCAGAGGGTCCTGTTCTCTGGCGAGGGATCTTCTTTCCAACGTAACAGCTCACAGAGCCACCCCTTGAAGACAACACCAACAAAATGTTAGTTTCCCTCCCTTCCGTGGGAGCAGAAGAGGGTGAAACGCGAACTGGAGCAACACCGCATTCTCGCATGCCCTCCCCGGGTTACAAAGGACTTTCTCGTTCCACGCGGGGTTTAAAGCAAACATCGACACACCAAGAGGCTGCCGCGCTATTCCACAGACTCCTGCAAAACGTGGGCCTTTGGGAAAGCACTGTTTTTGCTGGTAGCTTATTCAGAAACACCCATTGATCACGGCAGAATCCCCTAGACGCTCCAGTTCTCTTTTGCCTGTTTTCTTTTACGCAAGCCTACACCCACCTGTGAGCCTTCACACTGGGTTTCAGTAGCTGCTAGGCTGTCTTCTGGGCATTTTTAAAAGTCCTGGTACTCCAGTTTTCCTTACTCAAAGTAAGGAAGTGCTTCAAACACCTGCCTTGACTGCGGAGAGGCCTACTGTAAATCATCTTGATAGAGGGGCTCCCTAACGCCCTCTTAAAAGAAAGGCATTCTGTGACTAGATGCTAAAAAGTAATATCTGCTTCCTCCCGGCCACGTGAGCTCATTTCACGTGAGAGATTTTGATCTGTTTCTGGATCTTTCTCACAGATCTCACAGCGTTCTGCACGCTGTGCGAGGGCTGCGGGGCACGAACCATGCGCGGGTTTTGGGGCTGCCCTTGCACCATTTCCAGTCCCGTGCGCTGCCTGAGAGCGCAAGTCCTCAAACCTACAGCCAGCTGGGCTCTGGGGAAGCAGGCGAGGACGCGGTATGCGAACACAGAGAAACACAAAATATTACATGCATACAACACGCATAGTTCCTTTCTTAGCTTCAAGGATCTGTTTTCAAAACTGTGTCCATGCAATTTTATTTCTTACTACTGTAGGAAAGATAATGTGACATTTTATTGAATCAACAAATAATATAAATGTGCAGAAGCTTTTAGATCCTTTCTAAATGCAGTGGTAGTTATAAAATGGTTTATCTGGACTAGTTGTATTACTAGATACATAGATACAACAGAGATATAATATGTATTTTCTTGAAAACACTCATATCTTTAGCTAGCAGTTAATAAATGCAGTGTAAAAAAGGAAGAGGTGAAAGTAAACAAATAATCTTAATTCATTCATATTGTATAAGAAAATATTTAGTGAGGGGTGCATAAAAATTTAAAATATATGCTCTCGGATATAAGTGGGAAACGGAGCAAATGACACAGGGGCAAATGCCCCCGAGAAACAGAAATAATCAAAATGACAAATGTTAGAGACGGTGGTAGTACAGCGGGGAAAGCACGAACGTAGCAGGGGCCACCTGGGCTGGTGCTGGGCAGGAGGGAGCAGCGAGGTCCGGGGTCCCTTTGTCCCCGCGGGGACCCTGTGTCCCCAGGGTGCCATGGCAGACTATGGGCATTGTCCTGCAGGGGCCGTGCGGAAGGAGGCAAGGAAGGGTGGCCAAAGGCCTTCACGTAGGGCACATATGATAGAAGGTGTCGGGGGCTACGTGAGGCGTGGATCGTCCCTGCACCTGTGGAACCAACACTGTGACGGCTCTCGTCATCCTGTGCCCATGTGCTCTCATGGGAAAAAAAAGGCAGGATTATGCTCAACGGTAGTGCTAGTTTTCTGCAACAAGTTAAATAGATGCAATCAGAAAGGGTGGAGGGAAAGGGGAGAAGAATCAAACCAAGATCTTTGAATTAAAATACAGCTACCAAAACTTTAATTAAAGAAAAACCCACCCTACCCCAAAGGGCAACAGCTGTCCTTTGCATGTCTGCAGCCTGCACCGCTTCCCATTAGGACCTCTTTCTGACGCTGCGGAACCAGAGAGCAGAGCTGACGGCTCCAGCAGCCAGCAAAAGCAGAAAACCATGAGAGACAACCTGTCCCCTCCCATTAGAGCTAAGATATACGCACCGACTCACAAAGAAATTACAACATCCGTTTAGAAGCTGCACATATTCTGTCTGGTGACCATGTGCATCACAGATGTTCTTTGGAAAAAGGCAGTAGAAACTCTTTTTAAATGCCCAGTAATAATAATAACTCCCCAGCAATCACATTTTATGCTGATTGAACATTTATTTCACAACAACACCTTTTATTACCTAAGAAATTTCTCCCTACTATATAGTCTTTTCTATGTTTCTCTACTTAGTAGAGTTTATTAATTTCTGATAATTAACATTACATTTACAGTAGCTTGCTATTAACCTTTGCACTGAAATAATGCTTCTAATTCTTTATCTTTATTTTATGAGAATGTCTGAAATGTTCTTGTATCTGCCAGGACAAATAATCAGCCAGCCAGAATTTCTTACTGTGATTTTTAAGTTCTGTAAAATTTGTAAGTTTTTTATATTTCATCTAAAGAAGTTTTAAGTTCTGTAGCTAATATAATTTAATTTGTACATAAACCTACCAGGGCTGAATTTTGTCCTCTTACATTCACTTAAGTCTACAGCAAATTCTGTCAAATTCAAATGATTTATTTCTGATTTAACAAGATCAGTATAATCAAAAGAAGGCTTCAACCACTGTGTTGTCATGTGTTTATAATCTTACGAGAAGAGGAAAAACGCATAAGATTATAAAGAAATGTTTATAGCCTAAACGAGATCACAATCAGTTTGTACAGCGTACGCAGCACATTGTTAAAAAACAGCCTGGCAATAATTAGGCTGATATGCAGCAAGGCAAACCCCCCAAACTCGGCAATGACATTGGGAACAACCTTAATTTTAAAACACAGCAAATTTGCCAGGCAACATTACGCTGAATATAAAGAGAGTACAAAGCAAAATATAAACATTAGCCACATGTAAATATGTTTGTAGAACTTTCAGGATGTTACTACTTTTCAAACTGACAAAGTTTAATTTGACACCTTCTGTTCTAAAACCTTTGTTTCTATTCAAAATCACGCCTTTAGCTGCTATCAATCACTATGCTCTCCCCGTTACTTAAAATACTGGCATGGGCCCTGGGTAAGCTGAAAATGCCATGCAGATGAATTCTGAGATAATATGTTCAAACCTGTTATATACAACACAAATCCTGTAAAGTTATGTATTGTAAACCTACATTTATTGGGAACTAAAAGTCTTAAATCCATCTGCTACAAAGAAAATACTGTTATGCACTTTCAAGTAACCAAGTACCATCTGCAAAGGTCTTGCTACAGTAAGCAAGAAATGGTGAAAAAAAAAGATGCTAAACCTAAGATATTTAAAATAAATAACAGTCTTCTGTCTGATTTTCTGATGGGGATTTAGTAAAGAAACATAAGACATTAGCGGAAAAAAAAAAAAGTGAAAGCCGAACTGCCAAACCATTGCAGGAAAAGCGCAAAGAGGATAACTAACAAACACTAAAATCTGCAAGGCCCATGAGCTTATTTTAAAGGAAGCATATATTTTACCTATATATCCAACTGATATTTTATTCAGACAGTACAGTACATGGTGCTGTGTTTAAATAAAATGTTCTGCTCTCTCCTACTTTCCCTTAGAGTTTGGAACAAACCACTCCAGGTTTCCCCGTACCTTTCTTATTAAACAAACCAAAAAAAAGAAAACAACAGAAAAGATTTAAATCTGCACTTAAGAGTGTAAAGACCAATTCTAACTAGATCAAAGCGGGCAGCATTACAATCATTAAAGATGTTCTCTGGGCAAAGCCTCCCAAATCAGCAACAAATACATCCAGCTTAGAAAGAAAGGGCTTCAAGGTGGAGCAACTGAACTCTCTTGTTTTGTGCATTTCTTCTATTAATAATAATTTCCTAAATGACGAATACTTCTTACAGTATAAGAAGGAATCAACCTTTTTCTTTTTAAAAAAGCTGTAATTTGAATTTAAAAAGGCAAAACATTTTATAGTATCATTGCTAAGACATGAACAGTTTTTCTTTGGTATAGTATAAGTGAAATTATTTTGTATCAGTCTCTGGGGCATATAGTATAATAAAAATATACAGTGTTAGAAAGAATCAGTCTAAATAGGGAGGTATTTGATACAAACATTTTAGCAGAAAGTGTGAATTGCATTTCAGCATCCACTACGAACAAAGACTAAGTACATAATCCATTAAACAGTACTTCTAGCTCAAAAAAAATGAGTATTGTAGACTAAACTAAAGTAGGCATTTTGAATGAGCACATTTTCAGCAACTAACTATAAAGCTAGCAATTTATCCTTCAGCAAATAATTTTCTACTTTTAAAAGAATCTGTAAGTGTTACTTATGCTAATGAAGGCTGTTTTTAATCTGCCCACAAACATGCTAATAGAGGGCAATTTTTTTTATTTACAATGCTGAAGGCACTCCAGTTTATAGAACACTGATATGAAATTACACTTGGTAAAATGGGCTCTTAATTGTCTGAGCAACCCAAATCCTTCACCTTTAACACAAAAGCTTATAGACAAAACAAAGGAAAAGAACTCATAAACTAAACTTTAAACATTGACTTCTCCCCTTCAAAAGCCATCTATCCAACTTGCTTTACAAATCTCCTCCTTGTTTCAAATGGCTGTGTTCATCACAGAGATTTCCAGTTCTTTTCAAAACAGAATCCATGTATAAAAGAGGAGAAAAAAGGTCGGCATCGCTACCACAGTGTACACATGTCTTAGCCATAGTATTAGGCTCATGAGCTGCTCATTGTACAGAAAGGTTGCTTTTGGAAAAGTCATAATACTGTGACTGAGATACATAATGGTTGCAAAGGAGTACTGAAAGCATTTTAAATTATTTACTAGGTTAAAAGGGTGAAATGGTACTTTAAATACATCAAATTTCATCATCTGGGCCATTTTTTGGTGGCAAAGTGGTATTGATCTTTCCAAATGCTTAAAATTAACTATTTCCAGAAGGTCATTATTTGATTAAAGGCATTAAAGTTGAGGGCAAGAAATGATGCACTTTGTCTTCTTTCCCATTCAAATAATCATGTAATTTAATCAGAACTATCCCTTCATGTCCTGTAATAAAAATGTTTGTCTTAAGATATTGTTCTTTACCTAACATATTAACCTTTAAATGTTATGAAGTTCTTAAGAATAATCTCTGCTTAGAGAAGATTCTTCCATAATGCAATGAAAGGATCTCCAGCATTTAAATTGATAAGGCCAAATTTCCCCTACACATTGATTGGAAAACGCATTAAACCCTTCAACTGAGATTTCTCAGTGTTCAACAAGATTGAAAATTCAGGGAGTTCGGAATAAGTAAGCTCATACATATGGTACTGCCAAGCAGCACAGGCAAATGTCACTTCAGCACAAACAAATGCAACAAATCGGTAACAATGGACTCTGCTCTAATTTATCTCGGAAATGCCGTGTGCCTGACATTTGTATTATCCCAAAATCCAGCGGGGAGCCCCCACTGCAGGATGAGAACACAGCATTTAACTCAAGATTTATTTTGGGGCTGGGATTATTTAAGGTTGACTTCTTTGGGGTGAAATACCTGTGGGTTCGGGTATGAGTACAGCCTAGGCGATCAAAATAGTCCCTTGTAGCCTTAAATATTCTCCTGGAATTTCCTGACTGCTGGAGTTTTTCTAACTGCAGGTTTATTTTTCCTATAATACATAAATTGACCTGATTATCTTCTATGCAAAGCTGCATAGGTCTAAATACTTCCTGGAGGACCTGAAATCTACTACTAGAAGGGTCACTGGATAACTTCTAAAATTTTAAAAAAGCAAGTGATCTATCTGGCTTAGTAGCTTTTGATACTGAATGACACACTTGTCAGTGAAAATCTTTTCAGTTTGGCTTGTATTTTCAAGAAATGTTAAAAATCACTCATGTGAGTGATACACTTTCAAGCAATTTTAAAAATGTCTGGGAATCTTCCATAGTTCAGGATTTACTGATTTGCTCAAAAATGACAGCATTGTAATTCAAGAAGCAAAAGCTGTTTTTCAGGCTGTTCCAGAAGATCAGTAGAGATAGCAGAATAAGAATTCCTCTCTTTGAGATCTGGCCTAAAGTGATAATAAATGTCCCCAGAAAGGCAGTTGTTTTATTACTTTATTTACACTAATCAGTCTTAAGATTTAGGCTTTGCCTTTGAGCATTCTACTAAATCAGAGAAAGTTTGAAACTTGAAGCTGTCCTTTATCTCCAGATATCTCGGGTTTATCTTTTTTACTGGTTTTCATTACTAGATCATTGAAAGGGGAAGCCCAGATGTGAATTTTGAGCAAATCTGTATCTGCCATCGTAACAGAGGAGATTTAGTAAAACAAACAAACTGAAAACCCCACAACCTCATAGGGCTTTTCAGAAGAAAGGTAAACTTTGCTAGCGGGAAAACCTTCCTTTGAAGCAGATCATGCTATCTCTATCATTTCTTTTTCTACTACTATTCTGCTGCAACACCGTTCTGGTCTCATCCTCTTCTCTGGGTTGTGGAAAAGGTGTCCAAAGATGGATGGATAATATTTCACTGATATTTTTGTGTCATTTTATCAGATTGATAACTGCAACACTTACAAATTAAATATCTTTTTCTACTTTTGGGTACATCCAAGCAACTAAACACAAAAAGCAAGCTTCTAGAGCAACCTGTAAAATTCAACGAGGAGCAGCAAACGAGTGCAGAACCACCACCACCCAGACAGCCACGGCCCAGCGCCCCTGCGCGGCCATTCAGGTCTGTCATCTTCGACCTCTCTCCACTTCGCAGCCACAAGTTAGTGACTAAATTCCTGTACTATTAAAAAACCTGCTGGATTAGGCTGTGGAACTGTATCAAAAGCGGAGTGTAAATTCCTCGAGCATGAACATTGGAGATGCACTTTCAGCTCTTGGAAAGAAAAGAGCAGAATACCACTCCTAGCCCTAGTTCTAAAACTGACAAAAAAATGCAAAATATCGTTACTTTTGTACATTTCCAAACACAGTATACTGAATAGTCAGAGTATATTGAATTATCTAATAAAGGATTTCTCCCAAACTTAGCTTCTCAGCCTCCTCCCCCTTCCCTATCCCTTGTACAAATTTATCTTTTTTACAGTACTGCCTTCAATTGCTTAGCAATGATAGGCACGACCTAATCAAAAACATAATATGCATTCCTTTGAAAATCTTACATGAAATGCAATTAGATTTGTATGTAAAAAAGAAGGGAAAAAGTAATTGATGTAAAAGATAGGGGGTGAACTTTATCCTGCCTTCGTCTCCTCCATATCCCTTCCCTTTCACACACGCATTTCGATTGGCCTTGTAGCCACAAGATACGCACGACAAAAATGGACTTAATAAAAAAAAAATCAAAACAAGAAAATACAACTGCTAATTATTTAATAAATCAGTCTTAGTCCGGTACATTTCTTTTTATAGTATAGGCATATAAAATGGGTCAGTGGGTTTCACAGAGGGTAACTGGAAATATATAGCCCTTTATCTTTTATTCAAGGAAAGAGAAGTAGTGATTTCACTGCAATAGCCAAGCTTCACGGAAAGGAAAATACAGCCCTAAATCCAACCAAAACCCTTAATAGTTTCATATTTATTTACTCTTAAATGTGTAATCAATTTTGGTATGGCAGCTATATCTAACAGTTTAGTTAGAGAAGTGTCTTTAACAGAAAGAGCCTGGCAGTTTTTAACATCTTTTTTTACTACCATCAATTTACATGTGAACAGCAAATGTTTATTATTATGTTACTTACAGAGATTTAACATTTGCTTTGGGGAAAGACCTCTAGTATAAAGGCCACAGGCCTGAAGTCTCACTTCTACAATTACTTATACATGAATATATCATATTGTTGGCCTTGTTTATTTATTTATTTTTAAAGACTGTAATTTCCCAGAGGGAATATTTTAAATCCCTAGCTTCTTATCATACACTTTCCCTTTTCAGAATTCATTTTGGATCATAGGAAGATCTAACACACACTGAAGAATCACAAACTTGCGGCTATTTGGACTTGACTGTAAATTCAGTTCCCTCGAGAAAATGTTCCAACAAGCAAGATCAGCACAAAAATACTCTGCCGAAATACATTTTCAGATACCCTTTTGCATTTTATGGCCTTATTTTTTTCATACATATTTGAACTAGACATTTAAATATTCTGATAAAAGTTGACTTGCTTTTAACATTTCTCCTTGTACTTCAGCTAGATTCCGTAGCTCCTAGTTTCATAATAAAGAACACTTAACGTACGACAATGCCGAAGGCGAGGGGGTGCTTTGAAGAAATTGAAAAGAAACTTTTCCCTGACTTTCCTTCAGATTTGGCTAACCACAGACAGAAAATTAATAATGCCCTAACGCTTAACAACAACAAAAAAAAAGCCTTTAAAATCCACACCTGTCAAAGGCAGAGAGCTCTCAGTAAGTGAGAAGGAAGCAGTCAGAAACATACATCCCACCCACGGGAAAACGCAGGCAGTGAAGGCTGCAGAGCGCCACAGTCCCCCCACTTGTCGCATGGGGGCTGGGGGCGTAGAATTAAAAACGCAGGAAAGCTGCGTCGGAAGGGAAAGGGAATCGGCACGACGCGGCTTTGGGGACTCCTGCAGCAGCTGTGCTGGGCACGAGAACAGCCTCGAAACCAAAGAGGGCAGAAAGCTGCTAGGGAGGGACGTGCGCAGGGTTCAGCTTTCCTCTCCTGCTAAGAAAACTGCCAAGCACGCTACGCCCAGCACCGCCCTTATATATATGTATTTATTTATATGTGGTGGGAGCCAACATGGCTATTCCTGCCCTGCTCCCTCCATCCCTGAGCCCCCCAAACTCATCCCTTTGGTTAGACTCGCTCCTCCGACTAAGAATTGCAAATAAATGTTTAGAGGTGAAGCCCACTGCCTACCTCAAAGCAAGGAGAAGAATCTTGTTTAAGCCCTTTATATATATATATTATTTATATAAAAAGTAGAAAGTTCCTCTACAGGTAGAGCTGTTTCCTATATGCTCCAAATACTGGAGATGTTAAACCTCCCGGTCAGCAAAATTCTCTGACATGCAACCAATAAGCATTCCACAGATTTAACTGATATATATGTAAATCTTGCTGATCTGAGGCCTAAAATGTCAGGGAATTTTACTAAGGACTGCTCAGCCCCAAGATCCTGAAAACTATCTTCATTTGCTTCTCAGATGCCATCCTGAAATAATCTAACGTAAGGGAACGTGACACAGGAAGAAAAATAAGACGACTGCTGAATAACAATGTGCATTCCGATAAAATCTGGCAGATTCGGAGTTAGATAAATATTTGCAAACTGGAATTTCTCCCCACTTAGCTAGCTGTGTGCTTGCAATAAGCTAGTCATTAGATAATGACAATTTGGGGTCACCCATAACTAAACATCTGAAGTCTGACTTAAAGGTTGAATTTGAGAAAAGCAAAAATGGACGCAATGAGAAACCAACAGGCATAGTGAATTTAAACCTTGTTTCATAGCTCGCCATCACCTAGCAATCCTGTAACATCCTCTCCTGGTGTTACATATTTGGAATTATGCATTTAGAAGTAAGAGAAAGAGCACACCTATCTATTATTTCTTACTGACCCAGTGACCCTTCACTTAAACTTTAATTGGCCTCTGCTTTCATAACAGAGAGGTGGGAGAGAGTGACTCACTTTTTTTTTGTTTATTTTTTTTGGCCATGCAGGGCTTCCAGACTGCATTTTGTTTTTAAAATAATTTTACCAAAGAAGATGGATTTTGGACCCCTGCAAGAATCCCAGCAGCTAATTTCTCCTATTACTTCTTCCTATGGGAATCCATCCTGCCTCGCTCCAGGCTTATTCCTGGAACACCTGCAGCCAGAGGGTCACCTTCAAGGACCGTGCTGCTCCTTTCCACAGGCCTCTCATGGGCCAAGTGCTACCTGCACAGGTTTTTACCTGCCCCTGCACAGACCCGGGGTGTCAGCCACGCAGCCAGGTTGTGTGCCACCCTCACGCCTCCAGCTTGCAAAAATTACCCTGCTCGCTGCCTTCTGACCGACTTGGAACGCTCCATCTGAGCTGCACGACTCCTGCACGTTCAACTCCATCACTTCCTATAGGTTGATTTGCAGGATTCCTGTCAAACGTGCTGCACCATTCACCTCACCTGGCAATACCCGCAACATCTTCTGAGCTGTCTACTCAGGGCCACTCTACACATCAACATCTTTTCCTGGCTGTAAAAATTGTTCTCAAATTTATATTTTAAAAATTCTATCAAAATAATGCGTTATTTTTTAAAGTATAGAAAAATTAACCAACAGTAACGGCTTTAAAAAAACATTACCGAGTATTGAAAGCTGTTTTACTAGGGCAAGCTGAATAATTTAATTGGAAAAAAATGGATTTCTAAGAGGAAAAAAAAAAAAAAAGAATTTCCAGAGAACATTTAGTTTCCTAAAAATTAATCCCACTCTGTTTTCATATGAGAATAAACACTGGAATGTTTTCATTAAAGAACAAACAAACAATTTTCCATTTGCCAAAATTCTAGATAATTTTTTTTTTTAAGAATCTTTTCCCCAAAGGAGGAGGTCAAGGGAAGAGTTCACAAGGAGGTAAATTTCATAATGAAAAACTTTGGTAAAAAAAAAAAAAATCTGCTGAGTTCAGGGAGCAGTGAACGCTACATTTTGGGCTAGAAGTGCCTCCTAGAGCGAGGTGCTCGCTGGCATTTTATTTGGAGAAACAGCACAGTTGGATGACTTCTTTAATAAGTGGGCATAAAAAAAAAAACAGAGATTAAAAAGTCTTGGAGTGAGAGACAACCCCTCCCCATGTGATACCTGATTTCTTTGCCAAAGCAACGAAGGCTCCTATTAAAGGTCACGGAGAAATAATCCCCAGCGAAAGCGGCGTCTCTTTCCCCCTATACGTTCACACTTTTATTTCACTCCTTTACGGTGAAAGGCAGACCTCCCTGCGCACACCCGGAGACGCTCACACACGCACACAGGGAAACAACAACCGAAGGAGTGAAGAAAAAAAAGAAAAAAAAAAAAAAAGAGCCTGAAATTTTAGTTACACCACATGTGGTTTTCATTTGTGAAAAATGAACAAGCTGTTTGTGGTTAAACTGTCTAATCTGCTGTTATCAATCTAGCGCTGCATTCAAGATTTACAGGATACATCAGCTTCTGTGCCACATTAGCTGTAAAAGGGAGAGGGGGTGGGAGGCAAAAGGAGGAGGAGAGAGTTTATCCTGAGGAATAATATTTCCAATGCAGCCACACTCGCACTACATCTGGTTGTGCTGGTAGCGGCAGTTAAATTGAAATATTTCACAGCGTGTGTCAGAAACATGCAGAATGGTAATTATGACAGATCTGATTAAGCCTGAGTGCCACTAGCTCCCCGGCCAGCGCCGGTTGTGCAGGTGTGACCTTGTGCGTGCCTGCGTGTGTAAATAAAATTAATTACAAGCGAGAGGGCGAAGGCTCCGGTGACATCACAAAGCGGAGGAACTCCCACGGGGGAGACCTAATGGAATATTTTCCCTCAGTCTAATAATACAGTTCATATTGACTTGAGGTAATTAGTGGGATCATTAAAGCAGTTTTCCCGGCGTATTTGGCTGCCTGATCAGATTAGTGAAAATGTTCTTCAGAACAAGCCCTGTGTGGTCTGCCAGGGAAGGAGGAAATAAAAAGCAACAAAGCATATTTGGGGATGATAAGCAGCGCTGGACTTTTTTTTTTTTTTTTTTCCTTTCTTTCTTTTTTTTTGCCCTGCTGCTGCGGGGAGCCTCGCGGCCCGGCTCTGCGGCCCCGTTGGGCTCCGTTGAGCAGCGCGCACCCCGCGGGCTGCTCCTCGGGGCTTCTGCTCCGCCAGCCCTCGCCACCACCCTGCCCCGGCCCTTGGCCGCGTCAAAAGCAGGTAAAAGCCCCGCTCGAGTGCGAGCCGCCCTGCCACTACTGTTAAATAACGGGGGGAGGAAGGAGAACACGTGCCTAACCCTCCCCCTCCACACACATACACCCAAAGCTGAGAGGATATTATTTAAAAAAAGAAAAAAAAATATGTAATATAGGTTTGTGAATGAGTCAAATTTCATTTCCCAGCAAGCCAACCCAGCACAAAAAGGGGGAAAAGAAAAAAAAAAAAAAAAGAAAAAAGAGAAAGTTTAGCTATAACATGAAGTCTTCCACGGTAACAGAACACAGAGCCCTAATCAAGAAATGGACCATTTGTTTAAAAACAGTCTATTGAGCATGCTCTACCTTGCAAATGGAATATGCCAAGCTCTGTCACAGATGGCAAGCTTTGACAGTTCCCATCCGTAGCGTCGATACTCGACAGTTCAGCACAAGATCAGTGACATTCTGTCTCATTAGAGCCACGCTAATTATCACAGCTAGTTTCAGGGGAAACCATGTGTTGCAATGGTCAATTTGAAGGAGTCTGTGCATCAACAAACTGGTAATAAGGATCAGACACCTTATTATATGACAGCATGCTGCCTATGATCTGATTTACTGAATCAGAGGTACTGAGGCAACACTGAAGCCTGATGGGTTATGGAATCGCATGTACACAATGCCTAGCTGAAATGCCCTGTAAAATATGGGGAAATTGGATGGAGACAACGCAAATAAAAATGTAAAAAAAAAATGTGAAGCTATAATAATAAGGTCTTTTTTCATTTGTCACTAAGACACGCAGAGATGTTCAAGATACTGTCGGCGAGTTTTATCTTTAATCAAATCAAATAACTCAAGATAAATAATTCAAAATGAAAACTGTAAAATTACGGATTGTGCTAAATTATAATTCATTCCATACTCTGATTTTTCAGTTTCAATAACATGTACCAAACATTCCTTATGTTGTGCCGTCTTCGCTCTTTAACGTAATTTTATATTTTATAAGGAGCTTGCTCGACTTGGCTCCCTTTCTCTCTATACATTTAATGACATAAACTTGTACTTTGCCTAGATTCTCCCACACATCCCTGCTCCTTCCCCCAGCCAAAACCAAAACCAGGAGCAGTGTCCGCTCTTCCTGACCCGCTGCGACCTGCTATGGGGCTGCATCCTGCCAGGCGCTCAGGCCTCCTGGGGACACGTTGCCAGATGAGGCCCCCAAAGCCTTAAACATTAACTCAACATTAACTCCCAAGCAGCGAAGGGCAGGTGCACGGAGCATCCCTCCAGGGAACCTCCCCTCGGGGCTCACACACACACACGGCATCTCCCAAAACTGCTGTTGCTCCCTAAACTCGCTCTACACGAGCATGTAAAATATTTCTGTCGTCACCTGCCCTCAGTGGGAACCTTTGGTCTGAGCGGATTTGACCCCGTTTGTAAAGCACGCCAAGAAAGCTCATTTTCTCATCCGCGTGTCAACAAATTCAGTCTTCGCCTTACTTGTTGAAAGGGCTGACTGGCCCCCAGGAGCTGTCTGAAGTGGTCGATATTTTCCTCTCAGAAGTTAAGCATTTTCCATTCTGTACTTTTTTTCTTTGGCTTTAGTTATATCAGGGTCTATTTTTTTTTTTCCCTCCTACATTTTTGGGGGGAGGGAAGCACACTGATATAAGAATGACCTCCAACATTTTAAGGGGGTTTCTCTTCAGCAAATCTCTTTGGACTCAGGAAGTCCCTAGTTGCATTTTACAAGTGGGAACCGAGACTCCGTGAAGTCAACCCACCTAATCAGCGTCACCCTGATAGTATGGGATATGCTCAGGAGTGAGGCCAACCCTTCTGCAATTCTACCCAGACTAAATGATGAGTTAACCAAAGTCATCTTTTTAGGAATAATAATAATGATAATAAAAAGGAAATTTGCTAAGGTTTTGACTATCCTTTCTGAGAAGATAGATAAAAGAGAGAAGACCTAGGGCAGAGGAAGGAGCAGGAACACTCCATTTCACTTCTGCCACAAGAAAGCGCAAACCTCCTTCCTCCGGTGCCGCGCTGGAGGGAACCCTATGACTGCAACACGAGATTTTGTGAAAGAAGCAAATCAGCTTTATCTGCCAAGTTTCACAGTTCCACTGAAGGGCACACAGTTTTATGGGGCAGTTCCTGAGCGCACACAGGAGCCCATCGCTCTTTCTCGCTTCACGCTCTTCCTCTCCCACTGACACCCGATCCTGTCCGACTCCTGCTGCTCGTGGCACCTCTTCAACTGCCAGAGTCATCGCTGCAGAGCGGTGAAGGGGGCAGGGAAAATAAATAAAAAAGGAGGAGGAGGGAAAGAAAGAAAAAAGGAGCCTGGTGTACTTTTGCTAACATTTTCTCACTAGTGCATGTATCTTCCCATGAGGGCGAGCAGATTTCTAAGGGACAATGAGGGATCTAACAGCGTGCTTTATTTTTACCTACTATCTTTCTGTGCAGGATCCCTGCGCACTTCACAGAGACTGCATTGTAAACTGGGGAGAAAAAAAAAAAAAAAGGTTTTAAAGCCAAGATTTAAAAACAGGAAGTGACTCAGCTGCTCTCAGGGAGACAAAGAAAGGAGAATATTCCTCCCCAAGTGGTGGTGGCCCTGCAAGAGCAAGTGCCCTCCTTGCCCCCAGGCCCGTGGCCCTTGGACAGAGCAGGAGGCTCAGAGCAAAGCAGGGAAAAAGTGAATGTTGAGACCCACCCCCGGTAAAGCCATATTGTTCCTGGAGGGTTACTCCTGGTGATAAAAAGCTTTCCCCCCCCTCACTGGAAAATACTTGAATAGATCATTATATATCTGCGGTAATGGCGTGTTACATCTTCTTGCCAGATCCACAATACCGTGCTTGTTCAGTGTGGGAAGCTGCTTAAAAATGACTTTCCTATTAGAGTATATAGCTTAGTCTCTAGATGGAAAAAGCCAGATCAAAGATATAGCATTTATAAAACTGGCTGGTTAAAAAGATAAAAGTGAGATAACAGACATCAATTTTTCACCATAAATCTCTGGATTTACTACAACATTAAAATTTCCAGTAAAAGCAGGGTTTTATATACCTGAACTCTAATGGCCTATTCTGAAAATATTTATGTCAGGAAAAGCATGGTATTTGCATGCCAAAAGCAGTTTTAGTGCCAATGTTTAGCATTCCCTTCCCATTTAACTCCTTCTGATCTACTTTCTCTTGCTCTTGCGCACTTTCTCTTGCTTCCCCAGCCTCAGTCCTCCTTCACACGCAGAGTTCAAAAGGAGGAAACTCCAGATCGAGTTTCCAGATCAATCAGTGGTGAAAAGCCGGACACTTCTAATAAAAGGCCACTGCACAAAGGACTCATGTGGTGGCTTAGAGCACAATTTACAGAGTGCTCTTAACCACTGATTTTACCTCTGCGCTTTGCACGGGCACCTCTTAATTTCAAAGAGGATTAACAACCCAGCCAAAGCTAAGGGCCAGGACAAAAGGATGGGAAATTAGGCAACCTCGTGTCTCATTTCAGGAATAACGGGTTGAAATTCGCTTTAATTACATGAGGTTGCTGGAAGTGTGGGTAGTGATCACTTACTTTCATACCCAAGTTAAAATGGAAGCCTGTGACTGGGAGAGCCAAGTGTCTTCAGCTTCCTCTGCCTTCAAGGTAAAGGCACTTCTACTTCTGTGAGAAGGCAGAGCATTTGACACCTATCTGGGCATATACAGCTGTCTGCGGGCCTGAACCACAAAAGAGTATCAATTTGACCTACTAATTCTACTACAAAGTAATTGTATTTTGGTGTGCAGCCTAACAGCTTTACATGGGACTCCCAGAAGTAGGAAAGTAGATATTACTTCAGTATTTGCAAGCTGGAATTTCTTAAATTTCAGAAAAGCTTAGAATCATATGCTGATTTTCAGCAACATTTTTTCTTCCCTACTTCCTTCTAGCCACGGCTTTTCAAGATAACCTATTCATATAAACATAACTTCTCAAAATACAGCAAACATACAGGAGCACAACAAGTCTCTACTTGCCTTATCTCTCAGAGCTCTTAGGTTTGGGGGTTTTTTGTTTGTTTGTTTTTAGGGAATAAAATTAGATTTCAGCATCTGTCACCATCCAGAAAAAAAATCATCCCTGGCTCCCACATGAAAACATTGTAACCAATGCACAGTTACTGAACCATGATGCCTTAATGATCATTACACAAATCAACTTTTTTTTTTATTTGGAATAACGAAATTAGGAATGTGCTTCCATAATTATTTGAATCAGACTGTCAGGTTACAAATTTAATAAAATCTCAATATGATTAAATCATTAAAGCAATGTATACCATACAAATTCATGTATGTGGGGGTTCTTTTTCACTTATTTAGGTGTGCTGAGTAAATTTTAGGAAACAATATTATAAATATAATGCCCGAGTCCCACCAAAATCTAAATAACCTGGGAGCAGACACCCATCATGTGATATCTTTCATTTGTATGCTGTTTTCTAAAGCTCTCTTTCCAAAATAGTCTAATAGAATAAAAGTAGGCCTATTAGGCAGACCAAACTCAATAAAAAATGCAAGATTTTAAATATTGACATTAGGTGTTTTGTTCTAAAATCCAGAAAAGAAATTACGCATTCAAGCAATTCGAATTATATCATCTCGCTTAGATCCTATGGATAAACACAGCAGCTGATAAAATCTGCATTTTGTTTTAACAGACATTTTGCGATAACGTATTGATCCTTACCATTCTTAAGGTTCCTTAGAAGTGTTAAATACATAGAAATCCTTAGAACGGGGGGAACGCACATGCTACTTGAAAGCCAGACAATGTCCTAGGGGCAGGAGCCTCCTCGCTCAGCTCCTACCATCCCTCCAGCCCGTGCGGCCAACGCGGCCCGTCCCTCGGGAAAGCCACGCGCGGCGTTTGAGGAAGCCATCGCCAAGCTGGGAAACTGCTCGGATGTAAACGAGCCCTCACCTGAGCCGGGGCACGATCCTACCCCTGCTATCGCCAAAATCTCTTCCTGCTTTCATCACTCCTTCCTGGCCTTTCCTCACGTTGCGCTGAAATCCCCGCCGAGCCGGGCCCCCGCCACCAGGTCTGGCAAGCGGCGGGCCCCTCCGCGGGCCCTGCGCCCCAGGGCGCTCTCGCCAGAAGCACAAATGCAGCACAAGGGGCCGTGCTCGAGTATTACCTTGCGTTACCTAAAGAGAAACTTTGGGGGTGCAGCATTCCACAGCGGCCGTGCTCTGGGCGCTCTGGTCTGCACGGTGGCACCTGCAGTGCCCTGGCTCAGCACTGCAGATGCTGGCTACTCAGAAGCCCCCGTTGCTGACACAAGCCAGGTTATTCAGGAAACAAAACAAAACAAAACAAAAACAAAAAAGCCCTCCAGCAGATTCCTGCCTCTGTGCACTGCAGGACCTCCTCTGGATCACGTACTGGCCCGTGCTCTAACTCCAAGAGTTTACATTCGGCAGTTAATCAAGTTTTTATATCCAAAATAAAAGGACAGGAATGTTCAATTTTTGCCAGGTTTAAAAACAAAGATTTTAACTGACACGTCGTTTTCTACTACGTGTCCTCCAGACTTAGCATTTTAACTGCAGGTGATAATCCCAGATTTTCCATTTCTGAGCAGGAAACCTATATTCCCAAATAGAAAAGGCAATGAACCTCTTCATGAACCATTTAAGAGCCTCTCAAAGAACCTTTAAGACAAGTCTCTTTTTGTGTGTCTGTAAGAAAGATCTTTTCCCTAAGAAATAGTTCTCCTTTGCACTGTAGGCAAGCTCCAGTGTAGAATTTTTTACGTGACAGCTATTGCCTGCAGCATACGTGGCTTGCTACATATTTGAAAAAATATTGACTGCCTGATTAGCAGTCAAATGGTTAGAGAAAACCAAACGCATTCAGTTTACCTCTGGGGTTGTTTCTGTGAAGCAGATTTCTACTACAAATGGCACTTTGGCTAACTACAGGCTGTTACTCTATCCTTGGGAAGGTGTCAGTCTTGAAAACTTGCTTAAATACATAAATTAACATTACATTGCTTAAATCGAGGAGCAAAGTAACCTCTGAGGATAAGGGCTTAATCTCCACAATGAACATGAAGAGAACTGTGGATTTGCTTTCGTTTGCTGTGTATTCTCAAAACATAGCTTCCTCAAAATTCTTCATTTTATACCAATAGAAAAGAAAAAAGAAAAAAAAAGAAAAAGTCACTTCATCCTCTGAAAGATTTTATGTCCCGCCTTGACTACTCATCTCTTTTACAATGCGCTTCGGGAGAGCTGTCCTGCCTCAAAATTTTAAGACTATGTACTTCAATAAATACATTATCACACAAATAAAGTCTTATCAAAATCATTTGGACTGATAGATCAGATTCACACCTTAACTCTGCGCGGCCAAGGGAAGGGGAAGGTGTAGAAAGCAGACAATCCTCTAACTCCTAGCCTTGACATGTAAATAAAGACATCTGAGGAGCACACAGGTTGGAAGCTGCACTAACATTCTATCATAATTAGAAACATTTCAAGAGCCCTGTAATTTCCAATCAAAATTACAGTAATTTCCGATATACAAGCCATGATTCATGACAGAATTTTTACATTCCATGGGAGATTATAGTGGCCTGATGTATGACACACTGAGTACAACACTAACATAAACAATTCAGTTTAATGTTTAAACAGCACTTGGTGTTTAGAATCCCACAATAAAAGAAACATATTATTGTAGAAATTATCACTTTGACAGTGATTGAAGGGTAGGCAGGCATGTGGCCTATAAAGCTATAATTTTTACAGTCCACAGCTTGAGTTTAATCATTTTGATATAACATTTCCAAAATATCCCTTTAAATGTTCCTTATAGCATATAACTTAAGAGACAACATCCTTTCTGTACAATGAAATGGTGTAATCTCCAAAACGTGAACACCGTGGAAGTCAAAAGTTAAATGATATTAGAAAGCAGAGAGACACAGAAATACTGAAGGCCCAAGAAACATTAGGCTAACTGATCATTACCAGCTTTCACTGGAAGATACTGCATTTTTCTATTAAGCCGTAATAGAAACATAAAGGAAAAAAATGACTGAGTAGACTTAACATTTAATCTAACATGAAAATTTGTAGTCATTGGTGCCTTTAACATTTCTTTCAAGTTTCATAAAACCATGCATTTTGCATTTTTCTGACTTGCTTTCCTTTGCTTCCTTGGTACACTCTCACTTAGGTCGCAGTTCCACACACTGTCAGAGTTCCTTACGAGACGCGCAACAAGAGAAGACCTTGCTTGTTTAATTCCCTCTCCTGCCACTAAACTTGTCAGAAATATTTTGTTTGAAAAAGAAAAAAAAAAAGAGTAGTGCACTGCATGACAAGGGCTTAAAACTGATTATGCAACGTATATGTGTGCACATGCACAGGTAACCAAGCAGCCTTTGTAGTCCCTAAAGATCAGACATGTTTCCTCAGGTTTAACTTGGATGACTGCATTTTTTCTCAACTCAGATGTCTGCCCCACTTCCAGGACACATCCTCAGGAGCAGGTCCGCTTCACCACGCTCCATTTCTAACAAACCGTTTTCACCAAAACCAACCCCCCAGGCATTCCTGGTTACCAGCCCATGCAATTGCAAAACCCCGCGGCCACCAGATTAATTCTGCGGCAATATGTACAGCTCGCACACAGCTTTTTCCTCATCCCCACCAACTATGAATTTATGAAGCGGATGCTTTCGGTGCTGCGCAGCACCTGCAAGCATACAATGAACGCATCTCACCGGCGCAGAAGAGGGAAGACCGCAGCTCGGGAAGCCACTTCTCAACTGGGTGCAGTGAATGGCAACCACGAGTTACCTTTAGATTCAGCACCAAGCTCTAAGTCATGGTCCTGCGCTGCTGTGCTAACCCAGGCAGTCATTACAACTCACACAAAATCGGATCCAAACCAGGTGGGAAAGAAAACCGCCACGCCTGGGAAACTTTACCTGGCTTTTGGTTGCGGCCACCTTTGCAAACAGTGCTTGAGACACCTTAGCTCTCTTCATTTCCTGCTGAATCTCATCATAAATGGAAGCATTAATGTTCATGGAATTATTTTCTGTTTTTCCATTCCTCTCTGTAGCAATAGTAGCAGTTTTGACCTAGAAAATATATTTTGAGACATTTTTTTATTATGAGGAAAAAGCTATATTACTCCCTTCCCCTTCCCCCCAGTAGTCACCCCTTCCATTTTATTCCTTTTATTCAAATCTCCTTGGATACTCTTCCAGCATTTCAGAAATTCAACATTATAAGTTCTCCACAGTTCAGGCAAATGTGAAATAAGAAAATTCAGCATATTGTAACAGATGAATGCAGCTGAAATGTGAATATTGTCAGCTAACCACTGTGAATTTCAATGTCATAAAACAAGTTAGGTGGAAACCTGTCAAACAGCCTTGTAGAGACTTGTGAATCCTTACATGAGTTCTCTGCCCCACAAATGAAGTATAAATTGTAACTACAGCATAAAAGAATCTCAAAGGAAAATAAAAGCACAGGTACATCTCGATTCATGCCTTACATCCAGTGCATCAAATGCATGATAGTGTACAAAAGTTGCCATTTTAAGTTCAAATTTCTCTTTAACTATTGTGTTATCGATTTAATTTTTAAACCAGTTTAAAAACACCTATTTAAATATACTCAGTTGCAAAATCAAGATAGGGCTTTCTTAAAACTATTAAGTCTTGTGTTTTGTTTACATGCATTGAATCTATTTTTAATATTTATTCTTCTTGCAGTCCCATTAAAAAAAAAGGAATGAAAACATGACAAAATGACCACTCCACTACTACTTTTATTTTCACTGCATGTGCATTGTTAAGGAAAACCAGAAAAACAGACTGGTGGTGTCATGATGCACAGGAGAATATCACCCTTTGCCTCATGGCAAAGTTTCTGGAAATGATGGAATTGATGTTTCAGCACCAAGAAGCATCCCAGCAAGGTTACAGTGCAGTTTCTGCAGTACACTTTGAGAGTGACAAAAAAAAAAATCAGCAGGAACTTTGAGATTTTTCCAAGAATGTCTCTACAGTATCCTCTCCATATATAACAGTTTTCTTCAGCAGCTATACACGCAATTCTTGCCTGACAGTAGCAGACCTAGAGGTGAAGGGGAAGACTGGATTTCTGCCAGGAATCCACAAGGTGATGATGCAAAATCCAGCTTTTTGATTTTGATTCAAACCTACCGAATCCTATTGCAACTGTTGTGAGCTCCATCAGTTTAGCCATTCAGAAGTTAGAGGTATAGCCCAAGTCATTCAAGCTACCTCTAAAGTGAACAGACAGAGCAAGGTACTTCTAGAGGGTGATTCAGTCTATTCTCAGGGACGTGTCCAAAACCACAGTTTCACTATCAGTGTAATCCAAGGCAAGTCAGCACCTTCCTGTGCTCCGAAGCCCCTCAGGGTTCCAAGGGAAAGATGATGACAGGATAAATCATCTTTTAATCTCACTCTGCATGAGCCTTCATTTGTCATGGGATCTCATGTGTGAGTTAAAGGCTTTGGGTGAGACACATACTTAAGCAAACCATCAGGTCATTTTTTCCTTGAAATGTCATTTTTAATTCATGGTAAGTACCCTCCATGGTACCTTTAAGATAAAATAAAATAGTCCAGAACCTGTGAGAGCATGACACTTTTTCTGAGCCTGTTAGAGGAGCAGTGCTGAAACCTACCTACAGGCTGCAAAGGGAAAAACCTCAGGGAGAACAAATGATACATACGTGCTTCCACCTGCCTCCTACTGGTAGGCACTGGGACTTTCTGGTGGCCAAAAAAAATGACACAAGAAATGGAGAAAAATGCCAGGTTGTTGCATGAAGTCTATCATGTGACTTGATTTCATTTAAAAACATTCTGCAGCTTGTGGCAATTACCTGAAGAGCAAAATGACATTTCATATATGATATAGTAGGCCTAGGCCAGCAGGAACATTTGAGATGCCGGCCAGCCGGGAGCATGAGGAGCCGCGCTGTGAACCTCCATTCTTCAAGTGGAAACGCAGGGTGCAAAAATACCTGCCTCGTTCTGAGCAAATTAGCTTTGGGCAGCAAGAGCAGGTGCATCTCCTGAATACCACGCAGCATAACCACTTGCAAATTCAAAATAAGTGGCAATTTTATAACCTTTAAATGAAAAGGACCCACCGGAAGGAAAACTGACAACCAATGCCAATGTTATATACTCCAGTACACTGTAATATACTACTGGAGATAGGTTTCACTGCTTGCGTGTGAAAACTAGGCTAAGCTAAATTAGAAAATTAAAAAGTAATGGCTTTGTGGTCAACACATCCTCTTGGACCACATGTTTAAACTCCATTAGAGTTAATTCAGTACTTCCAAATGAGGCACTCCTAACTTCGAATCAATCTCTGACCGTCCTTAGGGGCACAAGAGAGGATGAAGATATGCAGCTAAAACATGAAATTCCACAGCATCTTTGGGGAAGGAAATCCTTGGCCTTGTGATCCTGATTGAACAGACTCTTCTTCCATAAGCGTGACGTATTTTTGATTGCTACTCGGCTTCAAAAAAACAGCTCCATGCTGCAGCAATACGTCACAGACTACTTAACTGACCTGTGAACGAACGCTCAGGTTGTCAAAGCCTAACTCTCGCACACAGTGCTGGTGACAAGTTGTGTCATGCATCTTTGTCCAAACTTGTCATGCCCACTTTAATAAGGATATGCATTTAACTCAGGGGAACTACTGAAAACACCCATCCTGATAGGCAAATCCTGGTAGGCTCATCCTGGTAGGCAAATCTTATTTATTTTTCTACAGGTACTACACAATGCTCAACTTTGCAGCATCTACTGTACCACTAAGCTAGAAGAAAAATTCCTCCTGTTGATATTGAATAGGGACGTGAGCAACAGAAAACTCCAGTATCTTCAGCAAAATACCAGACTAGCCCGAAGACCTTCAGGACAGTGAAATTCTTGAAGTTACAAAATGAGTGACTTGGGGACCATCAAGAGTTGCTGTTCACAACCACACCCCCTCTCTCTCCAATTTCAGTAGTAGGCCAGGTATAAAAATTCTTCCCTAGCTTCCTAACAATTTCTTTTTAAAGATCAGGTATAGACTGTGGCTGGACTAGATGAACCGTTGGCCTGCTCTGGTCTGATGAGTACCATGTAATAACGCTAATTAACCTCCTGGAGGATATCTGTACAAAAGACTGTTTCATAATTGGTACACAGCAAGCAGCTATTCTGCTGTGCTGAACTTAGAATTGGGTTCAAGATAGAGGGTGTTTGAATCTGGGTTGAAAAAAACACCCTCCTCCTCAAAAAGAGCCCCAAAAAAACAAAACAAAAAATGCAACTTATGGACTTGGGAGGAGGTGGAAAAAAGATTCATTTTGGAAAGAAAACACACAACAAAAACATATTCTCTCATCCCATCCACACTTAAACACAACCTCTCACCCCACCCACACTTATACCCACATTTTCTGTTTCAAAAAGAAACTATAGATCAGCTAAATTGTTTGCGAAAGCAACTTCAATTTGCTAATATTAACTGAAAAGGAGAGCAGTACTTTACAAACTTATCACACTGAGCATCAGAAACTTGCTCGACCCTCTTCCTATCACAATCAATTTAGCAATTAAAAATACTTGGAAAAAAAATAACACACCCATCCCCTCCCGGCCTGCCCAGATTCGTATTTTATCCTCAAATAAGATTGATTAATCGGAGTAGTGCAAACTTCTGGATTCATTCAGGTCTCCCAAACCGAGGGCTGGCTGTTGATGAACCAATCTGAACAAGCTTTAGCCAACAAGGAAGCTCCTTCCCCTCATTGAAACCGAAACAAAAAAATCTCTTATAACACATTCTCACAAGTGCCGTTTTAGCTTGGGAACAAAAATCTTCTTTAATCCTGGTTTAGCTTTTAATATTACATCGTGCATTAAAATTCATAAAGTAGTTCATTCCAGGCAAAACAAACTACTTTTCAGTTCTGCTCTGCAAATAGCACAGGAGGTACAATAAATGCTGTTGCTTTCAGAACAGCTTTTATCAGGACAAGGTTTACTACTACATTATTACAGTGGCGCCTGGAAGTGCAGTTATAGTTAAGTGTCAGTGTTTCCATTAACTCTCCTCCATGGTGGTTTTTGCAGGGGGAGAGGGTTGCATTTAATATTTTGTTCATTTTGAATTTCATTAAAATGTAATTTGGCACAAGGACTATCAACCTAAATCTCAAATTGTTGAGAGGCTTAGAAATACAAATTTTGCTGGTGGCTAAGTATGACTCGTGTGTATGTTTGAATGCTAGGACTCCACAGCGAAGTTTAGTGGGAGCTGGAGTTATCCAGAGTCCCCTGAATCGGAGATACACTAGTCTTAAAAAGTAGTAAGCTAGTGTCTTCCTCAAGACCAGAGCTGAAACCACTTCAGCAGGAATGAACAGTGCTTTATCTGCAGACAGAGGCAGGCTAGCATTGTATTTGGGAAAAATGAAGGTTTTCTTAAACTGAGTATGCAGAACAATGACTCGTGCAAGGTTTCTGGATACTTAAAACACTGTCTTGCTAAGATCATATTCTGCCTTTAACTTGCATGCACTCTGTTTTTACAAAGGACAATAATGAGCCAAAGAGCTAGCAGGACTTTTCTTTGGGGAACAGAGTTGTGGGGGGGAATTCTTCTCCAGCTCTGCTAAACGGAGATTATTTGCTCTTCTGAAAGGAAACAGTCCTAAGTGCAGAAAGGCCATCCCTGGTGGGCACCAGGGAAGCCCTGAACATGGCTCGACACTGAACGGTCCCTGAAATTTCCCAACTCTCTCTCATTCTCATGCGACATATACTAGTGTCATCCCGGGAGCTTGACTTAGGAATACCCAGAAAGGACCTCTGTGGTAAGCTAAAGGTGTTGAATAAAATAACAATACCGAAATGAATAAACAGATGTGAATAGGAGAAATAGAAGACAGAAAGAGATTTTACTCTTCCCTCTAGGTTGGAGAAGTTGACCTGTGTCTTCCTGCAGTCCCTACCTGCTGCAGATGATGTGAACATTTACAAATTCCACTGCCCCAGGAAGAGTTTAGCACAGGGTTTCTGTCACAGGAAAGTGGCAAGGTGAACAACACCAAGAGACAATTCTTGTGCCCACTGTCTCCTCACAGTCAGAGCGCTAGCGTGGAAGATAGCAACAGATTTCTACAGCTTGACCCACTTGGGGGCCATACACATATCCTGATAGCTCAGGCATTAGAGGATAATGATTTCAATTAGAAAAAAGAAAAAAAAGAAAGAAAGATTTTGCTTTTTTGTTTAAGGCAGAAAGAAACGGAGAAGTATGGGGGACAAAGAGCTTCTTAAAGGATTTCAGAAAAGAGCTGGAAACAATCCAGACACATTAGCTCAAGTAGCAACTAGTAAGAATGCTGTAAAAATGAGATAAATTCAACACAGTTCCTGCTAACTCAGGCACAGGGTTTAGGCTTGGTGAGTCCCTACTATCCCAGCAGACCCCCAAGGTCACGCTTTCTGGTTTTGCATGTAACAGCATGTGTAATTTGCACAGAACAAGCCCAGCCACTAAGTGGTTAAGTCTGCTCTACTGTCTGGCCACCAGTTGGCAACACAAAAATGCAAAATAGATCCTTTTTCAGGATGTTTATTTTCACATCCTTCCGAAACTGATAACTTGCAATTGCAAAATAAACCTTCATGTGTGGCATATTAGCTCCCATTTTTCATGGTTTCATAGTTTAATTGTTTCAAATATTACATTAGTCTAAAGATTTGATGTTAAATATGTTGATATGTTGACTCTAGTGTAAATTCTGTCATCAGGATAAATGACCTGTTTTGTCTTTCAGTAGTTACTGAATGTCTTTCAATAGTATTCAAAAGTTTACAGCTAAGCTAGAAAAATATAATGCTGTATTCCTCTATAGCAAAGTTTAAATAATTGCCTAGAATAAATTTCTAATAGGATTCTAATAGTTTTATTTCCTTAGTATAAAATAGTTTTATACTATTTACTAATATTAGTTTTATTTCCTTAGTATAAAATATTCAATAAAATGTAGGCATTTGGGAGAGTAGAGAGTATCACAGTATCACAATTAATAATTTTGCAGTAAGGTGACTATAAATTATTTCTGCTATGATTTGTAAAATTGTATTTGCTAGGGTAATTACTAAAATAAGTTAGTTTTTATTTCTAGCATTAAGTATTGCACTTATGTTACTAACATGGATATTTTAATTTTGAAAAATTAGGACGTAGAACATTTAGTAGCAGGTGGCAAGTGCTGCACATGCTTATAGCAGGATGATTCTGAAAACACATAAAAAAGGTCACGCAGGATCCCAACTCAGAGGTTTCTACGTGCTGGTCTGCACAAAACCACGCACGAGGTAAAGCACGTATTATTTAAAGCATGACAATAAATAACATACCAAATAGAAAAGTAATTTTTTGCTATAGAACGTAAGTATTAGTCTATAAGGGTTTCAGTTTTAACCTATTTTTCCTGTTAAAAATAATCAAAACAAAATTGTATGCTTTTTCACTTTGAGCTGTCTCTATGTTATTAGGTGAACTGTACTCCTGATTCTTACTAAAATATCTCAATGCAAATGTATATAAAAACGGAGCAGAGAGATTTAACCCTTCCCCAAATCCAGATGACAGTAGGCATTGTCTGTAAAAACCTGAGTTTCGCTTCCTTTCTGGCTGCAAGGGATTTATACAGTTTAAGATGTGAACTGAAACCAATTCAAGGACTACCTCTGACTTGACATTCTTCTGGATGGTCCTGTAATTAACTCTGCTCTTTCGCTGTGAAATTGCCCAAGACCACTTGAGACAGAGTGAGACATTACCTTGGCAGAAAGAGATAAGTTAAGCACGAAGGGTTAGCCTTTGCTCTGAATTACCTGGCTGTGGGAGCAGGGACAGACATTACACCAAACTCACATGTTATTTTAAATAGAGTTATCAGTATTTAACTCTTTCTCACTAAAGCAGTACTATGTAAATAGACTCTCATTCTTTATCTTGCCTACTATCTATAGTGGATTTCCCAGACTAAACTCAGTTAATGATAACAAAACTAGACCATTAGCACAGCCCGTTGCCTTCTGCAAAAAAATTTCTTCCTCTCACGAAAAGTACTAGAGCAGGTCAGAAGTGATCTTCTATCCTCCCTTTTCCTACATTTTTGTTATTTATTACCTTTAGTGTGGTCTTTAACATCCATTAGCTACAGAAAATTTAGAAAAATAATCTGTGGGAATTCACAGCATTCAGAACGAGTACAGAACATAGTCACAGGCACATGCTTGAGCTTGGTTAGTCAGGGACTGCTCTGTACTCGTATCATCACACAATTCCCACAACCTAAAATCTTACTTTTACCCTTTTTTTTTTTTTTGCATATTAAATCTGGATTGTGCATTCAGCATGTTTCCCCTGTATCTCTATATATGAGTTTGCTTTGTCCTTGCAAAACTACAACCTTGAGCCCCAGGTAATTTCTGGGAAGATATACCGTATTTTGGAGTGTTTCACTCACAGCAGCATTTCTTCCTCATGGAAATCCTGTGTGTTCCTATGGCTCACCCATATTTTTCATGCGCCCTAAACTGGCATAAATTCTAAAGATTCCTTGACGGATTGCATTGTTTCATTTCTGGGTTACAGTCTGTCAAATTTTCTCAGTTTTGGAGCATTAAGCAGACCCACTAGATTTTACAGAAATTTGAGTGAGGGCTCAATTAAGAGTTAATGAACATATCCCGATCTTCCAGAGCAATGGGTACAGCAAGACTGTGTGCTCCAGCAGAGTCACTGAATGGATGCTGTTGGACATACAGGCATGAATTAGAAGAGCGTTGCAAGTTGTCAATAGCTTGACTTAGTGAAGGAAAGCCCAACATTTTTGGAGGGAATCTTCTCTAGTCCTTTAGCTGCCCAGAAGATGATTCTTAAAGCAATATGATATAATAAGTGATTCTTCTACCTTCATTGCCACTCAGTTCAGTTATCCATATCCTTCAAATTCCTTATTTAAAATTGTAACATGAGAACAACATTAGAGCAAGTAAAAAAAAAAAAAAAAGAAAGGAACTGTGTGTGGACCATAATATACAGAATTTATCTTAAAACTAGAAAATATATAGCAATGAGCTGTTACTACATCCAAGACATTTCCTAAATGTAGTTTTGTGATATGCACTGAAAATAATGATTCAATTAGTGTTAAAAATGTAGTAGCATTAACAATTTTTTTTTTTCTGTAAAGAAAAAAAGAAAGGAAGCATCACTGAGGAGGAGCCCGAGAAAGCAGCCCGAGCAGGTCTAGGGGCACGGAGAGCGCTTTACTTGCGGAGGACGGCTCGGCGGCGTGCTGATGAGAGGTGCTGGGCCCATGGCAGAGGCTGCGTTCAGGCTCCTTTCCCTTTCGTCCTGGTAAATTCGATCCCGTTCAGCTTCTGGCAGCTGCAAGAAGTTCTGCATAGCCCGAAGGTTTACCAGCAAGGACTGCGAGGCAGTCTTGGGATCCTCTTCCTTGCGGAGGATTTCTGAGAGCAAGCCCTGGAGCGGAGGGGAGGAAGGAAAGGCTGCACAGTTAGCCTAGGTGAGCTAGATGAGCTAGGTGAGCTTTCGTAGAAACGAGCTCTGTGTTTTTACAATCCCTAACCATTCCTTTTCATCCTTCCCCTACATTTACAACGAGAACGGCCAAACGCGCTATTCGTTCCACACAGGAATATATTAATGACAATTTAGGTGGCAGAGGGACCCAGTTGTAGTTTTAATTTTATTAAGCATCTGTTTTACATACAACGTAAACTCTATCTGCCTAATTGGCCTCCTTTCTTTTACTGGCTCGACTTGCCATGAAATCTTTCACAGTCACCAGACATTCAGAGAAATTGGGAGTAAAGGAAATTCATCTATTTAGAGGCACTAGCTTGTTTTAAGGCTTCCTGGACAAAACAAACAAACAAACAAACAAACAAACAAACAAACAACAACAACAAAACCATGGTAAACCTATAGAATTTGCTTTTCACATTTCCAGCAACTTAAATTGTACCTTGTATACAAGTGACAATTCAGAATTAATCTGAGATGATAAACATAGTGTTTATCACTATGACAGTGTTCCTACATAGTGTTCCTAGAGTGCTGCTTAACTGCTTCAGGTCCATATTTATTATATTTCAATACTTTGCTGTAAGAGGGGAATATGATCATTAACAAGACCAAACATAGAAGTAAGTTCAACAGACAGAAATCATGGTTGGCAACTGACATTGAAGTCAACATCCAGCAAACCCACTCATAGCCCTGTTAGAAAAGGTGCAGGGGTGTAGGTAGCAAATCTTTCTTTGACTTAAAGCTGCCAGATACATGGTGACGTCCTTTAACAGGCACCTAAGGTCCTGCATGGGGTTTTGGGACAAGCGGTTGCAGATTGACACTGTCCGCAAGGGAACAGTTGGCTGAGGAGGGCAAGTTGGGGAACTTATCCCCGGTTTCAGGGAGGGAATGGTGGTCCTGAAGCACCAGCCCATTTGCTTGGGGCCGGCAGAGAGGCGTTAAACGGGGTCTTGGAAATGAAAGCCAAGCAGCAGGCAGGGCCCGTGTGGCCGCGAGGCAGCCGCAGGCCGCAGCGGGTCTCCTGCGCAGCCGTCGGAGCGAGGCGCTCGGCAGCGGGCAGGCTGGTCACCCACGGCACCCAGTTACACTGAAACATGTACGAACCCGTGACCGCAACGAGAGCCTTCATGTCAGCAGGTTCTTGAAACCTCCCCCTTCCACCCACAAAATCCTCCTTTTAAATATGTCAGATACATAAACTGCTCTACTGCCTTGGAGTGACAAGGTAGGGACCAGTAAACTAACTTTTGCAAAAGTAAATGTGATCTTTTTTAAAAAAATGATGTTGCCGTGATGGGACAGGGAGAGGGTTGGTCCGAGAGGCTCTTATGGTTCATGTGAGCCCACATGGATGTTGCTCTGAAGAAACAGCACAACCCAATGCTTTTTTTTTGAAGAGTTGCATTTAAATTCCTCATCAAAGGGTGGAGAGGGGAGGAGGAGGAGAGGCAATAAAAATGCTAAAAATGAGATGCAATCCTGACTAAGGATTAAGGAATCCTTGAGGGGTGCCTCTTATGGAAACCTACTGCGCCAGCTCTACCCCGTCACCTCCACAGTGACATCTGACAGCAGCAGGACCTAAAGAAGTTGTCACCTCTTGGTGAAACTTGGTGAAAAGGTCCTTTTGTAGCTGCCAAAACCCCTTACAAACAGCCCAAGAGGGAATGGAGAGTCAAAACACAACCCCACTTCCAGCACTGAACCTCAAACACAATTTGGATGGGGACTGAAAAAGATAAAATCCTTCTTACCACTGTTCTTTGTGCTTCCTCTTTTCTGGTGTCTAGGTAGAAACTATTCAGAAGGTGAATGGGTGACACAGCCAGTGAGGGTGACAGAGCACTGGAACAGGCTGCCCAGAGAGGTTGTGGAGTCTCCTTCTCTGGAGATCTTCAAGA
>JAWLRI010000169.1:534847-553498 GCA_034781795.1 Crypturellus tataupa | reverse complement strand
ATGCAGCCCTGTGCCATGTGCTCTAGGTGGCCCTGCGTGTGCAGGGGGGCTGGACTAGATGACCTCTAGAGGTCCCTGCCAACCTCAGCCATTCTGTGATTCTTTGAATATATAAGTCAGAGACAAAAGTTGCATTTGTGAGGATCATGATTTTCAAAAACTTTCATACTGATTAGTCCCAACAATAAACCAAGTTATTAACAAATTTGGAAGTTTTCATATACGAGTATGGAAGTTTTTATATAGGAGTTTGTTATCCTTTTAAGTATATATTATACTTCTAAGGCCACTTCTTTTAGTGTTTGCTAGCGGTAGGGTTATACTATCTATCCTCCAGGCGTGTCAGAAATGATTTAGTGCCACTGAAGACAAGGCAAAGTTGCTGCACAACACAGGATGTAGGGCTGAGGTGTGAATGCACACGATTTCTGACCCCTTCACTGATGAATACTGCAGCAGGATTAATAATAAGAATTAAAAAAAAAATTAAGAAAGCTCAAGTGGACAGATCACTGGCAGGAGAAGAGACTCCTGCCAACAACCCACTGTCAACAGCAGAAAATATCTTTGCAAAATAGTCTAACCCATACTAAAAATACTGGCTGATATAAACCTTTCCCACATAGTGGGCAGCTTGAGGAAGTAGAATAGGCTGTTTTTCCTCACGTAACTTCCCCTCCCTTCGGTGAAATAAATACACAAGGAAAATAGACGGTGGTATTTTTGCTGCATTTGCCAGTATAAGCATTTCTGCAGGACAACTCCTGGTGGTTAGAAAACCTGTAACATAATCAGGTCCCTGTCCTGCCTGCTCGCTGCCACGACTCGTAGCCTGCGGATGGGGAGGCAGCAAGGCCGCTGGCAGGCGAGCAGGACGTTTTCTTCTGGGACTCTTGAACCCTAGATCAGAGACACGTGTGGGTAACACAGGGAAACAGGCTCTGTGCGAGGTGTGGGGGAAGTTTCTCTGTGCCGAACACAAGTTCTGTGCTAGCGCTTCAATTTTTTTTACCAATAAAATTCAGGTAAAGGTTGTATGGCAGAACATGAAGCAGGACAATCCTAGAGAGAAAGCTTCAGCCCTCACATCCTTTCTCATGCTGGCAGGCCGAGATTTACTATTCATTTAACTGGGCTTGGACTGATCCACCTGGATACGACTCCTGGTGTGTTCTCTTGATACTGAACAGGCTAAATGCCCTCTTGCAAAGACATGATGAGTCCTCTCAGGCACGAGCACCCCTCACTCTTCTTTCCTTTTATTCTCGTCTCACTGGGAATGTATTTTCTTAAGATATTACCAATTCTCACTTGCGGGGGAAAAAAAAGTTCACGTGTCATCACAATATAATTCATTACTAATTACACAAAAATGTTCAATAAATATTATCAGTTCTTTCAAATGATAATTATGAATTCTTTAAAACTGGAGATAAATGAAAGTGCCTGCCAATACGCACATGAGCACTGCCTGCCTGGCCCCCAGTTTGTCTCCTCTTTGAACGTAATCACCGATTCCAATAGATTTTATCAGCCTCCCAGAACTTCAAAGCTCCCAGGAGAAGAGCGCAATTTGCCCAAACCTCCCCAAAATATGCAGAGCATCCCTGAGCGCTGCCTGTCTCCCTTGCAGGGGGCTGAAGTCACATGTCCAGGTGGAAGATTATTTGCAAGCTCCTCCCATGAGCCTGGATCCCTGCCAAGCAAGTTATAAGCAGACACATTCATCTATGTCGCTTAGTAGCAAGAGGAGAGCTGTCATGATAGTGTAATAGCACCTTTTTACCTTTTATTCAATAGTGATATGGATAGTGTGCTTTTTCTTAAATTACACTACGAAGAATTATATGAATACAGTGGCAATTTCTGTTATACTTAAGCAGGCAAATTTCTCTCTACCACATAATTTACAGAACTCAAATTCAATAAAACATTACATGATGGTCCATTACTGTTATCAATTTTGAATAATCCATCTTCATTTTTCATTTTACTGGAAAATGAAGTGTGCCAAAGACAAAATGGAAGGAGAAAAAAAAAGTGCCTGCGAAGGTGGTTGGTGTAAACCTGGATTTTGTTTTAAAATTAGAGAGCAGTTTTCTGCATCCAAGGGTTCTCCCTCAAAGTAGCAATTGCCCAGACATCGCATGAGCACTGTCCTAAATACACAAGTTTTCACATGTGAAAAAAAAGGCACTTCTATGTGACCGGAACACAGGGTGTTCTTGTCAGTAGTTTTTTGAACAAAAAGGCTGAGGGTGAAGGAGAAAGGACAGAGAAAAGTATCTGGCAGAAACACCGAGAACTAGTCTAAAACCCTGTGAGGACAATCTGCCACTTGTGGGTAGCAGAAAAAATGACAGTAGTCAGATGTGGCAAGAGCAGTGAAAGTGGCCAGAGCAGCAAAGGGGAGAGGACTAGACTCCAGTTAGTCTTTGCAAGACCCCTTCCTGAGACCTACACATTTTCCAAACTATTTTCCAAACCACCACCCTGAAGCTAGGGAGAAATGATCCAAGAAGAGATGAAGAACACCCTTCCAATATTTTTAGGTGTGGCTGAGGACTTTCTTCCCCCTCTATCCTCTAAATGATAATTAAAAAAAAAAAAAAAAAAAGCTAGAAGTAATTTTACCACAATTCATTCCTTTGGGCTGGGAGCAAGCAAGGAAGCAGAAAGCTTTCTAGGCAACATTTTTGTTGCCCCAGTCTCCCAAATCCTTGGAAAACATGGCCAAATGCTGAATTAGCACTCTGAGCTATACCCCAAAAACCTACCAAATTCTGCATTCGTGTTGTGGAGTGCGAGGTTGTAGAATAGGACGTGCCAACATCTTCAGCCACTGCAACCCAAGTCCATTTTATTGTCAAAACATCAAGCTGCATCACTCTTAGTTTAAAATTCACTTGCTTCCTTTACTTTTATGCTGCAAGCGAATCTCTTCCTTCATGTGAGACTGTATCTAGACATCGTTTTTTTTTTGCGCAGAACCCCTACCCAATCTCGGTGAGGTCTCCTGCCTTTAAAACCTGATACGGTCCCTGGACATGGCTCAAATATGCTTATGACAGTTTCAAAAATGTCACTGTTTAAGCCTGAGTTAGCTTTTTATCTCAGAAAACAGTAGCTGAATTTAAACAAGCATTACTATTTGCTCTAGCCCCCAAAAAGGACAGTAGGTTTTACATCAATATTAGAAAATAACTTCTAAAATAGCATCATTTATTGAAGCGTTATCCTCATTTTTATTTAAATGTGATCCTTAAATAAATCCTTGAATAAGCTGTTACCAATTCTGAAGTAGAGCAAGCAAAACAAATCTAAATGCTTTCATAGAAAAAACACAGGCATCTATCTATGCCTGAACCTATATGCATACCTTGGCTTCCGATGTTGCTGTGGGTATAAATGTCATGTTTGGCAACAAACTCCTCTGGATTCACTGGGGCTTCACTTGCCTATAAACAGGCTGAGATAACTTTCTTTTTTTTGCAAGAGCGAGGCTAATATTCCTAAACTCCTACTATCTTTCCTTTCTGCTCCCTACATTTGCTACAATAAATAAAAAATATTGCAAACACTTAAGGAGCTAACTGTAAATACTAATATGAGTAGCTAACATAAACTGTAAGATATGGTGATACTACTATGTTCTTTAAAGTAGATCTGGTTGAATATTGCTAAAATATATCACATACATACAAACATACATATGTAATATATGACGATATGTAATACATTTTCAGTGGATTTTTTTTTTAAATAAGCACTTTTTTGGGGTTTCCTCACAATTTGGGTTATTTTGAACACTTTTTATCAAAGTACGTAACCACAATGTTTGTGAAAGAAACAAAGTTTAAAGGGATTTTAACAGTTTTTTTTTTTTTTTTTTTTTTTTTTTTTTTAATGTATGGCAATCAGGAATCAGAATATATAGCAGGAATCTGGCCTATTTCTGACCTAGGAATCTGACCTAGGAATTCTGACCTAGCAATCTGGTACTAGTGCTCAGGGGCATCTTTGTATACTGGGTCATATAAATTCTATGTCCAGTCAGAACGAATCATCCTTGTATTTTAAATACCAAATCATGTTCATACACAAAAGACAGATCAAAAACTGTATGTAAAACTAGTTAAAAAAACCTGAACAAATGAATTTGGAGGGGGAAAGAAGTTGAGAGAAAATAAGCTTTTTTGCTAGTAAATATCTAATGCATTAATTATTTTCTGAATTATTTGTTCAGCTTTTTGCAGAAGTAGGATGACAGCCCGAGTCGATGGTAACTTGAAGCAATTATTATAATTTCAATACTTAATATTACCAGTAGTCAAAGTTACAATAAATAAGTGCGTTCACTTATTTATGTAAATATCAATTACTGGACCTTAAGTGAGTAATTCCTATATGAGTTAAATATGCGACCCATGGAATAATGTATAAAAAACCTGCCTGGTTAAGAGGGAAGACACACACGCACACAGATGGACAAACACACAGCTCCACAGAGAAATCACACCACGTCTGTACGTCCTTTTAGCTACAGGAGGATGTAAAAAAATTTAAGGCAACAATAATAATTCAGAATGATTACAAATGATTTACTCCTGCAAACCTGGGACAAATACATTGGAAACAGTTTCCATTCGGTTAGCTATGCAGGGAGAAACATCAATATTTCACGCAAGGCCCAAACTATAATTTCCTGCTATATTCTACAAGGGACGAATACTTGTTCCTTAAGTATTAAAATGTGGAAACCAAAGCCAATTTACTTACATATATTTAAAATACCTCTTATTAAGAATTCTACTATATTTTCTGTTAAAACAGATTTTTTTTTAAAATTTGAGAACTTATTATGTGCTTTGGATATACTGACATTTCTCCTGTAACTTCTGCTTGATTAAATTCCATGCAACATGGCATTAAGTTAAATTCATAGAGCAGAATAAATTATAACAGGGTTAGCTTCTAAAACAGGTGTAAAAAATAACACATTTTAGTGTTACTTATCAGCTTTGCTAGGGCTAAAGCTTTTTTCTGTACTGAAGAGATGAAGTATATGCTCTGATGTGGACATCGGCAAACTCAAAGCAACAAACTGCAAAAGCACATGAAAGACTGGAAAGCCTAAAAATAAAACTTTTATTTTTTCAATTAAGGTCTTTTAAGAATGTACTTATGAGTCGTGGTGTTAAGATTTTGATGAGATAGAGTAAATAAAAGTAAATGCAAATAAGAGTAAAAGACTGTTTCAAGAGCACCCAAGAAGATAGCTGTTCCATGCATGCATATGGTCACAGTAACTGTACCTCTACAACACAAAAGGCAATGTGTGGAGTGACTTTGAGAAGGGCATGGAGATGTTCATTTGCCTTTCCAGTAAAGATTAAGCCATTCAAAACCATGGCAATAGGAAAGGAACGAAGGCACCTCTAAGAACAGCAGGTATATCCACAAACTGGGTCACTGGAAATCTGTATGATGTTTCAACAGAGATACTTCTGGGAAATGTGCTTCTTCCACAGGAGCTAAGGGGCAGGGCAGAAATGAGGAGAGAGACTTACAAGGTAATAAATAATTTCCTGATTATTGCTGGGAAAAAAAAAAAAGAAAAAGGAAAAAAAAAGAAAAAAAGAGAGAAGAGACTCTCAGATTAATAAAAAGAACACCAAAAAACCACTGACCTGAGTTCGGTTAAAAGCCACACGTGCAAATACTGCCTGTGAGATTCCTGCTCGTTTCAGTTCGTCGCGGACCCACTGGTAGATTTCGGAAGACACCTCTGTGTTTGTTGAGACCTGCTGCTCCAACGGCTTGTTCATGGATCTACTGACAGGAGGAGGGTGGTTCAAGTACTGTTGGTTTAAGGACTGCTGGGCTAGAAGTCTGTTCACTGCATACTGCTGGTTCAGCAACTGGGCCATTACCAGCTGCTGATTTACCAGCTGAGGGCTAATGGGAGTAGATACAAGTCCAGGGTGCAGGTTTGGGAGCGGGGTCCGAACGGATGGTTGACTACCATGAGAAAGCTGAACAGGGGATGGAGGCTGTTCGGCTGTGTTCCCTGGGACTGGCTGCTGACCGAAGTTGACATGGTTGGCACCTTGTTGGGATAGTTCAGAAAGGCTATCCATCTCAACTACGGTGGAAAAGAAACATTGAGAAAGCCAACATAAGACTAGAGAGGTACCGGCAACCGTGCACTTCATGCTCCTCACAAGACATGCAAATAAAAATAAACAGAGTATCACATTCATGTCCAAGCTCACTGTACTGTCCATCCTAGTCATCACTGCTACTATGTTTTGCCTTCCCAGGAAGGTATAGTAGACATTAGAAAAAAAAAAAAATAAAAGGCCAACAAACCGCTCAACATCATCATGGAGCCCTAGGACAAGCTAGCAGAACATCAGAACTGAGAGGACATGCTGGAAACCATGTAGGACAAAGCAGCAACTTTTCCTGAGTGCTTTGCCAAGGTGCAACTTTACAATTGCCAGAGAAAACGTGAGCATGTGGCTGCAGAAAGCAGACGTACACATGATGGATGTAAAGCACTTGAGACCAGGGTGGCAAGCAGCTAGGGAAGCAGCATGGACCAGAGAAGGGAAAGCAATCCATATGCTGCAGAAAATGCGTGTGAAATGGTGAGTGCATATACAGAAAGGGAAAAGGAGGCTGGAACTGGAAAGCACACCCAGACCTTTGTGAAAAGGAAGAGAAGGAGCCCCCCCAGTGACTAGTTCTGTCACTCCTATGGAGTCTCACTACTCTACCTAGGACTTCCAGCCATCGGAAATCTGCAAGAAGCAGGACGGGGTGTCGGCCTCCCCATGCTCTGCTCATTTCTACATGCAGCAGCAATTGTATGGGGCTGCTAGGAACTAGTATAATTTATGTAAATTACACAGATGGGCTGCTTTATCTTGCAACCATGTATGCATCTTTTTTTTTTTTTTTCAGTGACTTGCAACATGGTTGATTTTTTTCTTATATTAACTCATCTGCCTTGACACACCCTCTTTTTTAATTAACACTCGTCTTTAAACTACAAGAGTTCTTCCAGCTCCCCTTTTGCACACAATAAGGTGATATACAATAACTGCAGATTAATGCAAAAGTGCTTCACTTTTGTCAACGTATGCCACTTTTTCATTTTAAACAATCTCAGTTCTAGATTTTTAGCAATCTTAGTTTGCAATTTTAGTTTATCCATTTTATTTTGGAAATAGATTTAGGAAAATATGCTTTTATTAAAAAAAGCCAAAATCCAGCATTTTCACAGGACTACTGTAGCATTTTTGTAATTTAAAAGGGGGAAAAAAAAACAGTTATCTGTGCTTTTCATAGTAACTGTGATCTTCATTAACAGTTATTCAGTGAAAGATCACCCTGTCCTCCAGAGGGATGAGAACTGGAAGAAGGAACTGGCACCTGGCTTGCCAGCTGCACCCCTGCCTTCCCCCTCTCCCCCGTCGTGGCCAGGGACCAGGACGGCAGGCCGGTCCGCACAGAGGTCTGGTGTCCCCAAGGAAGCAGGTCCTCAGCAAAGCTCCTTGCCCCTGCGCCGGGCAGCGTGGCTTCGGGGACGCATCGGCCTCCGGTCCCACTGGGTTACACAGAAACAAGCTCACACGCGCACGCACACACCAGACTTCATACACGCTGGTTCCGCCGTCCCCAGAGGAGCGGCCTACGGACCCGTCCTCGCAGACGGTTCCTCAGAGCAGGAAGCGCGCCCCGCTCCGCGTGGTGCGGCGGGCGCGAGCGCGCTCCCGCTCCGCGCCCTCCGCAGCGTTTGCACCATGCACAGCGCTCGCCCTGCCACCGCAGTGGGAATGGCCACGTCCCCCCTTCCGTGGCCACGCTGGCGGCACACGGACCACCTGGAACCAAGCCAAGTCTTACCGCCGACCTTCGATGATCTCGGAAGACTATAAACTTTTAGAGCGGTTCAGCGTTACGCAGACGGTGCAAGGCAGATTAAGGAAAGAAGCCGCCTGTTTTCGCTAGCGGAAAGTAGAGATCAACCCAAGTGGGCCATTCACTTGGAACAGTAATTCAAGCAATTATCACAAAAGTGATGCATTGTCTTCATTACAGCCTTAAGCTGTAACAGGCAAGGAACCCGTTTTGGTAGCTGAATGATTTTGCTTCAAATACTGAAAGCTAGAACAAACTCAAAATCCCATCCCAGTGAGGTCCCATGTCTTCATTCCATTGAAAATTATGTAGAAATTTTCCGACATAAAGTGTTCAAAATTATGTTAACAAGTTTAAGAAATAGTTTTAAAATGGACAATATAGAAATAGAAAGGGTATTGAAGAATTACTGCTCCTGCTGATAGTTTTCTTCTCCAGTAACTTAAGCATGTTTACTAGAACAGGCAAACAATTGTCTTAACTATTACTTAAAATTAATGGAAATTGGGGTGCTGAGGTTAGAGAAAGATGTGAATTTACAGAAATGGAGCACTCCTGTTGGAAGGCAGTGATAGTTATAGAAGAGTGTTTCTTTAAATATATGTTAGCTAGCACAAGAAAAAAAAAATCATACATTAAAAAGAAAATCAGTCCGTCACACTTCTAGGAACAGGTTTTTTAAACAATTATTCCAGGCTGTAGAAGATCTCTACATTTACAGAATGACAGCTTTACATCTCTGGCAATCCATGTCAGTTTGGCTGTTTCAATGGCAAATATTTATTTAAATGAATTCTTCCACTATATATGTACTTTCTACATCTACTCATCAAAAACATCCTAAACTTATTGTGAAGGGACCTGGCTCTTTATGTGACTTATGTGACAGACCTCAATGTGACACATAATGGTATGTATCCACCATCGTGGCAACATTTTCTTTTTCTTTTCTTTTTTTTTTTTTTTTTGCTTACCCATCATATCTTTTGCCTTCTTGAAATGTTTATACCACCTTCCAAATTCCTGACATTTTGCTGCTGAGACATTTGCATAGTAAGTGCTGTTCACAATGGAAGAAATCATACTCTGTATGAAAAGGGGAAAAGAAAAAAAAATCATCTGTAATACATAGCAGTACAAGTCAAAGCACAAATTATTTCAATTGTTGAAACCATTTTTTATTTTTAGAGTTTGAGAACAACGTTGCATTTTTAATCCTATTGTCCAAAGCCTTTTAAAAAACTCATTAATCAAGCATTAAAACAAATCAAGGTATACTCTAATTGGAGCAAGAAAAGCAGATGTACTAAAAGAACAAAGTTTTTCACAAAGACACACTGAGCAATGGGATGGCCTAAGAACTGAAGATTTTCATCTTGAAAATGCATTTTTAGTACTGTTTCTGCTTTTAAATTCATTTCATTCCTCCAAAATTCACAGAAGTTTACAGATCTACAATTGTTACACTGACTTCAGAAATGCAAACAACCCAAACCATGCATGCCCATTCACTTCATGCGACCTTC
This sequence comes from Crypturellus tataupa, assembly GCA_034781795.1. Taxonomy (NCBI): domain Eukaryota; kingdom Metazoa; phylum Chordata; class Aves; order Tinamiformes; family Tinamidae; genus Crypturellus; species Crypturellus tataupa. The sequence continues at coordinate 544,043 of JAWLRI010000169.1, read as the reverse complement.
ATAGAGAGCTGAACCCAGAAAATCCTAAGACTAAAGTTTACTTGAATGAGCTAATAGTAAGATACAGCAAAGTGTTTTATAACAAGATAAAACAAAAACATAAGAGACCCAAACAATCCCAGATTCTTCCTAAATAAGATATTCAAATGATTCACAGAAATGGGCTTATAGAAAACCCTCATTGTCATCATGTCTAATACTATAACTGAATATTAGCTGAAAAAATATGCTACAAAATGATAGAGAGAATTTTTTCACATAGTGTTCTGGAGGTATCAGCGACAGTGAGAATTTTACTTTCTGCTCAATTTTAGCTAATTTTAGTACAGTCAAATTTACAATGCATAAAACTTTCAATTCTACTACATTTTCTTACAAAATCAATTAAGACTAAGCCTTGCGAAATGAAGCACTGCTCCAACTTGAAAATTATACTCCTGATGTATGAACAACAAAATTAGTAAATGCAACTTCAGGAGACTGAACTTTGCCACTCTTTAGATTTTTGTGTGGAAAGTAGTTACTTTAGCTACAGGAATTGCCCGGCATATTGAGAAAACAATGGCAGCTCAGAAGACAAAGCCCGATTATTATGTTTCTTTGCGATTCAGCACGTAACATTTAGCTATATTTGTGCTGTCTTAAAATCAATGTACAGCATGAACCCTTTGTTATACAAACTGCGATAACCACTAGAAGAAACAGTTTAGAGTAAAAATGCAATAAATATTCCTATAAGACTGCCTATTATAAGGGTATTCTAGCTTCTAAGTAAAAGTGCCTTGATTATTGATCTTAGTGAGGTTCATTATAACCGTTTGTTTTCTAACGTGCTGCTCAGTAACGTGCTATTTGTGGAGCCTCAGGACCGTTACAGTGAGGCTGTATTATTCATGCCACGCGTGGATACTCTCTACTCATCAGGAAGCTATTATTAAGTTTTTCTGAATCACCAAAATTCTTACCATTCCTTGATATTAATCTGACATTTCTGAAATTAGCTATAAGTCTTTTGTCAGTAGTATAAAAGTAGAAGAAAATCTCTGACTGTAACTCTAGCCTGAGTGGCCTGAACCAAGCTCAGCTGAATCCACCTTCAATTTCCAGTACAGCAGAGGTATCATTAATGCCCAATACTTATAAAATTGTTGTTTGAAGTCTTTCAGAAATTAAGCCATTTTAAAGCTTGGCACATGATACATAAGGCGTCATTAAAAATTACTCCTACGAATCGGAACTGAGAAATTACACAAGTATGTGGACAACTGCACGTGCAACCCATGCATTTGCATGTGCAGAATGGGGAGCTGCACATGTAATGGGCCACTTTTCCCACAGTAACTTGTGCATATTTCGTGGTTATAATTTATATTTTAGGGTCAATCTTTTTTTTTTTTTTTTTAATTTTGATTCTATACATTTATGATGTCTTCTCCTGCAATCATGGTTTTAATAAGCATGAATACACATACACCAATAGTAATTTTAGTGAATTTCTTATTATCGATGATGATGTTTGCCTAAAATTTCCTAGTCTTCTCATGCATGTCATTTTACAAAGAAGATATATCAATGTCATGGCAGTCTGTGACATCCCCTGCTTTCCCCGGAACAAGTTTAATGCAGTAACTGTATTTTATAATCAAACAGGCGACCGGTCTGTTTAAACACTGTTAAGAACTCTAGCTTCTTTGACAAGATGTGAATTTGAGACTCTGATAGCTAATATCAGCATTTTACTCTAGTTTTTTAAAGCAGCAAGAAAAATAAATCACAGATATTACCAGCATATTTCAAAATTAAAAATATAGTTTTATTAATTAAATTAAAATTAAATTTTTCTTTGAGAACACTTCACACAAACATGCAAGTGATATTACCTCCGCTAAGAGGAATCCTCATCAGGAGGAATCAATGATTTATTTACTAATTCACTGAAAGCAAAATTTTACAAGCCAGATAAAATATTACTACCTTGTTAACTCTGAAAATAACTTGACAACATGTAACTTCATTGTTTCTATTCTTTATTTATTATGCTGTTGTCAAATTTGCAGTCATGTCAGTGCAGAAAGATGCACTTTCCTATAGAGAGTGGCAGAACAAAATTTTTGGAAGGCAGAAGTCTACAGCTACCAGAAAGGCAATCCTTTTATGTGCCTGGAAAATAAGATTATTTCCCATGTACTACCTCCAAATTCTGACTCAATCAACAGCTCGGCCAATGGATTTCTATCTCCTGCCTGCAGACTTTTTCTTTGGAATTCATGAAAACAAAGCTACTAGAAAAGGCCAATTCCTGTATCGTTTAGTGGCAGTTTACATATGTGAATGGCCACTATGCATAGGGTCTAAACGCGCAGATTGAAACCTTCTGACCGAGTTGTCTTCAGAGATCCATGGCCTAGACTGAATCTAATCCTCTTTCCCAGATCACCACTGCACATGAGGAGCTCCCCACATCTCACTTTAGATTTATCCATAATCAAAATGGGAGCAGCTGTATCCAAAACACATCATATAGCTCTACACGGACATACCTCATCTGCACGTAAAAGGCAGACACTTTCCACGTACAGGAAATACAAATATGTCATAGAAATATCAGACATATTTCAATGTGTCATACTCATCACTCATACTCTGATTTCTTTTTTGTGCATTGCAAAGAAAATTGATAGAATGTAAAAACTGGTCACGAATCCACAGATTTAACATTTCTCCTACAAGTTTTCCTTGAAAAAGTCGCAAGACTTCTAGACCACAAATTCCCCTCTCTCATCTCCCTCCACCCCTTCCCCCAAAACAGCAACTTGCAGCCCTGTGCTGAGAACCAGAAGATCTACTCTGAAATGGTGCCACCTTCACAGAAATCCCACTATTCTGGAATGATACCATCTGCTGCAGCCCAAGTGCTCTTTTTTTAGCCAAATAAGTTAATTATAATTAGGCATCCAACAACTGTGTGGAGGTAGGGCTAGATTCGTTCTGAAGTTCAGCTGAGGTTCACTCAGTGTGGCTGGAACCAAACCCCACTCCCTCGGCAAGATTAAATATCAAGAGGCTGGAAAAACCACACACCTCAATTTCGCAACCAAGTTGGGGAACTTTCTGCGGGAATATGTTACATCTCAGCCAGAATTCATCTTGAAATTTGAAAAAGTGATAGGACAGTGCGCAGCGTGCCCGAGCCCAACGTAAGGTGCGTTCTGCAAGACAAGGGGAGGACCGAGGGGCTCACAGGCTGCCCGCTCACTGCAGCCACCGTGGCTGCTGCTCCGAGGGAGGCGTTCCCGACCGCTGCCCCTAGCAGTGCTCCCCAACCAGGTGAAGCATTGTTCGATCCCTGCTAAAACTATACTGTTGTCCTTTTTGCAAAGCAACAAAAACAATGTTAATCAGGTTAATTCAATCATCTAAACCAAAACTGTTCATGCTTTTCTGCCAAATCAACCAACCACAGCAAAATCTGTTATCAGTGATTGCTCAGCTTCCAGTCAAAAAAGCTTTTAACCCCCACAGTCCCAAAACTTCCCCTAAATAACCTTAGAATTATTTTTATATGGGTGGAACGAGGTTGCTTTCGTGCCTTATGAAGGGGCAGTTGGGCTGCAGCGTTTGCACAGGACAAGTGCTCCCTGCTGAGTCTGTTAGGATGTAAGGGACACAAAAGCTTCCTAAAACAACTCAGCTGAACAGTGTTTCGGGGATTCCTCCACAAATGAAACATATCCCTCAGAAGAAGCATTGTAGCCAAACTTACTTAGGCCTTTTGGGTTGTTTAACTAGGAAAAAAAAATCCAAGCTTTTTTTGCAACTCATTCATCAGTGTTTAAAGCTTCGTGCCTGCTCAGTGGAAGGGGCAAGGGCTGCAACAACTTATTTACACAATTATCTAAATACGATTAAACAGCTGATGGACAAATATTAAACTGGAAAATGTATAGTCATTTCAGCTTAATGTAATCCTCTTTCTGTAAACACCCAAGATGATTTTTTTTCAACCAGAACAGTCCTGACATCTCATAAGCCTAAGGGTGAATAGCAAGAGATTGTTTTTGATAGTTATAAATATTCAAAAGACATGCAGACCATCTGCTTTCATAATACAGGTAAAGCAAGACTGAAATGGTGACTGCTGTATAAAAATGGTTCTTTTAACAAAGTCTTCCTCTCCTCGAAAACTATAAAGACAGATGTCAAAAACTGTTTACACAGGGTAATCAGGAGCGTGCAAAATGTAATATTCCTTTTACACACAGTGCTTGCTAAAGAGATTTTTTTTTTCTTTTTCTTCCCATCTGTGTGTTGCAACACATTTCTACAAGTTAAAAACATTTTTTCAAACAGAGATCTCATGAATACCCAAAAACATGCTATCTGGTTTCTGAATGCTAATTAATTTCAACTAAGGAATCTGATTCCTTTTTCTGTAGGAAGGAACGCGTGCTTTGGAAATGGAGTACTTCAACAATAAGAGCCACTGAAACCAGGACACCCCGCAAGTTGAATTTTGCACTAGTTTGACACTGGCTATTTCCACGACGGTTTTACATACGAATCTGCATCTGTTAAATCTGACTATAAGACAGACAGGAAGAATTCTCCCTCTGTTCAAATGAGATTTTATTTATGTTTTACTATTTATCAAGTTTTCCAGTATAAAGCTTTATAACAAGGTAATGGTTTTGTCAAGCGCAGTAGAAGATACCTTATCTTCCAAGCAGAATATGAACAGTGCTGCCCATAAACCCTACAGTCAATTTTCAGAGCTGAAACACTAATCTTGACAGTAACCTTTTAATGTATTATATTAATGGCACAGAGGCGTTAAGCACCTTTTTTATAATTCTCAATAAAATGAACATTTACTGAACAATCTGTCAAACTACTGGCTCCATTTTTTAAAGCCAAACTTTTAAGGCTCTATTCTATTTTCACTTCCATAAATCCTTCACTTTACATCCCTAGACACCAGGAGGGTAGCACGTTCCAATGCTGCAACCATAACGTGCCTTTAAAAAAAGGAAGAAAGAATGAAAGAAGGAAAGAAAGAAAGGAAAAAAAAATCTATGAGCTTTTGTCCCTGGAGCTAGTTTGAATAGTGATAAATTTGCAAAACAGAATAGAACTTAAAGATTTGGGGGGAGGGTTGGGAGGGAGGGGAAACCTTTTCACAAAGCAGCAGGACAGAGGAACTTTGTTTCCCTGATACTAGCCCCTATCAGTAGCTTTTGCTTGGTAGCAAACCAAAGTAGATTTAAGCATGGAAATCACAAACATCGATTTTAATGCAAGTTGAAATCTTACGGGTGTTTCTCTCTTAGAGGATTCTAGTCTATTTTTTATTTATTTTTCAAATGAGAATGGAACATCCAAGCTCAAAATGGATAACATCCTATTACCCTCAAATCAAAGATTTTAGCCTGTCTGGACTCGTGCCAGCCCACATGCAACAAAATCACAACCAGGGCAAAAAATTTTTCTTCCTCAGTGTACTGATACGGCATAGAATTATCATCTGACACTTTGAATAAAACCAGACCTGTAGCTCCAAATACCCAGCCAGTAGTTGTTTTTTGGACAAGGAATCACAAGCGGACAGCTTAATTGCATATGAAGAATTATATTAAATTTGTTGGTCCATTACCTTGAACTATAGCAAGTAATGCAATGGAATTTTTTGTCATATGCCCTATAAACATGTAGAATGAGGAAAAAATCCACAGATGGGCAGAGAAGAAAAAACCTTTTGTTTGTGCCTTTGGCATTGCACTGGGATGGCTATCTGACCTCTATACTGTTGCCAGGGTCAGGAGAATTAAGAATCTGCATGGAAAACAGTGGTCATATAAGTTAGGACTGCCCAGGCAGATGCAGAATGACAACACAAGCTTTTTTTGAGACACAAACGCGTCTTTCCTCGTTCCTCCTATCCCTTGTTCACCTACATTAGTGCCTCCTGTTCTTCTGCCTTCTTATGCTGTCTTTAAGGATTATGAATGTAAATATTAATGTAAATATAAAACTCTACTGAATTTAATGAGAGAAGATATAAAACAACAAGAACCCCAATAAATTATATGTATATAAATATATCTGGACACCAGAAGACTGGTGGATTCAGAAATGAGGATTCAGCATCTGAAGGAACAGATCCTTGCCTTACTTTTACCATTTTGCATTATAAATTTCCAGTTGCTGCATGACAGAGCAGCATTCTCCCAATATTTTCCCAGCATCTCCCACTGAAGGATATAAATAAAACTCAAATAAAAAGTTGCTTTCCAAGATACTAGTCTTATATCTACAAAGGTTAAAAGCTTAACAGAGAGAGCTAGGTAGGTGGGAAATGTCAATTCAGATTTGAAGAACATAACTGCTTTACAAGCTTTATGGCACGTTGCCCTAAACTTAAAAAAAAAGGAAAGAAAAAAAAAAAAAAAAAAGCCACAACCCTAACCCGTAAATCACAAGGAGACATGAGATATTTCTGTCTTCATCATCAGGTGTCCAATATGATTCTTTATAAGTACTTTAATTTTTATTACATACTATTTATAAATGGTATGTACTAAATAGCAAAAATATTCCTGGCTATAAACCCTTCCTAAAACCAAACTGGATGAAATATAAAGGTAGTAACCTGGTTTCCTGAGTGAAAATGGCCCTTTACTTACATATGACCCTAATACATTTTGGTTCTTCAGCACTTTCACTGCAAGCACTCTGACACCACAGAAGGGATGGGTCATGGGCAGGGAAAGCTCTGTCCGCTTCAGCCAGGTATCTTCTTAAAAAGCTGTTACAAAGTAACTAGATTAAGGGATCTTTTTACTTTATTGTATTAGGAGCGTGTGTTTTGAGGGTACTGTTCTGCTCACACCTTCTCAGGTCCCCATCACAAGGAGACCCAAGGAGACCCGGGAAGGATCCCTTTGAGCTGAAGGTACTGGATAGTCCCTGGGCCCAGGGCAGAGCTGCCCCGATGTCTCCCAGCCTCCTCCCCACGCCATGGGACCCCGAACGTGAGCCCCACAGCCCCCCGGGGCAGCCTGCTGCTGTTCCCACGGTGGCAAGCGGAGCAGCAGCGTTTGCTGACGCTTGCCTCGTGTCGGCAGCGCGTCGGGGCTGAGAAGCGGCAAGCAGGAGAGGACAGCACGGGCTGCGCGCGAGGGTTGCACCTACAGGGCAGACCTGCATTTCTTGTCCAGGAATCAAGCTTGGGGCAGGTGGGGTCAGGGCTGGGAGATCCCACATACTGATCTGGGGAAAAATTGGAGGAAGAGAGTATTCCTCTGCCTTCACCCACAGTTTTGTACTTGCAGTCTTCCTGCGGGGAGGACTGCTTTTATTTGCATCCAGGTCAGAATCCTTCTGACTTCTTTCCTTTTGATCCATAACATAACTGGACCTTTAACTGATAATGCTGTGTGAAATAGGTGAAATTTTAGACCTATTAATGTACTAAATGTAGCATGTGCACATTAAAAAAAACACTACACTAATAATCAAACTATCCTCAGCCATCTTCAATTCTTATGTCATCCCTTCCCCCCCCCCCCATTTTTTTTTTTTTTTTTATGTTTCAGACTTGCTCGGTATTATCCCCCAAGTTAAGGAAGATTTCCTTGCTGGGAAATAGGACATGATTTTCAGCAAGACTCTTCTCGGATTCCACTGTTCTGCTAGGCAAAGCATCAGATGTCTGGCATGACTATGAGCCCTAAGGCACAATGTCCAGACAAGAAGTCATCAGACTCAGTAGCACTAACAGTTGTCTTGCTGAATTTCTTTTGGTGTTTAGGATAAGCCTTTTCTTTGATCTCTTTTCCTACACAAGTTTTTGCAGATTTTAAAAGCCAGAAGGGACCATTATGAACATCTATCTAGACTCCACCTAAAACAGACCCTAGTTTTTAACCAGCAATTTCTTAATTTGAGCAGGTTACCCCGTAGCTGAGCTAAAGAAAACACCCCATGCTGATCAGAAGACTTCTTGTGCTGGATCTTTCACCAAATCCCATGGTAATTTGTTTGCCTATGTATATAGATCATTTTTTTAAACGTATGACTAGTGTTGAGTTTCAGCTTTGATTTCAGACATCAGCAGATCTCTCGGACCGTTTAAACACCCCTCTGGTGCCAAGAGTGCCCCTCTGTCTCTGCTGTGTTCAAAGGGTTAAGAACCAGATCGATCGCTTCAGGCCACGGGCCTCTCCATGAGCCTCCTGCACCCAGAGCTGCAACGACGCTCGGGCACGGAGACTCCAATGGCTGAATCTATGAGCATCCTCTGAAAGCTACGAGCAAAATACTTTCCCTTGAGAAAATTGTAAAAGTTTGCTAGAATACAAGGAAAGAGATTTATAGCATAAAAATTTCTATGGATTCTTAACTACTGCCAAGTGACAGGCAGGTAACATTTTAAGCAACTGCTTTTCCTCTGCCTTACTGCCATTCAATGGCAAGAGATTTGTGAAAAGACTAGATACTCTGAATTGATAACGAATAGGAAGCTGGATGAAGGCTATTCCTAAGACTGCTTTACATGTGGAATATACACATGCAGTTTAAGGATTTATTCCTTCAAAATATCTTCTTGTCTCAGATACAAAAAAATAGGCTTGTCACAATAAAACTCCTAAACAAACAAACAAAGAAAAAAAAAAAAAAAAAGAGAGAAAGTGCAGAATAGAGAACAGAGCTTTTAAGAACTTGAGGACATTCCACAAATGGAAAACCACATATATACTAAGTAGTTGGCATATTTTTGAAGGATCTTTTTGTTTCATATATTAAAAAAATCCCAGAGTGCGAGTATACTCAGCCAAATACAAAAGGTAGGTAAACTTAGAGACCTGAGGCCGCCCTATCTACAAGAAGGAGACAGATAATGATATCCTTCGCAATTGCCTCAGTCTTCATCCATTCTCTGCTCAGTTTGCTCAAAAAGTATCATTTCCTTGAAAAATCCCGGAAGATGGCCAGCCCAGGCACGGGTTATACTTTAGTACAATTCCCTCTCCCCTGGCCCCTGGGAAATTATTCTTTAGAAGCTTATGAAAGAATTAAGATTTCTTACACTGAAATTAAAATTTCCTACACTGAAAGTCAAGTAGAAAGAAAGAAAGAAAGAAAGAAAGAAAGAAAGAAAGAAAGAAAGAAAGAAAGAAAGAAAGAAAGAAAGAAAGAA
>JAWLRI010000169.1:516000-534747 GCA_034781795.1 Crypturellus tataupa | reverse complement strand
GGTTTCATGTGCGCCCCCCCTTGCGGAACATAACTTTTTTTTTTTTTTTTTTTTTTTTGGACTAGTTTATTCCATGGCTTGGAGTGAGGCAGGTCTGAGACTGCTGCTGTCCTGAAAAACCTGTCCTCCGATAAATGCTGCAAGGCACCTGAGGAACCTGATACTATTTTTATTGTTCTTAAAGAAGTGTCCAAGGAAACAGAGATAAAGCTTGCCCTCACCTTAGGATTTCCAATCATGTCTCATGAAATGAAAAAGAATCTAATTACTAATTTAAAAGAAAAAGAGAAAAAAAAAGTGGGGGCAGGAGCGAGCTTTGAGAGTCTTGCTCAGGGTCCTGGGCAAATCCATCTCTTTTTTTCTAAGTTACGATTAAAGCCAAGAACTGAGATGAGTCTGTCAAGGCGAGAGGTATCTCTTAGCGCTACTGCTCAAGAACTGGGTCATGCTTTGCCTTCATTCCTGCCAGGTAAAAAAAATTATAAACTCCATTTTCTGCAGGCGAATCTTTCTGTGCCGTAACACAAGCACACGTCAAGCAATAAACCCGCTAACCCTAAAGCTGCAGCACCTCCAAAACTCACGTGGCTTCTGGGCAGGTTTTATAAGCATGCAGATCTCCGTGCCTCCCACCACCGCTAGTAACAACTGCACCAGTTCAGGGAGGTCTCTGCAACCCAGTCGCAGCAGTGATTAAGATGTAGACATACGTATCTTCTTGCCCTTTAAATAGAAGCCTTAATTGGCTACGTGGATAGCAGTTTCCTAATGGACAGAAATTAAAACTCCGTTTAATTCCTGAGCAGACACTTCCAATACGCAAGGTTTGCCACACATTTCTGGGGGGAGAGAGGGGGAGAAGAAAGGAGGAGAGAGAAGGAAGGCGCACGCACAACTCTCTACCTCTGACAAGCACCGCGGAAAAGCAGCATGAGGACCAGAATGGCATGAGTGTGGCAGGTGTGAATTGACCTGCACTGGCAAAGCTGCGAGCTGGGAAACTTGCAAATCACATGGTTGTGCAATACTTGGCTCCAGTCAGCGCTATCATGTTCCTTATTAAAAAAAAAAAAATCTTAAAGACATGTACATCAAGTTAAGGGATTAACTGTCAAGTGACATTACTGAAACAGAGACAATATATTTCTTTATTGTTAATGAAATTCAGTTAAAAGTGAAGGAAGTGATAAAGAAAGTACTGTTTTGTAACGTATTTTACATAAGAACGTAATATAGAAAGGGAAGTGCAATTAAATCTTAATGTGGACTTTTTTATTTTTAGTTTATCATCTGGTTTACATTTTGAGCCCCTTTGCAGCAGTAAATTATGCTGGCATTTCTTAGGGAATAACTGCCATGTTAATTTAGTTTAATAAAATAACTGACATAGAAAAGGGGGAAAACAGGCAAGAAGAGAGAGCCCCCCCCAGCACGCACATACACTCCTTATCTTTAGCCGAGTATTCAAACACTTTCTATACGAATTGTCCGTGGTCCAACTCTGGCACCATGTAATAATACAATGCAGAACAACACAGTACAATGCAATCTTGGATTTCTGTAGCGCCCTTCACGCAAGCATCCCAGGGTGCTTTACAATCATTATGAGTTAAAATTAAAACTGAAGCACATACAATTCCTAATAGAATCATTTTAAAAATGCTAAACAGAACAAATAACTTTTAAGTCTAGATTTAAAAGTCCCAACAGTAAGAGCTTTCCTTGCTTCAATTGGCAATGAGTTGCAAAGCTCGGGAGCAAAGCGACTAAAGGCTCTCTCATGTTATGTTAAAGGAGCTCTCATGTTGTTTATACTTGTGCAGTTCTCTACAGCCAACAATTTGCCAATAAGAAGAAGAATCAAAAAGAAGACTTATTTGCAGCTTTGCTTTAAGGAACACTGGAGGAGTGGCTTGTTAACCCTCTAATAAAGTTATGGAAAAATCAAGGGTCGCCCTAGGCCAGGAATTGACTGACTGAGTTAAGAAGGATGTGGGAAATAGGAATGAATACAGGATTTTGTATTACTTGTCTGCCTCCAAACCCTCTAACTGTAAAAAATAAATAAACTAAAAAAAAAGAAAAGCTTTTATATAGATAAAAATATAAAAAGAAGTACATAACAGCAAACATTTAAAATGCTAGTTATTTTATATGCTTTTTTTTCAGTACCACCAAGCCAAGAGAAACAGAAGCTGAGCAGTGCTCAGTTCTACAACATATGTACATTTTAGAAGGAAAACGTATCAGAAGAAAATGTATTATACTCCTTTTTTTTTATCCTGTCACTTCCCTACAACTTGAAGACCATATGATGCAAATAATCATTCACATGGTAGTTCTCAAAACTGCTGAGATGCTATTCAAAGCACAGAGAAAGTAAGGAGGACAGCCACGGAAATACTGCTGCCCTTAAAAAAATAGCAATAATAATAAAATAAATAAATAAATACTCTGCTCACAGGAAAGCCTGGGAGGAAGACAGCTGCTTGTATGCTATTCTCTCTCTACCTGGAGGATAGAAAAATTAGCTATATATTTTCCCCTGTAGTAGGGTTTGTCCACTAAGAAATTAGTTGTAAAATGACGCATCTATAAACACTGAGATCCCCTATATACAAATTAAGAATATAAACTCAAAATATCAAAGTGCTCAAAATATAAAGCAATGTGAGTGTTTAAGCTCAGCTCGCTGTACTCAACTTGAACACGACATTGCCGACCGGTTAGTAACAAAATTCAACTCAGAGGCCTTAATGCAGAGCTTACTGAGCAAATAAATACAGTAACAAATAGACAAGGTAATTGTAAGTTTAACTGTAAAAATAATAAAGAAAAAAAATATAGTTAATTGAAAATATCTTAAAAACGGAGAGGCCATGTCAGCCTGCAGAGACATGAGACTGAAAACTCTTGAACAACTGGGGAGTGGGCTGAAAAGGCCCTGCCTGCCAAAACCTGAGCCCAGGCCCTCGAGGACTTACTTCCCCCAAATAATTAATGACATCTTCAAAAATCTAAAGTTCAGGAACATCTAAAGTAGCAAAAGGAGCCGCATTCCTTCACAAGGTTATTAATTATTGGGGGAAGGGAGGGGAAAAAGAAGAGAAAGAGGTTAAAAGAAGCGGCGTGCAAGCAAAGAAACCTGAGGACTTCACCTCAGGTCTAGACAGGTAAAATTAGCAGAGAGAGGACTGAAACCCCCATTCAGTTTTGTAAAGAAGGATTTCAAGTATGCTCATAAAACCTTTGCATTTTGGCAGTTTTAATAGCTTGCTCCTTGCTTACTTCAGGTCTAGAAATTTAAGCTTTAGCAACGGTAACTTTGTGTTTGGTTCTGATTTTGGGGGGGACTGAATGGCTCGGGAGTGCTCAGAACCAGAGCCAGGACACTGAAGGGGACCGTCCTTTTGCTGTATATTGGCTACGATGGCCACGTTCATCTGGATCAGGTAAACCAAAAAACATTTCTGCTCCAAGCAAGCTTCCTTTCTGGTATTTGTAGCAGATGCTATTAAATCTGCAGGATATCTGCATAAAGCAGCGTGCAAATTCAGGACAGGGTATTTGAACAAAAGGGGAAAGTATTTGATATATACTGCGGCCATGTCCCCGGCAGTCAGTTGTTCACAACTGTACGGAGGTTTGATCAAAACGCAGCCGGGATAGCTGTATCTGTTATCAGAGCCAACCTGTGTGGATTTTAGTACCGTGGCAGCACCTGCTCAGTGTGTGCAGACGTTTTACAAGATGCATGCAGGTATCTCTCTAACCAGAAAAAGCCCTTCGCCTTGATCATCCTGCGCAAAATTACGTAAAAAGACATTGCACATATGGAAGCTAGGGAACAAATATCTTCAAAAATTTTAAATAATGCCATGCATACAAAGGACTAAGTCCATATGTCACTAGTTCTGGGTATACTCCTTGGAAATACTGCATTTCAATTAAAATATATACACGTGCACACACAAAGCCATGAGATGCTGTATGTCAGACTAAATCTCTTACTGATAACACACTGGCTATTAGTGAGATTTTGGCTAGATAAAAGCAGTTTCAAAAGATGAGGAAGATGAGGGAAAAAGAAAGAAAAAAAAGTCAAAACAAAACAAACCTACACTTCACATTCTGAGATGCTATGAAGGAGGAGAAAGAATACTTTTCTTCACAAGTGATTTTATAGTGGCTTGTTAAATTAAAGAAAGTGATAAAACCTAAGCCTGCCTGTAAATAGCAACCAAGATCTTAAAAAAAAAAAAATCTTTTTATAGAAAAAGCTCAGGTGAGAAAATATCAGTTGGAAAGTCAATGTCATTTGATCACTGCCATATTTTCAGAGCAATGCCCGATACTAATTAATCCCTGCCATCTCTTGGTTTAGTAGAACACTTGTTACCTTCTTTTCACAGAGTGAAATACAGTGAAAAAAGGAAGAACGAAAATACTAGAACTAAGTATTCTAGAATTAGAACTAAGCTAGAACTAGGACTAAATAGAGAGGTGAGAGGAGGAGAGTTAGCCAAATAACACTAACTAAATAAATGCAACAGGCCTGCCCGACTGCTCAGCTCAGAGCAGCTCCCATCAGAGTGAGGCAGAGTGCAGGGTCTATGCAAGGGGTTAGAAATAAGCGTTGATGGTGCAGCAATTAGTTTCCAAAGAGTTGTAAATAAAAGAGCCAAAACAGGAGGGAAATGAGCCGCGGACCACTCACGAGATGCACCAATTTAACAGAATGCACAAGATGGAATTCAATCTAGGGATTAATTTTGAGCCAAGCTCCTTTCCCCATCAAAATAAGGAGAGGAAACAGAAACGAAGCGAGCCTTGCACGTCAAACGCGACAAGTCTCTCACCCAGCATCTGCCTATGCTACTAGGCGCTAGCAATAAAATCTGCAAGCACAAGGTAAAGTATGAACTCGCGCTGCAACTCAGCGCTCAGAAAAGGCTTGGCACTGCCACGGGAAATTTGCAGCATCCTTTTATCTCGCTTGCTGGATCCCCCAAATCTGAAATACTTCAGAGCCCTGTATTTGCTCCAATCTGTCCTAAGGACTCCGACTCTTGTCAGCGGGGATTCCCCGTGATTTGGGCTTACCCCGTGAGCAGGAGCCCTCGTCTTTGCGGTGGCCACAGCACTCTCGGAGTCAGGCAATCACAGCGGCTTCAAAAGAGCCCGTGTGTGTTCACCTCTTAGTAACAGCAGAACTCAGAGGTTTTCTGCTCAGGAGGATATAAAGAGCTCGTACCTGCTTGTGCCCCAAGGTTTTGATGTGGCAAGAGAGCCAATGGAAAAAAAAAATCCAGAAAATAAAGTGGAAGGTGCCGTTAAGTTTTCTAGTCTCTATAATAAGACAAACTGAATCTCAAATACAGTTTGCTTTTGCCTACATATTTTAGAGCCATTTAAATATATTTGCACTATAAAAATAGTTTGCTTGGTTTTTCTGCAGTACACAAAATATCTGTATTCTAAATAAATGAGACCAACTTTTTAAGACACAAAATCAAAGATTAACTAAGAAAACACTGTAAATTCTAACTTAGGATGAGGCTGCTGAGACTTCTATTCTGAAATTCTGCATTTGAGATGCCATGCAAACCGCAAAATAGCCTAAATACTTTACAAGAAATCCCTCCGCACTGATACAAAATAAAGTATTGCTAATGGCAGAGGCAGAAAGAGATAACTGTTCTCACTTCAACTTCAAATCATTTTTCTATGGTTAATAAATTATACCCATAACAGCATTAATAAGTTATGGAAAGGCACCACTGCATTAGTTTGCATTTTTGATGAAGCATTTTATATAGCATTACCTATATCCAAGAAAATATGCAAAAGAAGAAACAGATGACCTAAGGAAACAACGTCTTCAGCCCTCTGCCTTGCTCTTGCATCCAACCGCGGTTATGGGAGCACCGCTATGGACTTCACAAACATCAATATATTGAACAAAATACAGATACTCTTAGATCAGTCTGCTTTGCATAGGCGAGACATACTATTAGTTTAGGCAAGGATAGGAAGCATTCAGGTGAATTTAGTCAAGTGAAACGGACACCGCCAGATCAACACATTTAGGTACTGTTGGTCTCCTCTGAAGTTCTGCAGGTAAATGGGAAGCTTTAGGCGATCACCCACCATGACAATCTATTTTTACAGAAATTCAGACTAAATATACACATTTTAGATTTCACATGATTTGGTCTTTAAAGAAATGGACCAAAAGAAGAAAAGCAAATCCTGTTTTAAATTTTTTTCAAGTCAGCTACTATGAGGCTGGTAGAGATAAAGAGAAAACAAGAGTAACAAGTTGCTTTAAACAACAGAAAACCATGCACAGCTCTGAATATCTTCTCTTAGAAATGTGAAAGTGCAAAATAGTAAACAGGCCAAATAGGATTTCTGCCATTTGGGGTTCTGGTAGTCTCAGGCACTGTCATGAAAGACCATTACTAAACCTGATTTTGCTGATTAAATTTTTATATTGATAAAAAAAATCTTTTAGGTAAGGAAGGAATGTAACTGCCTCATTATAGCCAGTAGCATGATATTGTTTTAAGTACAGTACTCCTCAAAACAAGCAAAAAAACCCAACTTTTCTGTTTCCTGCTTCATGATTGTGTTGTCCACATATACACAAGTCACTATGTGAAACACTATGTCCAAATATATATAAAAAAAAAAATACTCCATCTCTATAAAACATGCTTACTTTCCATCAGAATCCAGTGAATGTGAACATTCGTAGACCAAAATTGAGAAAACCCCAAATTCCCGGCAGCCTCCATGAGCCAGCAGTGCAAAAGTTCACACGCTCTTACAGTGTAGTGTGACAGGCACATAAAGATAACTTTGCAGACATATTACTAGAATGGTTTGCAACCAGTGAAAATAATTTTGATTACTTCCACTTCAAAACTTCCTATATTGTAGCCACATCACTGAAAACAATCTAACCATAGGGGGAAAATAGTGAGGGGGAAGCAGCCTGCTAATATATCTGCTAGAAAGACAGATGAAGAGAGAAAGTGTGATTCTGTAAGGTTTAACTGAAGTCTTTCAGAGACAAACACTCCAATATTCGGAACACGAGAAATAAAATCCCTATAAAAATAATTCAACTTCCTTAGCTTCCTTTTTCCACTCCCTACTATAACCAGCATCCTTATTTGTGAGCTGAATTTCTGCCTCCATTGCACCAGAACAAAATTCATTTAAAAATCTTAAATATGAAGCCTCCCCTCCCCCACACACCATCGGGCACTACTGCATAAAAACAAATAAGTCGCTCCTTCACAGCTATTTAAATCGATGACAAAAAAGAGAATACCAACAAAGCACAAGGAAAGCATCTATTCAATATTTAGCAATGCATAATTTGAGATTTCATTTTTGTTTAGGTATATTTTGATTAGAACTAATAAATGGCTGATTTTCCTTTGGTTGTTTGCAACAACAACACATCATCCAAAGAGCTTTATTCTCTATTCCCCTCTCATATAGCATGCCAAAGACTGTCTCATTTTATGAATTAGCATTTAAAACTACTGTAGGTTATCTAACAAGCATTCAGATTCAATAGTACTTTTGACAGCAGTAAGTAAAGAGCTTTTTAACATCTTGAACACATGTGCTTGAAAAAAGTAGTTACATCAAAGCAGTTCAAAGACTGAAGACAAAAACCAGTTAAAATCCAGTTTGCTGCGAGACAATTTTAGTGTGGTGTAAACAATCTTCCACAACGCCCCTTGGGAAAGGCTGTACGACTACGTTCAAAATGAATCAGGCATATTTATAAAGATCATGAAGTGGTCAAACGAATTTGCATTTTTGGCAGATTCGCTCCACAGATACTACTTGCCGCAGTCTGTGGAAATCTCAAATCTCACATCAGTGTTGCCTATAGTGCTTTATTATTTATTACGTGTTATGCTAAGTACCTGTGAAAGGGGACATTCCTTGGCCAATGAACTCTGGTTCATATCCTTCAGTAAGTCCTTCAGAGCATTTCTTACTGTTGTGTGAGACCATTGTTCAGGAGGCAAGTCTTCTAGTTTAGGGCAACTATTTGAAACACAGATTAGAAAAGGGATTATTACAAGATTGCATCCTGCTGCAGAACATTCCTTTAAGACAGACAGATTTCATTTTGCGCATCAAGCAGATGCATCTGGAGATTGCTCTCGGTCTCCTGATTGTTCCGATTAGTTAATTACTTTATACAACACATCTGCTGTATTGATGCATGAATTATACATCAGCTGCATGTGGCGACTATTTTTTCATGTTACTTCTACCTTCCTGCTCTGATGCGCTTGGTAAAACAATTTAAGGTGTAATGCTTTCTCACGACTGATCATGAAAAGCATTAATATATTTACCATTTTTTCTTTTTTGTTGCTGTGAAATGTAAGAACCTAGACAGCAACAATAAGTGTGAGCAAGTCATTCTTTTACAAAAAGCACACAGATGGTACTGTTCATGATATGCAAAAATATTTTTCTCTTAAGTAAACTTTATGTAAAATGCCTTCTTGTAATGCATCATTTAATTGACTAAAATGCAATATACTTTTAATGAGATATCCAAAGAAAATCTATGTATCAGAGCCATAAAAGTTTTCTGCAATAGTATGCTGCGAGTTAAAGAAGAATTGCAGCAACTAAGAAGGAATTTAGAAAAGCCTTTGTATTTTGAGCATACAGCACGGGGGGAAATAAATAGGAGCAATATTAACCACAAGATCAGACACGTAACAGATTGTGTCCCAGCTCTGGTGCACAACTCACCTGTGTAGCTGGATTTTCAGCGTGACCACATGGTACACATCCTGCAGCATGTCTGCTACTGTGGCATCAGGGGCATCCGTCACGTAGGAGAGGGGAACGGGATTCCACTTCCCGACCTGGATTAGCCCTGTGTGGGGTTTTGGGGTGCAGAAGTGGGGAGGAAGGAAAACAGGAGAGAGAAAAACAACAACAGTAGGAAAAAAAATATTACCTGTTAATTCCTAGCAGCAAAGAGAAAAATCTGATTTTAACAACATCACTTTTTTTTTTCTCCCCTTCTAACCTCATACTTAAAATTAGTCAAGACAAAAGAGCCAATCCCCCCCCACACACCATATCCTCCCACCCACATACCACCAAGGACAGTCTCCATCTACACTGTGAAATTATACGAATGCACTACATTAGAGATTTTTTTTAATTATGTATAGAAGCATATTTTCTTAAGTTCTGATGAATTCAATAGGATGATATAATAATTACCATTCTTCTTAATAAAATATAAAGGATTTTTGCAATGCAAGGACTTGGTACAAAAAAACACAAGAATTACTTTTCAGTCTACAAAACCATCAGGAACAAAATAAAAGAAACAGAGCTGGATATTCAGTCATAAATGCAAGTTGACTCTCAACAGTCCATCTGCTCAAATATGCTTTACACTTCCTTGTGGATCCTCAGTGGAGCAGATTATTAAGGTCAATAAGCATACTAATGATTCAGTTGAAGTCTTTTTTTTTTTTTTTAAATCTACCTCAACATTCCCCATGAATAAAATGTGCACTAACTAAACATAAAATATATTAAGGGAGGAGAAAAAAAAAAAATACAGAAACAGAAACGAGCAAGAATTTGAAGAGAAAAAACAAGCATCATATTCCTGAAATTGGGACCCCTCCCCCAGCAAGACCCCGCAAGCAAACAGAAATCACTGTACAATTTCCAAATCTTATTTACCTTTTGCTTGGGCAGCAGAGCTGTGAGAATATCCAAGTGATAGCAATGCCATTTCAATCAGTTGGTTGAAAAGCATATCCTTCCTCACCAACACAAATTCTGCATGCTCCTCCTTAGAATCGTACTCAATGGCATTTTCATAATGTTCCACTACACAGAAAACTGGAAGCATACTTCCTATTAAAAAAAAAAAAAAAGAAAAAAAATTAACGTATTAAGCTTGAGCTGTAGTATTGTAGGTGGGTCTATAAAGCGTTATGTAAATAAAACCTGTACGAACAGGCAGATGAGGTATAGAGAATCATCACAAATATTTGATAAACATATTTCTCGAGTCTTTTTCCCTTGCCTTCCCCAAAACAGAGCATTCTACAAAACATCTATAGATCTCTGAAAAGTATAAATGCAAATTTATCTTATTTGATCGGCTACAGATTAAAGAATTACCTGTCTATCGAAATAACAAGGTTGAGTGAAGAGAAGTTGATTCTGTCCTGCCTGATTTGCTGTGAGTAGCATGCAGTATGAGAACCTAAATACATACTGCAGATGTCTTCGGTGTGAGCCATTTTAGTACCATCTACACGATTTTGTGTGTTAACGTTAAAACTTTCACAGTTCTGCCAAAAATGTTTAATTACCTGCAACATCAACAGCAAATCACCCTGTGTGTTATAGGTGCACTCTAAAAAAAGCGTGCAAGGAAATTAAGACAAAAGTTGCACTGATTCATGCCTCGTTCATTGAGAGCCCTTGAGCACTATTTACACTTGCATCTTTTAGGAAAGAAAGAAAATCATGATTTTTAATGCAGCATTACTAAGTGTACCTGCAGTTGGGGCCTCTTTCTTGCTGCACGTACTTCACGTTTGGCATTTTTGGTACTCAGCGCTATTTTGGTATGCCTGAAAGTAATTATTAATTTCTAATTTTATAATATCTTGAGACAAACTGTTCCTTACGACGCACAGAATATTAAGCAAACAACTTTTTTTTTTTTTTTTCTCTCTCCCTTCTGACAACAGCCAAAAAATTAGCAAGTGACCCAAGCTGTTAAAGGGAGAAAGCCTCTTCTAGCAATCACATTTCTAGACTTTGTGAAAATCCCCCCCGGCCTCCCAGACGGCCGCCGATGACGGCAGGACCGCAGGACCGCAGCTCTAGGCCCCGCTCCGGCCCCGCGGCACAGGTTAGGATATCTCGCAGGCAGAAAGCAAAAGGGTTAAAAGCAGATGCACAGAACTGTCTTGTGGCAGCCTGCCAGAGGGGTATCGTCTTTAGCATAAATGATGACAAGGGTTATTTTAACAGGGCACCCAGGAACTCCAATTAGTCCCACAATGTTAATGCCTCTATAACCACTGCCCTCTAGACTTACAGAAACCTTCTCACCTGTTAAGGTGCGCAAGACATAACTGTAGTTGAAAAGAAGATTTACTGCTGACAAGAGAAAAAGGCTTTAAGAACACGTTCTGCTGATTTGTGCTCTAGCATATAGCAAGAAATCACAATATATAAGAAAATACCTTTTAAGAAGTATATTTAAACTACATCTGTTCACCAGAGAGTCAATCTCTGGCAAACAAACCCCCTTCAGGCTTGCTTGGAAAAGCTCACAAACTCACTCCAGTTTGCCCAATAGGCTCAGCATGAAAGACAAGACTAAAAGCTTGCCAATATTTATGTAGTGCAGCAAGGAGGGATTTTTTTTTTCCTTTTTTTTTTTTGTCTTTTTTTTTTTTTTTTTTTAAGTATAAGTAAGAATGGTCAGGAAGGGAGAGAAGACCAAAGCAAAAACAGTCCGTGCAAACTAGCGATTTCTTCAATGGTTTTAATTAAGCTGCGGAGAGCTTTCCAAAACACACACATACACACGCCTCACCTGCAGGAGGGTTTCCCCCACCCCGCTCCATGCTCTCAGTTCAGGTTCCCCTACTACCTGCGCCCAAAGAAGGGACTCCACATTTTCAAAGAGCTAAATATCGGAGGGTAAAGCGTGCCCAGAGCTTCGCGCTAACACACGGTGCCTCTGCGCTCAAGAACGGCGAAGGCACGGCTGTTTTCTTCCTTATCTCTCCTACAGAAATTAGGTTATTATCGGACACAGAGCTAACAACGCACAGGTGCTTCGCTACGTGCCAGCACGCGGCCTGCCAGCTACGGCGTCTCGCAAGTTGCAGCAGCCTGAAAAACGCAGCACTTTGAACAACACGGGAGCAAATTTTGATGTACAGCGCAGATACCAGAGGTGGATCCTGGCAGTGTGACACAGGTATCATCTGACTACAAATCAAGCTACTAAATCTTTTAGCAAACTGTCACTGCTGTCCTTCTGTTAATGTGAAAAATGTTATACAGGAGAGCACAATCTCAGCTGGCTGATCACTCTTGCTAGCACTTGGCAAGACCTCCAAGTGCAGCAACTTCATAACCTTCTGGTATTAAAGGGGAGAGCACTGGTCAGTGCTCGCTGCTAAAAATACAACATGATTTAAACCTGAAGGCAGTGTTAGAGCTTTTGCTGAAGGTTTACGAGTCTGTGTAAACAGCACGTCTGCCATAAGGAGCAGGGAAGTCTGTAGAATCCTTGTCTAAAACTGTCCTGGCATTAAAGTTTGCTGTGCAAATATCACATAATACCAGAGACAGCTGAAATCTCCTATTTAGGAATTTATGGAACTTATATGTTTGCAGGCGTCAGAAAGTCCTTTTTATATAGCCCCACTGCTTCGGCGTACAATATTAATGCACTCTGTTTGAAAAGCCGTAATAAATTATATTTTTAATGCTCTTACCCTTGCTTTCTTAAGATGCATACATTCTTGGCAAACAATCAATAAATAGGGTAATCATGAGCAGAGGCCAAAGAATTTGCTGAAGTGCTGTTTTTCCATTTTTAATAGATAAAGATCTAACAATACGGACTGCTGTGTCTGTTCATTTCGGGATCAATATATTCTTTGTTTTCGCCAAACCGAGGAAAAAATAAATGATTGTACAATAAATGTTTTGCATCAGACACAATGAAATTCCTCTGCCTTCTAACTTTGTGCGTTTAATACTCTTGGTTGCATTTTGCACTTTGCTTAGCAAATGAAAAAAAAAAAATCTGGATTACAAACATATACCAATTATACTGAGAAGAGTGGAGGCTGTTTTAAAACAAATGCCCAATTACATACGGCATAGTTTGATTTAAATTAACAAGCCTGCAGCTTGTGGTCAGTAAGGCATATATTTTGATAAGCAAGATTTATAGATTATTCTTCACTAAAAGTATTTTTTAGTGCAAACAAAAGGCATACATATGCAAACATCAGTGATTCTAAACGTGCCTTTTCCTTGTGTAAATGTCTAATTACAGCAAACCAGCCACTGAAAAATATGACACCCAAGTTGTTCATTGTTCAATAATGAATTGTACTTAAGAAAATAAACTGCGAAGATTGACATCATAAATGACTTTTCCAATGTGATACCTAAAGATTTACACTCTCTCCTTCAAACCAACTTACAACTGCTATGGAAATACTGCTGCCCCTTCCACGCTTGCACCATCATTAAGAGGAAAGGCGAGAGTTTGTTTCGGGGGCTCAGCATTCACTCTTACATATTTTCGCATTCCTCAGCCCAACACTTATTCAAAGAATGAAATTATAATATTAGTTGTATTTCAATGTAAGAATTTTCTTTAATCAGTACAGCTATCCTTTACCTTAACAAAAACCAGACTCCACCCTGTAAAGCAAGATGCTCCACCCAAGCTTAACATTTCCCAAATGCGATTTATAATCAGAGTTGGGAATATATAATATTTTTGAATGGAGATTTAATACTGAAATATAAATGAAGTAGAGTCTGCAAAAATATGTTTTCCCCCCATTTAATTATAACCCATATTTCTCCAATGCAGAATGATCAAAAGTGTTACCTTTTCTAATATTAGTTTTCATCAGGTGTCCAGAGTGTTTTAAAGGCACTCCTTGCATTTTAGTTCCTGTACTTCCAAGTCTTCCTCTTCCTAATGGGCTCCCATTCTGTTCCAAGCGCGCAATTTTGGCTGGTGGACCCTTCGGATCGCTTACATTGTTAGACATTTCTGAATGTTCTTTCCCCTGAGTTGCCTCGTTCAAATGATCCATACTCAGTCCCGCCTCTAAAGATCACCTGCCATGATTCAAAAAAAAAAAATATATGTTGTACACGTGTGCGCATATGTATACGTACACAGCCTGCACATGTACAGAGATATATATGTATAGTGAGCTCACAACGAACAGATAACTATTTCAATTAGCCAGAAGATTACTTTTTTAAAAAAGAAAAATTACATATTCCCCAAAATTACCTCACACCCCACTTCATAGAGAGATCACATCATAATCTGCTACACTTATTTTTAAGAGTCAACTAGAGTACCCCTATAAAAAAAAAAATAAAGATAATCTTGCAGGTTTGAGACAGACTAATATTAATAGAAATGATGATGATTTTCAAGATACTTGCTCCAACACAGTTATTATTACAAATCTCACAGAAAGGTTTGTTATTAATCCTGAAGGCTTTTATTGTTAGGAGGGAAAAAAATAAAATAAAATCTAGTGAAAGCGACTTCAATCTATGTGGTAAAAGAATGGAAGCACACAATAGAGAGACTGTCAAAACTTTAGGTAAGGGAGCAACAGATCTGTTAGCAATGTGGAATATCATTCATTTACATTTTTCCCCACAGAAAATAAAAGTAGGGATAGAATTTAACATTTAACTTAAGTATGCAGCAGCGGGAAGTGGCTGTTTTTGAACTTCTAGCTTATCTTATACAAAGAGTTTTTCAACTTTGGCAAAGTTTTAGATATGCTTATGTAAATTTTAAGATGCTAAGCTTTAAGTATTAAATGGAGTATTGTTTCTTAAATTTAAAAAAAAAATAAAAAGGAAGAAAGAGAAGGCAGAATCTCACAAGAGATAATGCTGAAGAACCACAATTTCTACATTTCTTAAATATAAAACAACCCTTGGTGATGCAAAGTTACATACTGGCACAGCTACGTAAAACCAAGAGAGCGCGAAAATGAAAAAAAAGAGGAATTAATTTCAGTCGGAAACTACGAAAAGGTATATGTTAGCACACTTACATTTCCCCTTTTGCAAACTTTTCAAACCTCACTCCACAAATAACAATTCCAGTTAAAACACTAAAATCCCCCAAATCGAGACCATAACGGAATAAGTTTTGAGGGTTTTTGTCACTCATCAGGATGTATCTTATCAAGCATAAAGACAATCAGTTGCTGAGAACTGAGTCATCTCTCTGGTTAGGATTTCATTCATCAATATTGCTATGATCGCTACCTTTCTCTGGCTGAGAAAGGTGCAACTACGCTGACAATTATTTTACGAGCATATAATACCACCACTGAGGACAGGTGACTATAGACTTTAATTTATGAACTAGTATATACATTACTGAGTGCAAATATTAATTATTAGGGAAATTTTACTTATTTACAAAGACCGGTGAGAATCTGATAATTGCTACTTTCTTTCAGTTGCCTAGTAATTCAACACATTTTCTGCATGTTTCATAGCAAAGCTATTAAAATCTAAACATCTTGGGATTTTTCACGTGCTCTGTATCATTGGTATATACGCCAGCAACAATTCTGTAAACTATTTTTTTTTTCTTGTTTGAACACAGTACTGTTTTGCCCGACATGGTAAAGAAAGAGGTAATATATTAATCTCAACATTTACAAGCTTAAGAATGCCACCGAATCGCTAAAGTTTAGAAAATCATTATTTATCCTTGTGCTTTAAGGTGACATGCTAAGGGTTACCATTAATCTTGGTCCCATCTGTTTTCGGTCCTGTGTCTCATTAACGGTAAATGTGCCTTATTTAGCCACTTTTTAAAGAGATTATTCTCATTTTACTGTGTTAACTGCAGCCTAACCACAGAATTACAGACTCAAATCATTGACATCTTCCGACATTTCTGATGATGCTCATATAACACGGGGCTGCTTTT
The DNA here is from genome assembly GCA_034781795.1 of Crypturellus tataupa. Classification (NCBI taxonomy): domain Eukaryota; kingdom Metazoa; phylum Chordata; class Aves; order Tinamiformes; family Tinamidae; genus Crypturellus; species Crypturellus tataupa. The sequence continues at coordinate 518,960 of JAWLRI010000169.1, read as the reverse complement.
CTGAAACTGGTCTCTCAAGAACCAGAAGATTAATAACAACAACAAAAAAGTAAAAAAAAAAAAAGAAAAAAGAAAAAACCTCGAGTAAGATTTTTTTTGTTACTTTTGGCAACTTCGGAAGTACTCCAATGCACCAAGGTTCTTGCTACAGAAAGTATCTAGTCATCATGAGTCAGAATAGCACTACATCATGTACAGTGAATAAAAGTGATAGATCGCAATTTAGTTAATACACCGAGCACCACCAAAACACCAAATGGGTCATTTTAGCTTGGCCTTAGAATACCCTCCCATCGGCATCTTTTAACCGCTTAGTCATCTTGTAAAAAGCTTTATGTTACAAAGCAAAATTACATGCACATAAAACACCTAATTTACTCATTTAAACTCCATGCCCAAGGCTAAAGTTCAGCGAAACCTCAGCCTGGAATCGTGATGAGCAACGCTCAGCCCGGCCTGCCCAAGGAGGCACTCGCAGGGCATCGCTATCACCATCCCCGCACATCCCAGGCCAAGAGTTTCCCGGGCTGCCTCCGCATCTCGGCATCCTCCGTAACTACAAGTTCTCATCACCGGCATTCGCAGGAGAGCACGGTTTTTCAAGGCACGGCTTTCCGAAGCGCCAGCGAACACCTACGGACGCACCGCGCAATTTCTCAATGGGCTTCGCGGCGACGGCGCGCCGCTGGCGGGAGGCTCCGCCGCCGGGGCTATATCATATTATTTCTTTCCCCCCCCCCCGCTCCGTATTCAGCCCCCTCCCCGTCCCTTTCCCCTCCTCTTCCCTCCCTCCCCCATAAAAACCCCGTAATCACATTTTGAGAGCGGCTCCGCACTTATCCGTTCCATATGGCTCTCCCAATCCAGGCCAAGCTTTCACTGTGACCTTTTAAAGAGACAAAGAAGCAAAGTACTTATCTAGAAACAGAAACACTGCAGTTTTCTGAGTGAAATTAGCAAAACCGACCCGAAACTCACCACTTCAAAACTTGACAGCACATAAATAACAAAAACAAAGGAGGGTTCCTCTGCAGCCCGGGCTCTTGAAGAGGAAGAAGTTCAAGACTGATGTTTTCTGGGTGCCCCCCCCCTTTTTTTGGCGGAGGGGGGTGTGGGGGGGAGGGGAGGGGGCAGCAGACCTGAGCACTACTTCCCCTAATATTCTCTTATTTCTCTCTTTTTTTCTTGTTGCTATTTCCCTCTAGGCGGGGAGGGGCAAAAACAGATATCGAAAAGCAGAGTAGCCATGAGCAAAAAAAAAAAAAAAAAAAAAAAAAAAAAAAAAAAATGCAATGGACAAAAATATATATATTATATATATTATATATCTTTTGCGAGAGCCAGGTTATCAGCGTTTAGCAACGGAAGAAGCAGACGAAGATCAAATGGATCAGACAAGTGTAACGCTAAAAAAAAATAATAAAAAAAATAAAAATAAGGATAAAAAAGTAGCAGGTTTAAATTGAGGTGGAGGGTGACTTAAGCCTAGCTAGCCTTTCAAAAATAAAATCAGTGCAAGTGAGAAAGGGAGTTATTAAAAAAAAAGGGGGAGAAAAAAAAGCAAAAAAAAAGCAGCAGATTTTCTATCCAGTTTGAGGAGCAGAAAGTCTACTTCTAGGTTGTCACTTACACTATTATTCTCCAATAGGCACCCAGAGGAGCAGCACACAGAAGGAGCTCGCTCCCCTCCCCCTCCGCAAAAATACACCCCGTAACAGCCCCCAAACTTTGTGCGGAAACCTCAGCCCCAGAGATCGCTCCTGGATATTAAAAAGCAGAAAAAAAAAAAAAAAGAAGAAGAAGAAGAAAAAAAGTGCAGAGAAAAATCGCAGGAAAAGGCACTAAAATGCCACTTTTAGTCTCGCCTTCGCGGTCCGGGGAGAGGAGGAAAAAAAAATAAAAAGAGGCAGAGAGGACCTGTCTCCTCTCATTTACCGGGGGCTGTGGTGCGAGCGAGGGGGGAGAGAGGAGGGGAGAGAAAGGAAAAGAACAGAGAGAAGGAAGGAAACACACACAACAAGGCACAGCAGCACCACTACAAAAAGTGACGAGGTTGCACTCCCTCCGAGTCCGGAGCCGCGAGAAATTGTAATTTTAAAAAATATTTATATTAAAAAAAAAAAAGCAGTTGTTTCGCCAAAGGGGAAAAAAAAAATAGAAAACCTGGGACCTCCACGAAGAGTTACTCGCAAGAAAGGGGGGTGAGGGGTAAAAATACAAAATAGAAAGGTAGCAAAAAAAAAAAAAAAAAAAAAAAAAAAGCCAACAACAACAACAAAACCCAAACCAGCAAAAAGCAGTGATGAGCGGAAAAGAATAATAAAACGCCGGCTTTTTTTTTTTTTTTTTTTTTTTTTTTAATTCTCGCTTCCCCCGCCTGGCTGAGCAGGGTTGTTATTTAGGCCGGTTTGGTGGTTGTTGCTGGATGTTACAGGGATGTGTGTGTGTGTGTGTGAGTGTGTGCGTGTCCCCGGACGGAGCTGCCTCGCTCTGCTCTCCCCCCTCCTCTCTCCCTCTCTGTTTCTGTCCCCATTAAATTATTAGTTGACTCATCACTACTCCTCCTCCTGCTGCCGCCGCCGCCGTCCCCTGCTCAGATCCTCCTCTCCGCTACCGCTCGCTGCCGCTGCCGCCGCTGCTTCTTCTTCCTCCTCCTCATTTTAATACAAAATAACACCGAGGCCACCGGCTTTTTTTTTCTTTCTTTTTTTTTTTTTTTTTTTTTTTGAAACAGCCCGAGACGGCAGCAGGAGGAGGAGGAGGAGGAGGACGCAGCCTCCCTGCTGCTGCTGCCCGGAGCCTTTCCCCGGCGGCCCCGGATCATCCGACGCGTCCTGAGAGAGAGAGAGAGAGGGAGAAAGTGGCAGAGGAGGAGGAGGAGGAGGAGGAGATGGTGGTGAAGGAGACACAGTGGGGGAGGGGGGAGCGGAGCCGCGACGAGAAGGGAAAGGAGGTGGAAA
>JAWLRI010000169.1:500339-515379 GCA_034781795.1 Crypturellus tataupa | reverse complement strand
GGCGCGTGGAGAGCGATAAGATAAAGCAATAAAAAGCGATGAAAACAAACCGGGGTGGCAGCGCACGGACAAAATAAATAACCGCGAGACAGGCGTAACTTCTGTTCCCACAATGCACCAGGGAGGGGGGAAGAAAAAAAAAAAAAAGTAGCCCAACTAGACAAACTTGAAAGCAACAAGTTTGTACAGGCTAAGAGATAAGAGAAAAATTAAACTTCTTTATTGATAAAATGCCTAGTGTTTGGAGAGTTACATCATCGAGCAAGGAAAATGCGAACTGCTGCACGCGCGGCTAGATAGGCAAAATGTTTGGAGCAGAAACTTCTCCGTGGGGAAAAAGCATGAGCCGAACGTGCGGGCTCGAAGCAGACTAGGAAAGGGGGAGGCTAATAATGATTTTCTAATGCCCAAAATGAAAACACAACAGTGAGGCTCCTAAATAAAGAACAGGGAAATGAATGAATCTATGACGAGCAAAATAATCACTACAGATACGTTACCCCAACGCCAGCACTTCATCCAAACCAGGTAAAGAAACAAGCTGATGCCTACTGAAATAGGCACCAGCAGCGTACGGGGCATGCAGGAAGAGGGAAATGGTAATAGGGTGGAATACATGAAATATTTATCGTATTCGGCAATGCACAAAATAGATTATAATCTCAGAAGCAAAGAAATGCAGTGCTTCAAAATGAATACAATGTTACATAATGTTGTTATTCAAAGGAGCGCAAGTAGAGGTGGAAAATAAAGGAATCATGAGAAGTTGTACATATGTTGCATGTCCTAAAAAGGTTACTCAGATTGTTACTGAAAGCATTGAAAATGGGAAAACAAGAAACATGCTTCGCAAAGGAAAACAAGGGAAAAGGTAGATGACATCTTCCTTAACGTATGATCAAGGGATAACTGTCTAGCAGGTTGGTTATTTAGAAACCAATCTTTTTCTCTTTTCGAATGAGATAGAATGAATAGTATTCAGTCCCTAATAAATAAATAAGGTCCAAACTTTGTGGGAACAATGGAGCATGACAACATGGTGTCACTTCTCATCTTTACAGAATGCCTTAGCAGAGAGCAAGACTGACCGCTAAAAGGGAAAATCGTGAAAGAGGAGAGTGACGGAGGTGGCAATATGCTGCCTGCAACACAACGGAGAATAAGGACAGTGAAGGTGATCTGAGAGATACGGGGCTGGTTAGAGCAGAATGGATATTTAAAAATATGTTTTGGAACCAGGTCTGCCATCTAAAACACCAGCTTGTAAAAATGACTACCAGGTATGTCAACAGCAACAACCAGAAAAAAAAAAAAAAGATTAAAATCTGTTCTAAAAATGCTTTTGCTTTGGTGTCACAAACCACTCCCTTCATGGTCAAAATACCTTAAAATGTTCAGATTAAAACAAAGTGATTAATCTAAAAAGCAGACACAGTAAATTAAAGGAGCAGGGAGATAACAATCTGATAATACAGGAGCACAGAAGGCCTAATAATGATATTATTATGCACACTAACCAAACACTGACAAACAAATATTCTGTTAATTATATAATCATGCATATGCTTCCTATGCTCAAGATGAATGATTATGGAAAATAACTCTGTTCTCGAAACTCCATATATGTACTTATGCCATATAAACTCCCGACAGCGCGGATTAATTTAATTTCTGAGTATCGCTCTGGTAGAGTATTCACTACAGACTTTTGAATGCTGCTGGCATGCGAGCCCCGCTTTGACTGGAGAGCCAGAGTTAATGAACGCTGCCATGTCTTGACATATAGACAACAATCAGATTTCTCTTATCAATACCAAACTACTTGGAATAAATTTAAGATACAGATATCTGATTTGCCTTTGACCTCTTCCAATTTGCACTCCACTGCGTCAACTTTTATATTAAAATGTTCCACTAGAATAAAGATATTTATAATAAAAAACATATATAAAGAAGAGAAGATGAATAGATATTGTCATGGATACATATGCAGGCAATCATTTAAACCTGCAGCAATAGCAACATCACATTTTTCATAGCTTCCAGTCAACACGGAGCAGACAAATATATGTTTAATAAAGCTTATTAATCCTTAATAAAGCCATTGCGCTGTATTTATGATATTTAAGTGCACGGCGCACTAGGTTGTGCTGAAGTGAGACATAGAAAGTTGGACCCCGTTCCCGCCCCTCCGCGGTGAATTCCCGGCGAGCGGCAGCCTCGCCAGCTGCCCCAGCAAGCGAACTGCCCGGCGCGGGGCGCTGCCGAAGGCCTCCAGCCTTCGCGGGTGCAAAATAAAGGAGGAAACCGGGGCCTACGGCTCGGAGCTTGGCTCCGGTGCAAGGCAAACAGAAAGGCCCTGGCAGCGGCGCAAACCCCGGCACGGCTGCGCGCTCTCCGTTATCGGATTGCTCGGGGGAGATGGGGCTGATCGGGTTCGGTGCGCGCGCGCCTGATGCCTCTGCGGCCCCGTCGGGGCACACGGAGCAGCCTGGCACGACCACCGGCACCGCGTGCGCCTGCGGCCCTGCGGCTCGAGGCGCTTTCCAGCCTCCTGCTCTGCACTTCTCCACGAAACGCCAAGCTGAGCGCCACCGTCGGCGTCCCCCGCGCCCCGCGCGAAGCGGCATCCCAACCCAGCTCCTTCGGACTGCAACCCGCCCCAGCGCGGAGAGCGAGCCTGTCAGAGCGCAAAAGTGCGAGGAAATGGGATTCATCGCAGAGAGGCATCGCGCACAAGCTGTCGTCCCCTCTCACGTTTTGCATGAGCAATTTCTGCTCGTTTGTGTTCTCTCACATACCAGGTCCTGAAACAGTTACGTAAAATGAATATTTAACTTAAAATAGTCAGCTGTATTGAACTGCACTTAATTGCTTATTAAGTGAAGTAAATTATCCTTACCATATTTGTCAGAGGTGAAAAACGTACATATATGGCGACATGTAATGCACTCATTAGTTTACAGACCCCAAATCCCTCGGAAAGTATCAGATATCTACACAGTGTCCCATGGTGCAGCATTTTGCAGTTGGATGTCTCAGCTAGCTTGCAGATATGTAAAATCATATACAAACAGACATCTCCCTATTGATTGCTTATGCGATGAGGCTCGTTTACTCCTGCAAACATTTTCTGCAGCCTCTTTCAATCATGGAGTCTTCTTTTAAAAATAGAATTAGATAGGAATATGCAAAACGTGGTTTGGCCTAAAATAAACTACTTTTAGTCAAACCACCGCCCCGCTTTGCGTTAAGTGCCCTTCACTGTCGTATGCCTATGTCAACCACGCTGGTTTTGCTACTAACACAAATACACACATTTCCTGGGGTGACCCCCAGAGTCATTTCAGTTTGCCCCTTGCTGTCAAACAAGTCACCAAGAGGCAAATTTCTGGAAAAAAGCATAAGGAGTAAAAAAAAAATGACAGAACTGTTTGGCATGATGGAGGAAGTGAAGGGTGAGCGTGATCGCTAATAGGAGTGCAGTGTTTCACTTGGGGTTGCCTATAGAAATCCTATCTGGTTTAAACTGAACAGACAGGTACCCACTTTTTCAAAAAGGATCACAGTAATGAATCTTAATAGATGAGCTGGGTAAATTTTACGCAGTTGTCACCTAATCTCAACCTGCTCCGTGGACAGAACGGAGTTCAGTCCTTACACATACGAGCATTGCAACTTCCACAGACACTGACTGCAAACAATTTAAAAATCAGTCAATATTTTTATAGCTCTGCGTTTTGGAACCACTTCAAATAGCAAGCTTCAACTTAGAAAAAAAGAAATGTGGGCCAATACCCTCTTCTGTCTGTAACAGTTGATTTGATCCTTGATGAACTTGTAATTTCCATGTGGCAGGGACAGCCAAACACTTCCATAAAAATAAAACAAATCAAAAAGAAATGCAATAAACTTGATGCAATTTAGCATCTGGAAGCAAGGAGAAAAGTTGGCAAAGTATTTGTCCTGCAGGTCACTAATTTCCTACCTTTCCCAGAGAGGTATCCTTGTTTTTTAGGTCATGCAACTGTGTTTAATGGGAACATGGAGGGATGAGAAAAAAAAAGGATCATTATATCACTGGGTAATTCCTAGGCAAGAGATGGGAATGAAACTGCTAACCGAAAGACGAGTTAGTTGGTTCATAACCATTTATTTTAGAGGTGCATCTGAAGAGCATCTACTGTAATGTTTTAGTTTACTAAGAACATGGTAACAAATAGTATGAAACGGCTAAACATTCCAGAGGTAAACTGTGATCTACCAACATATAAGTCAGTAGAGCTTAAGCTATTTGTAACTTACCAAAAGCAAAGTTACAGCGAGGTATTTCTGAACTGTTTTGCAATGCACTTTACTGAGTCCACTTACTTTCCCCCTCACGCCTCCTTTTCCACGACCTCCAACTATTGCATTTCTTTCCTGGTTTTAAGCGCCCCGAGTTAATAAAACGTGAGGGTTTTAGGAACACGGGAGTTTAATCCATCACCTCTGAGTGAGGGTGAATTTCACGTATTCCGAGCAAAGCTGCCTGTTACGGTGCAGAACAGCCTGAACCGCTGTGGTTAGCGCCGCAGAGGGATTACTCAGGCTCTATGAGCTACGGTTCAGACGCGTGCTCTGCCGCACTCCAACGTCGGCGAGTTCTTACACAGGAACCCTTCAGCACCGGCCTCTTTCCCACTGGCCTGAGAGTCTGAGCGAAATTTGCTGATAACGACTGTGCACTGAAAACATGGAAGAGTTTAAGTCTAAGGAAATGGTTAGAACTGATTGATGACTTGAACTATGTCAAACTTTCATTATGAAACTAAAAACCACATGAAATGTCCTGTTTCCAGTTTCGCTGTTAACTCAGAACTCTGCCCAGGTTCTGCTATACTTTTTCTAAGGTTCAAAACCTTTTAAGTAAAACTGTATCTAATTATGGCCAAACCTGACAGGAGTCAATATTCATTGTACATAAAATGCATGCAAAATGTGTGGTTTTGGTGTAAAACAAATTGAAAGTTGGTGGTTTTGGCCGAATTTGCTTTTTCTTCTCGGGCTGGTTCCAATCTCAAACTCAGAAGGTTCCACAATAACAAAGAGTAAATGAATGAGTTTGTTTTTTTTTTTTTTTTTTCACAGTTCTTTTAAGGAACAAGATACCTGTTAATATTCATAGTTCTTTTAAGGAACAAGGTACCTGTTAATATTCAGGCGCTAAAATAAAAAAGCTTTAGCATATGGAGTGTCATTAAGATAAAGGTCATTTATACAAGTGTCAGAGTGTACTTAGTATAAATGCAAACAACATAAGGCAAAAACAAGTCACTTCAAAATGTTCCTTCATGTACCCTGTAAATGTTGAAAAATACTTTCCCTGAATTTTGAAATAAACTAAAGAAGCCAAAAGGTAAAAGAAAAAAAAAAAAGGAGAAAACATAACAAAAATGTATTCAAATATGTAATATGCCTATTTGCTAAAAGAGCTACCTTTCGAGATTTCCTGTTAAGCGACCACAGTGGAAAGGGATCATGATAGATAAGAGCAGTTGTGAATCTACTAAAACAGGGCATTTTTGAGAGTGAGAAGAGCTTAATATTATGACATTTTATTTCTATTCTGGTGCAAGCACTTGGGGTAATTGCCTCAGTAATTGTGTAAAAAAATATTTCCCACATTAAATACAAAAATTTTGGAGAAAAAGTTTGTGTTTTACATTGACCTAAGAATATCTGAGTAAGAAGCATGTGGGGAAAATAAAGCATGTACATGAAGTTTCACAATAGACCTTCAGCTGTGTTAGAAGAAATAACCTACAGAACAATTATTTTCACAGTGCCCATGTCCATTTCCTTAGGATATTTTTTATATCTCATGTTAATTCCGGCAGGTTATTTTACTGGCTGCTCTCTGTATTATTTTTTTTGTTCAAAAAAGTGCTCATGAGAAATTTTGAAGTACTCTGCTTGTGAAAAATATATAGTGCGTTCTCTGAAGTCATTTTGTTTTATAGGTTTACAGGCACAAAATATCTCTGCGCCGTATCTGAAGATGTGCAGCTTCAAGTGTGGGTGGGACCAGGTGAAAAAATGCTCCAAATCATTGCAGTCCTAGAAAATTATCTTACCTATCGACTGCCCCTGTGTTTCAGAAACACAGGACATCTTCAAATACAACAGCTCTCCAGTAGGCAACCATATATGCACTATGCAAAAAACAAAAACAACAAAAAGATAAACCCCTCACTACACATCTAAGCCAGTGATTGAAGCTATTCTATAATCTTCTCTATAAAAAGAGAGAAAAAACATATTCTGCATTTCTTCTACTTGGTACCAACTGGTTGTTGCTGTGGGAATGCAGCAAAGGATTATTGTCTACTTGATACAGGTCGGTGCAAATCTTTCCATGACCAAAAGAAATATTTAGCCCAGTCAATACTGAACTTAATAAAAAGCAGCAAAGCAATCTGCTTCATTGTCAAATGATTGAAAGAAATTTAATTAATGCCTCTGGAGGGAACGCCTATATAAGTATCACAATCACAAGAATGTGTGCATATGCATATATGAATATATACGCACAGTCATAGTCTACCCTGTTGCTTTAATGTCACTAACACTATAGGCCATAAGCAGCTGAAGGCAGAACTGAACCCAGACAATTTAAAATACCGTGCTCACATAATTTTAAGGTTAAAAAACATGCTGTAATTTATTAGAAGTTTAAATGTTAGCTTCATCAAAGGATTACCCTAGAGAAAGGCAATGCCAGCAGACAAACAAATTACAAATAGTAAGTTAGGAATGGTGGGGGGAAATGGGTTTATGCCACACTGAGAAAAAAAAATACAAAAGCCAAAAAACAAAAAACACAAAGATGCATGAAAAGCAGTATGCTATGTTAGATGTTTATCTATACATAAGAGACAGGTGTCACAAAAACAAAACAAAAAAATCATGAAGCTAAGGAGAAACTTTAACTCACCAGTTTCCATCTGTTATATCTGAATTCATGCATAATTGATTATCCATGACTGGTAAGTTCTTTTTTTTCACTAGCCTAACACAGTTTTCTAAACATTATGTGTTAAATCACCACCAAAGTAAAGGGTGTTTGAGAAACCGTAAGGGCAGAATAAAAATTTTTTAATGAAAAATAACATGTCAGTTAATAATAGAGCTGACCTATGTTTAAGAGAGAAATTTTAATCATGTGCATATTAAATATTAATAACCTATTCTGTTATTGTTATAATAAGGTTAAGTAAGCTTCTCCATGCTTAAGGAAAGAGAAAAAGTAGGAATATGTAACAGTGAAAAAAGCGCCGAGAAGCAGAGACATAAGGAAAATGTGTCAACAATAAACAAGAGGAAATGAGAAAGAAGGAAAAGATGAAGGTGGAAACTAATCTCTATGTGTCATTATGACTGCCAGAGTACTGGCAAAGAAGCAGCATCCTTTTATTTCAATTTTAATCATTTCTGAATTTTAATACCCTGCTCCTTTTGTAATTCTCCTGGCATTCCCTATATGCATCCATCCCAGCCAAAACACCAGTGTAAATTAAATGGCACGCAACCACACCACTGATGTAGTTCTCCCAGTAGAACCAATTGAGTGACCAAAAAGCAGAGGAGGTAGGACTACTTTATGTCCCCGTAGACCCCTAGCCAATTAAGTGACTGAATGTTCTTCAATTCCTTTAATTTTGAAAAGAAGGGCAGTGGTTAGGTAACCCGGCAATATACAGCCATTAAAAAAAAAATAAAGCAAGCCAGTAGTAATACAATAATCAGTGACCATCAGGGCCTGGAAAAATGAGTTTGCTCTCACTGGCACTAAGGAGCATCACATGATTATTTAATTACAGCTCTAATTTTTGTCTCGTGGATGGCAACATATCAACAATTAATAGGGCAAATAGAGGAGACTGCATTTTTAAAGAGACAGGACCTATATGAAATACTGCTTGGAAATGCAATGTATCAAACCGGATCATGTTTCTTAAGGCACACCTTCCATCATGCCACACAAAGAATGAGCTTCTAGAGGTTTAGTTTTCTTGCATGGTATCTAAAAAACTCTTTTAGAATGCTTAGAAATTAATAACTGCACCTATGAGTCTCCTAATGTTCATTTTAAGTGGTAATGCAGAAGCCAGTTTCTCAGAGGACATGCAATCCAAATGAAGTCAGTAGTGGAGTCTCAAGTTTCAAATGCAAAAATGTTATTAGGGCATGATCACATCCTTTATCTTAAAAAATATACATAAAAGAATTATTCAGGAATAGCCAAAAAGATTGTGGTATCCAGGGAGTCAAGTGGAAAAAAAAAAAAAAAGAGGAAAAGAAAGTCAATAAGACACAGTCGATGGGACAGGGCTTGATTTTGATTGATTGATTCTGCTGTGAGCTTTTCTTACTAGGAAGGCTGAAACGAAGGGCCCAGCACCAACACTGCGGCGCCCCGGCACCACACCGCTACTTCAGCGGCGAAACCCCAAACGTCCCGGGAGGACACAGGCAGGGTCAGCAGGAAAGTTTTGCTCCACAGCGCATGGCTACAGGTCCCGTTGTGCCCCGTGCGGCAGGTGACCTGTGTGCAAACCCCAGGGCACGCTGGCACGCTCAGCTGCGGAGCGCCCCGCCGAAGCTGCAGGATTACCGGAACCCACAAATGCTGCAGAAGGAAAACTCTCATTTCACGTCCCGGATCCTCCTTGCAAACATGCTCCCTTTCCCACAGCAGTGTGAAGACCAGATTACTAATCACGTACATGTATATTATCCATAATGGATCTCAGACAATATTCAACATCAGACGTGGGAAAGGCAAGCTGCAATTTTCCTCTAAACAAGAAGATGTTCATGTGGATAAAAAACCCTACGAAACTACTACTAGAATTTTTTTCAGTCTTACTTTTCAATACAACCTGAACATATTTTTTCCTTTTTTTTGTAGGCTAAACCTCTTCAACAGGCAAAGAAATGCTGAGCTTGGGCCTCTGTACAGAAACAAACAAAAAGCTCTGCTAAACAACAGTTCAAGTAATATTGAAAAAAGAAAAGTAGTACAAAAGATACTTTTTTACAATAAATGCCCCATTCCTCCTGCAAAATGTGTAAAATTAAGTTGTTTTCATTGAAGACATGAACATTCTGGATTGGAGATCTTAATCTATAATCTTAAAAAGAAAGCTGGCAAGCAAGAGCTTGTATGTAAAAGTATATATCATGCTTTTTATGCACTGGTTACTATACAGATAAGAAGTCTCACAAAGACTGTAATTAAATGTCTAGTGCAGAACTAACACTAAAAAGCATTCAGTATTATTATATTACAATGAATCCTTAGAAGCTAAAACTGTCATTTTTTTAAGTTTTAAGATGACTTTAATTATTCTTGAGACTTCTTATATTTATCCAGGAAGCCCACCTATGATGAAAAACACTAATAACTTAACATCTTTTTAATATGTGTCTCCACAAAAATATTGAATTAATCTTTGATTGTGAATGTTTTAAATCCACTCTGAAATTTCTCTTCACTTTATTTTTTGCCTTTGCTTTTTTGTGCGCGTGAGTTTTTGTGGTGCATGTGCATACGTGCTCTCTCTCGCGCTTCCTCTCTTTTATTTAACATATTAGAATTGGGAAAACCAGACGTGTTTGATATCTCGAATTTAGATGCTGCTTATTGCAAATGCTTTTAATTACCTGTCTGTTGCAAACAGGCATATTCTGAGCACTGTTACTGTAAAGCAAATACGTCTGCAGCACCTTCACATGCCGGTTTCAGTTCCGAGTAGCAACTCTTTGCACTTGTGCTGTGCAATGTTTTCCATCCCAAGGCTGATTTATGGCTATAAAGAACTAATTAATCCTACAGTGCTCCATGAAACCTATATGCTAGTGATTTTATAGGCGGGTAACTAGACCCGAGGCATATTAAAGCCACGTTTGCAGAGATGCTGCATGTAGCAGCTAGTGCCGAGCGTTTTCAAGCCGGGGAAGAGCTGCGGCAAGGGCTCCCTCAGCACTTTGCCCAAGAGGACACGTTTTGTCAGCACCAGCGCTGACACCGGGCCCCGGGGCTCCAGACACGGGGGACGATGAAGGGACAGGCCGCCAGGTAGCGTCTCCCAGCCGAGCGCATCGCGCCTTCTCCCGGGGAGCAGCAAGCGGGGCGTCACGCCAACCATCGCTGCTGGCCAAACGGATCCTGCCGTAGCAGGATCCCAGGAAGATGAGATGCACTCTAGGTTTAAAGCACCTCCCTCGTCTCCTCAGGTCATATCACGTCCTAATGTGCCAAGAGGAAGGGCTGGAGCGGATAGGTGCTGGGAGGTAGGCGAGACGGGCGCAGCTGACAGACATTGCCCATCCGGATGCTTTGCTAAAGGGTGCTGTTCGGGTGACCGGGGGACCATGAGCGAGCGAGCAGCCTCTCCTGCCTATCTAAACTGCCCTTCACCAAAGGAAATTGTGAGATGGGAAGAGCTGCTCGTCCCGGAGCCACAGCTGCGCAGAACAGTCACCTGCGATGCGCTAGAGCAGCTTGGGGCATACCTCTAAGATGGCCTTTATAGCCCATCCTAACCACAGCAGGCACATATATCTATGGAAAATGGGTCTCAGAAGAGATCAATGCATATGTGCACTCTTGAACAGCAAAAGGGCAACCTCGGTGCACGCAGGGAGTGCTTGTACATCGCTCATCCCGCACAAACACCTAACACCGATCCTGTGGCAAAAATATAAAAGCGAAGGCCTATGAGTCTCCCCAGAGATTCTCCTGCGTGCGTGAGAGGCAAGTCAGGCCCAACAGGTTTAAAAAGAGATATTACCAATTCAGACAGTGCCTGGGGTATGTTACTGCGCTCTGTTAGCGCACTCCGCGATTCCTCTGCTCTTGCTATCGCACTGTCCAAGATTACATAGAGCAAGGACAGATTATAACTAGTACAGGAGATAAGGACTAGATCAGCACATATCAACAAGGTCAGTACCATAAATTCCCCTTAATATTAGTCTCTATAAAGATTTATACTTATTGAGAGCATCGCAGTGCAGAAACTATGAGAAAGTCAATATTTACAGAGCAGCAAACGGATACCAATTAGGTAACAAAGTGCTGGTGATAACTGTGGTAAACTGAGATGCCACAGGATGGCAAATGTCAGAAAACACCTACTTTTTCGAAGGCTCTATTATAGCATATCCTTTCCACAGTAACAGTTACAAGTTGTGGTCAGGTTCCGTAGAGAGTTCACGATACCAGTACCGAAGGGACTTGACAGTCAAGCTAACAATGTTAAATGCCATAATTTCAGAAATTTGGAGCAAAATGGGCCTCTCAGGTAAAGATTATTAACGGAATTCCCTGGGAAAGAACTTAGGGATGCTTGGCAAACTTTGAGGAACTCATGCTAAGGTTATGTGCAGGTTAACAGTGAGTCACTTGGACTGATTAGTCCAAGACAAAAAGCAGTATCAATGGAGTTTGCTGACGTGGATTTTATAAAGTTGCAAAATTTTAGTGTAACAAGCAATAAGAAGTGCAAGTGACTCTTTAACCGTCAAACTGTTTTACTTTTTTTTTTTTTTTAGAATCAGTAGCAACTTTGTGACAACTAAAGTTTAAAAAATGCACTTGATTGCATAGTGACAGATTTGCAGAACATTTTTCATCACACACACATATGTGCTTTCAGTTATTAATAAAATGCTTCTGCCCTTAATCTGCCGTTGCCTGAATATACAATTTCAGTGACTTGGATAGACAAATACTGTTAAGGAATTCTGTTTTCCCTACTTGAAGTGCAATTGAAAATCACCAAGTAAAACTGAAGACTGTTTCTTTAAAACTGGCTTCTGCATGCCATAAAGGAATACAGAATCATTCTTCTTTAAAGTTCCTCTTGGAATGGAACGATAACAGAACTTTCTCCTCTTTCCCCATTTTTATATTTATTTATTTTTTACCCCCACCCCCTTTTAAACATGGAAGAGTCAGCTGCCCCGGATAAAACTACAGGTAGATATTAAAATGGAGACAGACATTATTTAGTGGCGACAGGAATATAAATACATGCACTAACCTATAAACCGGTGTTTACTTCAGGAAAGTAAGTCATATTTTTCCTCTGATTGCTGTGCTGTCAGTTTAATGCAGCGTAAATAAACAGTAGGTGCATGATAGCTTTAAGTAGAAAGTGTTCATTCCACAAGAGGAGCAGATTACTGGAGCCTGCTGCCTATAATGGCAAAAGCAGAACTTCCATTTTACCTGGAAATATATCCTCCCATGCTAAGAGATTTGTGGCTTTTCTATTAAATTAATTTGTCAGAATTCTATGAAAAATACTACATAGGCAAAGAACTTCACCCAAAACATTCATTTTTGCAGCCCTCAACTTGAACCGTTTGAAAAAACAAAAGCCAATCAGTCCTCTGTAATTTCATCATCCCATTGCTCTAAATGAAAGCTCTATATAATCAACCTAATATAACAGAAAATAAAATGATATATAGAATGCCTATACTTTGAGTTATTCTGTTCTTATAAATATATTCCCTGACTGAAAGTAAAAAAAATCCCCTTTGGAAAAAGCAATGATTTCTAAGAAGATTGTATATACACTCTACATCTATTAACATAAATTATAAGAAAGTAAAATGTTCCAGATGTGTTTAAACTGTTGTAGAAGGAAAGTTTGTGGCTTCGATGTATATGTATTAAATATATCTAGAGAGAGCAATGGCAGTTATGTACAAGGAAATAAAATGCTTCAGTAGAATCTACGTTAAAAGAGCATAGTTCTCAGAAATAGGACTAAAACATTTAGAAAATCCTATTTCCTCTATTTTAAATTCAAAATCTACCTTTAATATTATTTTTCTATATAGTTCAATCTATTTTGATAATAAATACAGTAATCTGCTAGCTTTTTCTGAAAAAAATAAAATGAAAACCTTAGGAAGGACTTCAAATTTTATCTGATGGCACTCAGATTAGAAAGCGGGTGACAACAGAAGCGCTTCCAAAACCTGAGCTGCTGATACAATATTTGATTATTAAAAGATTTTTTTTTTTTCCCCAGGAATACCAGAATATTTCAGCTGCATTTCCCAAACTGCAGCTGCATACTTTCAAACCCCCCAACCAGAAAGGCAGAGTAAGCGAGCGCATATTCAGGACTTCCCTACCCTTTGGACGCTTCTGCGAGGAAGGGGTGAGCGTTCCCACAGGATTTGGCGTTCGGACGTGGGTCGGACACCCGTGGGGCAGCGGAGGCACCGTCTGGGGGTCCCCAAAGAGCCGCAGCGATAGGGGCAGGTGCTGCCCGCCGGCCTCCGGGGCCTACGCTGCTGACCCCAGCGGGACCCTCCTCAAACGCAAGCCTGGGCTGCTGGGACAGATGCTGCGCAGAACGGCGCGTGCCACCGGCGAGCCAGCGAGCCGCTCTATCTGCCTTACTGCCCTTTCGCAGCAGGTCAGCGTTTCTGCATAACGCTAAATAACAGGAGACCAGAAAGAGAAACTGTGGTAGCTACTTTCCCATTTAAAGTGTCAACAACAAAGAGTCTAAAAAGGAAACTGCTACTTTTTAAAAGTGTATGCACAAAAAGCATTCCATTTAAATGTTTTTTTTTTGTTCCAGTAAACTCTTTTGCATACAAAGGACTTATTTATTACATATTTGAACTTGTGGGAAAAAAAAAGGAGAGAAGGAATGCACTGATTCCTGAAATAACTCTACAGGCTTTTTGGAGACTTTGCTCTTCTATGCTCTTGTTCTACTCCGAATAGTCCTATTCCAGGGAAAGAGGAATTCCTTGGGGTCAGTTGTTTCTTTTCCACTAGCCATTTGTGTTCAAGAGGGCCATACAGAGCGCAGTAACCGAGGATTTCAGTTTTTCTCCTATTGCCTTCTAACGTGTGCGTGCTATCTGCTCATCCACACGCCAGCATGCGCACACGTTACCTTTTCTGCTTGCTCGTGTTGTCACCTACTCTCCGCAATTGCACGTTCCTGCGTAAACCAGTGCTTTGACTAGAAAAGCAAGGGAATGCCAACAGCAATCCGAAACGGAAAATGAGGTGGAAAACGAGTGTGCGTGCAAATGTGCTAAAAAGCATATAGGAACACGGGAGTGAAAAGCGCACGCAGAAATTCTGCAAACAGTGCTGCCGAGTAATGAGACGATACAAATTATAGAGAACATCCTACATTCATGCCTTTACACTCCATGCTTACTGTTGCAAGTTGGTTTTGAATAGTGCGCCTGATTTGACACATTTCTAGCTAGTGAGTGTGTTAAATGCCTGAAGAGATAGTGAAATATCCAAGCATTCCTTGTGCTAACTAAAGTTGAAATTTTACACTTATTGTAACCTTTTCTAACAATGTGAGAAAAACAGAGTAAATATATTAAATTTGTTTCACAACAGATGCTTAGGTTGTTAATATTTAAGCTGCCTATTCATGCTATTCCTGTCTGCACATTTGTCAAAAATGTAAGCTTGAATGCTAATGTTTGCCAGCAGACTACAGCAGACAAATATACGGATGCACTATACCCAAATAATATAAAGTGGGAATAAGGGACGGCTGCAACTCGCACCCAAGTAGTGAGGAGCAGCACGAGGGGCTCCCAAGGGGTCCTGCCCGCCTTGGAGCAGCCGAATTTGCGGGTTATTTTCACGGAGGCAGCGCCGGTGCCGAGCTCCGCTCCGCTCAAACTCCGGCCAGTGCCGACGGCTCCGCGAACTTGGCGTTTGGGCGAAGTTTCCCTCGCGGCTGGCGGAGCCCAGAGCCCGTCAGGGGAAAACTTAAAGCGGGGCAGGTGTCTGCCAGGAGCGCGGCTCCCCGCCCGCGCTGGGTGCGCGCAGACGTCGAGGAAGAAAAATAGAAAAAAAAAATAGAAAAAAAAAGACGGTGGTTTGGGCAAAAGCTCAGGCGGAGGTTTTGCCGGCGGAGCGAAAGAAAAAAAAAATAAGAAAAGAAAGGAGGGGGGAAAAAAAAAGAGAGTGACAGCGCGGAGC
>JAWLRI010000169.1:467743-499327 GCA_034781795.1 Crypturellus tataupa | reverse complement strand
TCTTTTTTTTTTTTTTTCCCCGTGTAATTTCTCCTTGGGCATTTTTCCCTCTGTTCTTTTGTTTTTAAGACCTTCCTTCCCTGCCTCGCCGAGGCGCCGTTTGGAAGCAGAATTCCTGGAAAGTGAACCTGGCGGTGAGGGCAGCTTTCCCTGAAAGCGGCGCCTGCTTCTTATTCCCTAGGAGGCCGAGGAGAGAGGGGACCCTGGACGTCAGCCCAATCGCCTTCCTTATTTATTTTGTTTGATTTTGTGGCCACTTTCTCCTTTCAGCTCCGGGAATTGACAAATGTGTTTCGTTTAGGCACCTTTACATGTCTTACAAGCAAGACCGAGACCACGACGTTGACACGTCCCCACATTTCTTAGTAAACCAGCGATATGCTCTTCCATTAATTGGTATTAGGAAGTGCACCCTTGTCACACAGCTATTGAATAATCATTAATTTGCAGAGCATACACGAGCACAAAGGTTAATAATAGTAATAACAATTAATAATACTGACTTTGCCACCAGGAAGAATACTTTTTTTTTTTTTGTAGTTGTATAAGGTAATCCCTTGCCCTATACACTGGCTACCAAATTACTGCTGCAGAAGGAGAATTAATTTAGCCTGTTATCTCCGTGTTATCTGGCCTCTGCATTTTTCTCCCTTTAAAATGTATCATGCACTGACTGATTTTAAATAGAAATGCTAAGCCTTTAATCAGTTCTGACATTTCCACGAGAAAATAGTAGCTAGCTCTATTAGGAAGACTAAAATTTCTTTTCATGTATCTGATTTGCTGTAGTGTTTTGCAACTACTCATTTCTTGGAGAGGACTTAGGTTTTCCCACTCTTTAGGTCGCATGGGGTAATACAAAGAAAGCGCAGAGGGAATGTTGCCCCTTTTACAGGTGCAGCTTGGAGCTGCGCTACTGGCTGGCGTGTTTTCTGTAGCGCAAGACCCATCTCCCGCGTTTGTACTGCACGTTTCTGCCTGGTTGGTCACTGAATCCTAATAATAATCATGTTTCACGTCTCAGAAATCTAATCATCAAGTTACTTACTCATTCTTATAAATTGCAACTAAGCTATTTGGGTTAGTCATGTCATTCTCACTTTAGAGTTGGGGGGTAACTGAAACAGGGAAACTAATACATTTTGCCTGAGGCCACACAAGGATTTAAGAGTAGATCCAGGACTGGAACTGAATTATGCATTTAGACCATGCTATCTCTTAAAGATACCAAAGTGTACCATAAAGATGCCTCTTTAAGAAATAATTCTAATATAAATATTTTTTTTCAATGATTTTATCTACTAGTGAAAGTGCAAATATTTGAGGTCACATTCTCTTTTCTACATACAAGATTTATCCAGATTTTTAGAAAATCTTGTGATTTGTTTGAACTGCAGGATCAGACAGTTTACTTTGGAAAGAACTACTACTTAATATGAGATTGTATACATTAATGGGAACAGAATTACTTGTTATTAGGTTATGGTAAACAATATTCACTGGCTATCATGGTGTAGGTTGCAGGTCAACAAAATGCCATGGGAAGTTCAGTATTAGTATGGATATGGTGCTACTGCTTACCTAGTGTGCACTGGTTTCCACTGCAATGCTCCTTCAGTGCTTTCAGCATGAAAATAATTAGTATAGGTAGGAACACTTAGAAACATGCAGGGCAACCATCTATCGTGTCTGAAGGTTGTGATTTATGTCATTAAGCAGTGAGTTTTACAAAGTTGTGTCATTCATGTCAATGAAGCAAGAAGTATACTGCCTGCCCTTTAGCTGTGGCATGTCATCAAAGCTATATTATGGTATGACTGAGCGCAGATGGCATGCGTAAAAAAGCAGGTGTACAATATAACTTTCCTATTACTGACACTTTGAAATTTCCTCTTCCTCAATGTCCATCCACAGATGTTTGCTTGCCCAGCCCTCTACAAGAACTACAGCAAGTCCCACGCGCTCGCTCGTTCCTGACGTCTGGAACTGTACAGCCAGAACCCTCTACAGGATATGCGCTCGTATCTTGTATTTATGTATGTATTTATGCTGACAGCTACATTTTATCGCTGAGTTTTTTCAGAGTGCTGATTTGAGGGAAGTGGGTGCAGATCTCATTCAAGTAATCATTCTCCAATACCACTCGTGTTACCTGCCAAAAATGAAAGTGGCATATGAATCACAATAATCCACTCATTGGTTTGTGGATTCAGAGCCTGCCAAGGAACATCAGAAATCCACATGATGGCCCCAAGTTTTAGGGGCCTTGAAAGGTGTGTAAAAGTGAATTTATGCAAAGCCCATCCTACTGATGACTTATCTTACTGATGGGGACTGCTGACATAACCTTATGACCTCATTAACTTAAAATATTTCTGTCCAAATCTTTCGGGTGGAATAGTGAAAGCGGTGAATCTGCCAGTTCTAACTATGTTGGAGGCCTTTCCTGAGGTGCTGTTTTTTCAGCATTCCTGTGACCTAAGGACTCGGAGATACACTTCACCTTGAGAAGAGCTATCGGATCCACTGTGAGATATCACAGATACTTTCTGCATCTTTCAGATATACGTGTATTTTTATGAGCGGAAAGGGATAGGGAGTAGAAAAGGCAGGGAATAGAGTGGAGTTAAAAGAGCATCCACAGAAATCCTGCAATTAAATAAATACATTTTCTGTATCCGATGTTACTTGGGGCTTGAAATGAATTGGTCAATATTAAGAAGAAGAAATTCTTCATGAATATGTGCATTCACATATAACTTCAAAGTCATGCTAGCCCCTGGTTGATAGAGAAGGCCTTTTTCTGACTGTAATTGCAGATACTCAACAGAACTGTAGCTCTGATCTATTTAATACAAACCACACATCTCCCAGTGAAAAAAAACCCTCAATAATGCTCAGATACTGCTGTCTTTCCTAGGTATATGCTCCTAATCAAGTATTTTCAGCTCCTAGTATATGGATAGTGCTACACTAGTGAAAAGCACTACCACTTAGGATTCGTTGCTCTCTTTATGATTTGCTTTGAGCCAAGCACACATGAAACTGAAAATAACATTTGAATCTTTTTTCCTCTGACATACAAAAACAACTGCCTGATTTCTGTAATCTTATGTTAGTATTTCTGAAACAAAGCAAAGAGCCTGCTGACTGTAGCAAAGTCTGCCCATAGCTGCTTCAGCAGCCTAATGAAATGTTAAGACCAGGTTTGAGTAACTATGCTCCAAATACAATTAGTGTTACCTGTTGTAGGTGAAAATGGCAGTGAACAAACACTACCCCACTGAAGTGGTGGCCTTACATGTGTATTCTAAATCAAGTAATCATTACCAGCTTTTTCACAGCTTTGTCTGAATTTGATCTTCGTGCTGGCCCAATGGAAGAGACTCAAATGGCTTTTTTTCTGGATGTGTCTGCAGCTTTCACTGTGTCTCTGCAGTCCCTTACTGAATGTATTGGGTAGACATTGCCCTCCTGGGCTTAGGCCTGAGATACCTCACTACCCGAATGTCCTGTAAAATTCATTCACTGAAATGAGTGTCATATGGATAGTAACAAACTCATCTGCTCTTCTCTAGACTGGCTTGATTTTCCTCCACTCATTCATGGAGTGTTCATGTTTTCAAGCCCACTGCCTAATGTCATTTCAGCCTCTCAGAGGTGATAACTACTAGAGATGCTCCATACCTTCCATGCGGAAGATCTTTTTATTACCTAAAAAAGTAAATGCAGCCTGTAGATATCCTCTTAAAACTGGAGTAGAGAATGAACTTGTTAGAGATGCATCCACGACACCAATTTTGCTTCTGGTTTGCCTGATTGCCCTTTCAGTCTTCTGACAATCTGAAACTTTCCTTTTGGAGAGGATGAAGAAACAGTGTTAATATTGGTGCAACCACTGTACATGGTTGCACCATGTTCTGTTCATGTACATTATCTGCTTTTCTCCTTCCCCTTGGTGTCTGGTTTCTCTTGGCTGCTTCTTAAAATTCTGTTGCCTCTAGTGAGGAACTACCAGATTAAACCAGTGAAGAGAAACCAGGTGACTGTCTCTACTTTCACAAATATAGGTTATGTATAATAAATTCAGGTTTTACATCTATGCAAATTAAACCATCATATGATTCTGACTACATGCATTTTTTATCAAATATAGCATATATTTCACAAATTACATTTAACTTATACCCATGTTGCTATTCTAAATATCTAACTAGGAGTTACAAGGTGTGCCGCCAGATTGTAGAAAATAGACTTATGAAACAAGAAGAAATACGAGAAAATCATCTTTTTTTCTTGCAATCCTGACAAGCCCAAAAGAAGCGCTTTTCCTGCGCTACAAGGTAATATAAACACCTCGTCACTGTTTAGGGACGCGAGTACACCTTGTTATTAGAAATTCAGAGATTTTTATAAAGACCTAAATAGACCATGCCCAGAATAAGGAAGTTTTAAAGCAATGTGTCTTTGGTATGGACTTTATCTAGCAAGGCCTTCCTCTAATGTTTTTGTTATGCAGCGGAAAATATTAGTCACCATGTCAAAATAGGCATATTACTTCTGCAAAAAGATATTTTCACTTCAGGAATATGGCAAAGTGAAAACAGGATTTAATACCATTCTTCTTTGGGGGGATTGTGTACTGACAGGGCATGTTTGGTATAAGGTCTTATGCCTTGCAATATGATTCCCAGCCGTAGGTACACTGTATGTGGACTAATCAATGTCAGCTAGGCTATGGCAAGGGTTATACCACAAAAGCAACAACTCAATGCTGTCAGTGTTAAATGTCCTCAGCAACTGCTGTTGTTTCTTCATAAATAAACAAGATACCTTGGTGACCACAAAGATGTCTGTCAATACATATATTCCAGTCAATAAGAGGGTAGAGATGGTGTGAAATGTGGGACTTGGGTGGAATTTAAGCATGTAAATGAACAGGTGTGAGTCAGAAACCCTCTGTTAAGCAGTTGCCCAAACCTCAAAGCACTACGCTTGTCTCATGATTCATGCCTTGGAGTCAGTTCCTTTTCCACCTGAGAATCCCGGATTCCCTCTCAGGCGTGTTCGAGCCGACGTCCCTGTGGAATCCAGAAGCAAGACCTTCCTGTGCCGAAATTCCCGTGGCTGCTCCTGGAGCATGCTGCACATTCCCCGTCGAGACAGAGCTCTTGACAAAATGCAGCAGTGACTAGTAGTTTATGTTAAAACACAATGATAGCAACCGTACTTCCTCCCAGGTCTTTATTTTTTGGGGGGTGGGGTGGAGAGGGGTTGTGCATATTCCACAGCTATTTAACATAACGAAGAGAGAAACAATCTCAAGAAAACTCAGCCTGTGCCCTAACCCTGGGAATAACCTGAACATCAGATTATGATCTAAGGAATCTTGAATTTGTTTGTGCTCGAGGGCATGGTTTCGGCAGAAGGGTCGAGATTGCCTTTCCTATAATAACCATCAGCCCTGACCATCAGGTCAGAGTCTTTGCCTGGGTGACAGGAGCTGTGAGTTGGGGCCTTTCAGGGCAGGAGAGATGAATCCCATGACTGTAAGCGCTCTAATCGCTGCCTTGCCACGTAGAGGGAGGTGGGAAGCCAGCTTCTCCCCTAGCTACATTTTAATAAAACATAAGTTTTGAAGGAAAGATCACAGGAACCTATTTTCATAAGAAGAATCAGGGTGTAGATAGTGAGTGGATGGAGGCATCTCAGACAGCCCTGAGACAGCCCTGTTTCCAGAAGCATTCCTCAGGTAGAGTCCTAGTTTGAGGAGGAGGAAGGATTTTAGACTCGGGACAAACCTCAAAGTTTCTTCCTGGTTAATTAAGCAGCTGCGTGTGGAGCAAGCTGACCTAGCACTGGCCAAGGCACAGCGCGCCGCCTCTCCCTAGACTTCCTAAATCTCTCTCCACGCACATCATGAGAAAACTAAACATTCAAAACATGCTTCTGGATTCCTTCTGGTGGGCCATGGGTCTGAAAATGACATGCTGGAGTGTCTAAAATCATTTATTGGATCAGGCTACAAGCTGTATAAATCAGTGTCTGTTTATTCATAATAGTTAGCTTTCTATTAAGATTGATACTCAGCATCCACCAGTAACTCTTCTCTGAATAGAGTTTCCGGTCCATTTTTATAGATAAGTTTGTATTACAAAGGGCAGCACAGAAAACTCTTGGATTGCACATTATTTGTAATGAAAATTCTCACTAAAAGTGTTTATCATTAGAAGCTGTATGGCTAAACACTTGATTTGATTTGAGTGCGATAGGGATACATAGATAGCATTATATTTTTATGAAATTTACTTTTTTTTTCTGTTTTTCAGGAAAGCATTATGAAATTTGAAGTTGCAATGTTCATTTCTCTTTTTAAAATATTTTTATTTTCTTTGCTTGGAGATTTCAAAAAACAGGGGGCAATATATTCCTTCAAAAATGGTAACCACTGCCCAGTTTTCAGACTGGCCCTGCCACACACACAGTGGCAATGACTGCTTTTGCCACGCACAGAATGTTTGGGCACCGTTCAGACAGTCTATCCAATCCATGTTTCCTTCCCCAAAGCTGCATGATATGAGAAAAGAGGAGGTTACAAAAACTGCTCTGGAACCCTCCCACTTGAGATCTGCATCCTGTAATACGGAATATTCTAAATATCATGGGCTTTCCCTAGCTAACGAGCTGGTTATTCTGGCTATACATGAAGATACAGATTTGGGTCTTAATTAACATCTGCAGTTTAATCAAACCATTTATGATCCTGAGAAATCTGAACTGCGGACTTTCTGGTTTTTCTGATGACAGACAAATACTATAAACAAAATGGAACAAAAATAATAGTTTAGTACATGGTGTTTGCAACAACTATATGAGTATGATAACTTTTGTGTAAAATTGGGGAGCCTGAAGCTCATTTTTTTTCAGTGTCTGAAGAAGATTTTAAAGGTAACAGACATGAATGTAAGAAGTTAGGAAATCTCTCAAAAGATTTAGGGCTCTCACAAACATGTACATTTAAACACTATTCTAATTAGTTTGAATTTTAGAGGGGCTAACTAACTCAGCTGTAGGATCAATGCTGGACTCAGTCTCACTGCAAAAGAGGTTTGCCCAAAAGAGAAAATTCGGAATAAGTTGCCATGAAAGTGGATTGGCCTGTTCAGTCTAGTGACCTCGTGAAACAGCGCAGGACTTATAATCTTCAGAGCAGACAGGTCTGCATTGTTGAAGGAAGCAGGAAGTGTAAAGAAGTCTGTAATTGCACATTCTTTAATAAGAAATATAATTGTTACTTTCTCCAAACAGCTCTCAGACAGAGTTTAATAGTGTGCAAGCATTGAAAAGTCTCTGAAACACACCCTTGTTGCCTAATTTGTTCATGTAGGTTGATATAATATACTTGCACCCTCTAAAAATGTAGTCTATAGAGCATTTCTGGTGCACTGTATGCATTAGAATGCATAGCCCCCTTAGTCTTCTTTGCATTTATATTGACCATGATGTAGAGAGGTAGAAGAGAGCAAGATTCAGTAAGAGAACAAAGGTCCAGTAGATGTGTTTCTTTAAATACTTTGAAGTTTCTGTCTTAAAATATGGGCTTATCTTTGCCATGATTACAGTGATCAGAGTCTTTACAGCAGTGTGAGGGCCATGCTATTTTTCATATTCATTGACATAGTTCCAATTACACAGCTTACTTAAAAAAAAAAAAAAAAAAAAAAAAAAAAAAAAAAACAAGCAGTATTTGGTTTCAGGAAACTTTGAATCAGGAGAGTACACTTGTGAAGTAATAATCATTTCTTTGCTGAATTTAAAGGCATCACATCATGTGTTAAACTAACATAAATATAAGGCTTGGACAATCTAAGGAAAAACATCATTATTTTTCCAACTGTGTTCTACAAAACTTGCTTGTAACTGCTAAGTGTAAAGTGCAATAGAAACAAAGATGAGCTTCTACTAGCAAAGTTTTATCTTTGGTGAATAAAATGTATTTTTTGATATTTCTTCATGTTCTGTGCTCTTGTTCTAGTCATTACCAAACAAGTGATTGCTTTAACTGTTGCATTAGGCCCCATTAGGTGTATTGCTTCCTGGGACCTGTCATAATTGAGGTCTGAGATTTACAAATTAATTTTTAATTTTTATTAAACTCTCGTGATCTGGAAATCTAAGCAAAATCGTGTCATACTTTGGAAATGAGTTCAACAGTGACTGTCCTTCAGAAACTGAGCTGGATTTGTATTGTTCTGTTCTGCAGTGCCATGGACACATTTTTTCTCTTAATTAAGAGCTGGGAAATATATTAAATTATTTTTTATTTCTGTTGAGTGTCATATTTTAAAAACACTTAATTATTTCTGTGAAATCTGAAGTTAGGAAAATGTTCGTTTTTCATTCCAGGAACTTCATGTCTTTGGTTTATTTGTAGAAAAGCAGTGAATATTACTTCACAAGTAGTAGACACGTAAGATTCTCTACGTTGACTTGGATTTAAAGTAATCAATCAATCAGCTCCATGATGTGAAAGGTTTCAGGGCTTAAAGTCGTAAAGCTCAAGTGTTTTTGTTTTATTACTATTGCTATTACTAATACTACTACAAAGCCTACAATCACTTCTCAATCTGATACTGGATTTAAAATACAAATACTAGATAGCAGATAGCAGTTGGAGAGAGATCAGCAGCTTCTTTTATATACCCCACTAATCAGTCATGCCCCCAGAAAAAGACTTCACTTGCACAGGTGACCTGTGTGTGAGGTATCCCACTTCTAGTCCCTCAGGGGTATTCAGTATCACCTCTCATCAAGGAAGAGTGCAGGGCAGTCTGCAGTATCCACTGATAATATACAACTGGGACATAAAAGGAGGTTTTATAAAAAGGGTTATCTGCAGAAAGAAGATCACTACTGTTTGCAATTGTTCATACAGCTGATCTTTTAAACCTATATATATCTAGGTAAGTTTTATTGCCACAAGGGGGAAAATGAAATCGTGGTTCACTACTGCTTGGCAATATTCATACAGCGAGTCAAGTCAACAATACTGAGGTTGAGAACAACACTAACCAGGGAGGTTGCAATGCAAATCATGCGTCCTGGTTGCTTCCTCATGAACTCTTCCATGAAATCTTGCTGCTCCCATCTTGATTGTATATGCTAATCCTGGCTTCTTAATTGACTCATAACAGATTTGTCTGGATTTCCAACTTCCTTTTCTCTTTAGAATGTTAATTAAAAGAAAAATGATTACACTTAAGATATTCATGACAATAAAAGAGTTTTCTACTAGAGGTGTTCAGAGCCAAATTTTGCTTTCATTTATACATTTGAAATCAATGAGCTAAGTTCTGCACTAAGAACCCTTTAATACTCATGTAGTATAAAAAAACCTTAGCAGGAATGTAAATTGTCTCATATAATATATTTCTTTTTCTACTCTCATACAGGGTAGAAAATTTTACCTCATACAGTAAAATTGAGAAAAAAATCAGCCTTTGGACTGAAATATACATGACAAATCAGAAAACAGTTTGGACAAAAATTAGTTGCATCTTGCTCCCACAGACCTGTGTATTCTCCCTGTCTTCTCTGGAATCAGTCTGTGTCACTATTAGGTCTGCAGAAGTAGAAGGAAGACTTGGATTTTCTCCTTATGGAATATGGAGATTTTGAGGCATATCCCTAGTATAAGCAGATAATTGTCCTTTGTTATTTCTTGTGCCATATGCTGAGCTTGTTTATTTTTATCCAGGATTTAGGAACTCCTTAAATAATGGTCTTTTTTTTTATATAGTATGGACAAAATTAGCTTTAATTAAAGAAGGAGAAGTAGAATGAAAAAGCTGCTTCTTCTTCCTTTTTTTTTTTTTTTTTAGCTACTCCCATTGTCAACTTCTATGGGGCTTTTTTGTTGTTGTGGTTTGCCCCTTTTTTTTTTTTTCCTCCTTTGCAAAGCATTTTGTAGTCATGCTCTTGCTTGGTACCCCACCATACTATTGGTGGTGGTTTGTTTTTTTTAATAGATATATATATTCAGTAGATTAAATCATACTATCCTATTTGGGATCTTCCCACCATTACAGCTTTTGCCACCCATAACCTTATTTTATGATCAAAGGGGAAATAAAGGGAAAGCAGTAATGTTAATAGGTTTTCCCATGCAGTCTCTTTGGGAATGGTCTTTTTATAAGTGTCTTGAACTTGACCTCTTCAGAAGGCCCAAAGGTCCAACACATATTTTTAAACTTACATTTAAATTTTAATATTTTTGTTCTGTGAAGCCATTTAAAACCTGGCCCTCAAAACACAAAGCATAAATCTTTCAGGACAGTCATACAGTAAAATTGATGTGTGCGGAAGAGAAGTTCCGGAAAACCCCTAAAGCACTGTTGCTTTTCTTTTCATGTCGTTTTATAGATACCTTCCCTACAACAGCACCAAATAATCAAACAAAATCCAATGAATAATATTGTGATTTCATCGCTCTGGCATTTGAACTTGCAAATACAATTTAGCAGTGAATTAGGAGAGGAAAAGTTTTGCATTGCCCCACCCTCATTATAAAAATGTTCTTCAGAGCCAAACATTTGAGGCATTAGAAAGATTTACAGTAATAATATAAGTAGCTATAATGAACTTGGGAACAAGGGAGTCTTGTAAGAGATTCTCAGAATGAGAGCGAGGTTCTGTAAGCAATTCTATCAGCGCTAAATAAATATTTAGGAAGATAGGCTTCTCTTAGCAAGTCAGTAAAATAATTGTAGTGCTAATAGGAAGTATATGATTTGGATATGAGAAGATACGTATCTCTGAGTCCATACAACTTGTTTGTGCGGGTGAATCTAGTTCTCATTAAAGGTACTGGTTTGACTGTCCTGATTGCCGCAGTCTTCTCTCCATGAAAATAAGCAAGCTTGGTCATCAGCTGTGCAAGGTTTCTGTGCCATCCCT
Source organism: Crypturellus tataupa (assembly GCA_034781795.1). NCBI lineage: Eukaryota > Metazoa > Chordata > Aves > Tinamiformes > Tinamidae > Crypturellus > Crypturellus tataupa. The sequence continues at coordinate 488,371 of JAWLRI010000169.1, read as the reverse complement.
CAGTTCAGCTGAGGGGATTTTCTCCTGCCTGTAAACCCCCCCCTTTTTTTTTTTTTTTTTTTTTCCTTTTGAGAAGGTCAGCAAGGTAGCCAGGTGTAACCATGAGGTTTGATGAGCACTTGCTAAATGACTCAACTCAACATGTTCCCTGCAGGCAGGGGTTGCCCATTGCTGTCATGCCAGGTGGTTTGATGTGCGCTGGCCAAGCTTGGGAACATACAAGATTCCTGTGCAGTTTTCTTTTGTTTTCCTGTGCAACTTTCCTAGCTCCTAAATTCAAGTCTCAGACCAGACCATTACAGGGGTACAACTAGGGAGGAAAAGGGAAGACTGCAAGACAGGGCATAGCAAGGCATGGGGGATGTAGGTGAAAGTGGCTACAGACCATCCCTGGCACTTCCACCTTAGTCCTTGGCATTGCTGCAATTCCTGCCCCTTCCTGGGGCAGGAAAAGGGCTGGAATGGAGCATGACCTCTGATCACCCACACTCACCCTGGCTTGATCCCTGCCAGGCTGAGCTGAGAACATGGCACAGAAACAGGGAATCCCATTGAAATTGCTGGAAAAAACTCTCATTAACTTAATGAGATGATTTGGAACATTACAAGGGAACTCCAGCTGGAACCAGATCTGAACCCATGTGCGAAGCTCTCCTGAATATACCATCACAAACGTGTTTCGAGGAGAATATGTGCTCAGACATACAAATGGTTGGATTCTGATCCCAGCAATGCCAGCATAAGCCTCTTGACTCATATAAACTGCACGTAGAGGACTAGCCCTGCAGACTGGAAAATAGAGTGACACACATACCTACCACAGGAGGCTACAGGAGGAAGGTGGAGCCAGCCGGTGCAGCCACACACCTTGCTGGAACACCTTAAGACGGGCAGACCTGGCAGCAGTTGGCTGAGACGGGACTTTCATCCTGCATAAACACCACTTTCCATAATTAAGTGTAAAGTCTGACTTGGTTCACACTTCATTGTGCTGTAGTCTAGCTATGCTTAGAATCTCAATACAACACTCTTTTTTTTTTCTTTACCAACACACTCATTTTTAAATTTAAGATAAGTTATTATGATTGTTGGGCTTCTTGGGGGGGAAGAGAATTGACTTATGAATATAAAAAAGATAGAATGAGAAGAAACAGATTCTCCTTCCAGCACGGTGTGATAAGGCAGCAGGCTGGGCTCAAAATAGGCAGAGGAAGTGCTGAATGACCCAAGTGATGACAGGCTTGGTTGCATTCTCCTGCGTGGATAGAAGACACTTGTTTTGTCCATATGTCTCCATACCATAGTTGAGAAACTACTGTAATATTCTCGTGGAGTGATATTCAGACAGGCAGATTAGACTGAAAGGGAAAACCAGTCTGTTTCTACCTAGTTTATAAACTTTTGAAAAATGTCAATAGAATAAAGATCCCTGCATTAACCAGTCTGTATTTCCTTTCCTTCTGTGGATATACCAAAAGCTCACTTTTCAATCAAAGTAAATAGGAATTTTTTCCTGAAAAAAGAATTGGCCCTTGATAGGGTTTTGACTTGTCACCTGGTTAGGAGTGTTTGCATTATTTTCTGATCACTTATCCCACTGCTGCCACACTTAACTTTTCGTTATAAAGTAATTTAATACTATGAGCTCAGAGGAAACTTAACATGCCATCCATCTCTTTCATTTTAACGCATTCAAAGCAAACTCTATTTCTTAAAGCAGATCTCTTTTTTTTTCCATTACACATCTGAACTTGTAGTGAGAGAGACTAATACAAAACAAATAAAACTTTCTTTTCTGAAACTTGAACAAGTTAAAACACATCTAAACTGTATTCACAGTAATTGATACTAATTAAAATTCTGAAACTATATTAACAAGAAATGAAAAGGAGTACTTTGGGTCTTATCTTTTGCGCCGTGAATGTTTTTTCATGCTCAGCTTTTCATAAATGTGGAAACATTATACCTTGTATTATTTCCATGGTAAATGCTATTGCTGTTTGGCATTTTATGGGGTGGGGGTTTATAATTTTATTAACACCATCTGTTGTTTAAAAGATAATACAGAATGATTAAAAATTACCAAAAATGCCAGTGTAGAATCAGGAGCAACATTTGCAGTTTGTTTTTTGCCTGGCAATTTATCTGCATTTAGGCCTAATTCATATTAAAGTCAGTTGAATTTAACTCTTTAGGGTTCAGGTAGTCCTACAAATATCTTCACTTGACAGTGTATTAATCACTATTAGCATCACAAACATATTCTGAATCTAAAATGCCTTTGCTGCACTATCTCTGCAAAAATGCTGAAGGGTAAGGAAGGAAATGAAAGGCCACAGCATGAAAGGAGTTAAGACCCTGAAGATCATATACAAACAGAATTATTACACTGCTTTAAAACAGAAAGGCAGACTGAAAACATGAATGAGGAATGGATTTGTTTGCATGGCTTATGTTTCTGCTAGAACACTTAGACACATCTGAAGACAAAAGGAGTTTTTAATTACTGGATAAGGCTTTCTTTCCTGAAGCTGAATGGAAACACAGCATCATGGGCAGGTGGTTTTACACGTTTCACTCTACCCACGGCCTGAGAGCAGAGCCAGTTAAAATAGAAAGGCAGGAGAGGTCATGAATAGAGGCAGCAAGGGATGCTTGCATGGACTTGGAGGAAGATCAATGACACAAGACTATGAGAGATGCCTGTGGCTGGCCTGCGTCTTGGCCAGAGATGGAGAGCTATTTCAGCTCTGCTTAATAGGGAAAACCATCATGGTCTTCTCTGATCTATATCTATTACCTAACTGCTTAAAATAAATAGCCGGTTGCATTTAAGGAAAGAGAAGAGACAGAACACTATAATATAAGTGTTTGCCAATTATGATTTGACTCTTTTGGATTTATGGGACAGAGGCAATGCTTTCTTTTGCTAGGGATGTACAAACAGTAGGTATTTTCCAGCATGATCCCACAGAATAAAATCTATAAAGCTTTGGCTTCCAGGTACAGATTTCCTATTTGAAGAGTACACTGAAGAGGACAAATCCACCCCCACCCCCACCTTGTTACCAAAGAATGGAAAAACTTGTGGTGGAAAGAGCTACGAGGCTGTTATTGGCTGCCAACACAAGTATTTTGGACTAAGAAAAACTGTACTTCAAACTAATGAGAAACCAGGTGACAGAGATCTTATTTAAGTCAATACTGTAACTTTATCTGTAAGGGGAAACAGCCTAACATAGCTATTCCAGGAATTCTCTCTTTTTTTTTTTTTCCCAGCTATTCTAGTCAGTATGAGTATTTTGGTGGGGAGGAGAGGGGAAGAAAAAATGAATCAAAGAAACAGACAAAAACTTCTGCCTGGATGTATACACTTTACTTTGGAATTAGGCTGATTTTTATTCTAGAATAATTATTCCACTCACAATGCAGAGTAATTATTCCAGAATAAAGTCTTTTTTTTTTTATTGCAATGAAGTGTCCATGGGGAGCTATCACAGAGCAGTTATCCCAGAATTGCTATGCTGCTTAACTTCCCCCATGTAGACATGCCTTAAGAAATCATATCCAAAAGAAGATCAAGGAGAAAAAAAGACTATCTATGCATGCTTTTTCAGCATGAAGTTTGAGTCCTAAAAGCTGTACATTATAATGTAGATGCTGTACAACTCACATTCATCCTGGGAAGATACATGGTAATAGCACAAAAAAGGCTTTTGTGGAGTCACGTGTAATAAGAATTCATGGCTTTGCATTTGGTTTAAAAGTCAGTTTCAAATATTTCAAATTGGGTTTTTGTCCTTTTTCAAAGCAGGTGCATTGTTTACTAGACAATTTTATGGTGCTCCATATCTGGATCTACAAGGAAAGCTGTAATTAACCCCTATGATCAACCTTTTGCGATAGGGTATCCCCAGACACAGTGCCCAGGTTAAGGTCATAACACCTTAAATGTGTTGAAATGCTAGAGTTTTGACATGTGCCTCAACAACAAATTAAACTGAAGGGCAAGAAAGGGATGTGTTTAATTTGCTGGCCTGGTACATCTCCTGTTATATTAATACTCCATTGAATGTTAATGCACAGCAGAACCGTCCTTCCCTCTTGCCTCAGACTCTGTAAGTGCCATACGGTTGCAAATGCGCTGATTATATTTTGCCCCCGTTTTAAAGCTATTGCAACTTGCTTTTAATTAATAAAAATAAAGTCTGTGTATAAATCACAAGATTCTTGGAGGCTGGGATACTGGGCAAAAAATTTATAGGTTAGAAGAGAGAATGGCCACATCCGTCCAGTCACTTTTTATATCCGAGTGACCCAGAGAAGACCATCTTCTGTGACTCCTGTCACATGCTCGTGACAGACTCCTACAGGCAGGTCCTAATCTTGTCCCTAGTGCCCACTGCATGGGGTGTCTTTGGACTCATCCCGTCTCCCACAGATCACTGTGGTATCTCCAGAAAAGCCCTTTTAATGCTCTAATGCTGGAGGTGCTGCCCACCAGCATGCTTTAATGTGCGCACTTTGCAATATACTGTAACTCACAGTGAAGGAAGGCAGGGAGGGGAAACACAATGTGTTCAAGGGCTTCAAGTATGAAGTAAAAGGCATTCGTTCTGCTGGGAGCAGCAAAACAGGGCCTGCCTGCCGTCTTGCATGTAGGCCACGGCACAGCGATGAGCCCCGGCACGACGTCTCTCCCTGGTCGGCAGAGCCCGGCTGGCCGTCGAGAAGTTCCACCTCGGTGCTCAGGTCCAAAGTCGTTCGGCCGATCTGGCTGTGTATCGTAAGCCAAATGATCATGGGGTTGCCTCCCGGGCAAGAACTGACCAACCGTGGGCCTCTCGTTTCAGGAATGTGGAAGAGCACTGCTGTGCTTTGTTCTTCGCTTGAGGCGAAGAGTCCTTGGGCAGTGGTCGGTGGGCTCAGTCCACCTCCCTGGCAGGAGATTTGCGAGATGTGGGGAGCGCAGCGTGTCCCTTGCGGATGCAGGGTTTTGAGCACAGCTTTATCCTCACAGCAGCCCACAGGACCTCTCCCACCCGTGCCGTGCCGTGTTGGGAGGCTGGGGAGGGTGCCCGCCGCTGGGGCAGGGGGCCTGACGCTGTGTGAAGTGTGGCCCCCACGCCAACGGCCAGCTATGCTCCCCGAAGCTGAGAGCCCGCAAGGGAAGACTGGAAGGACTTTGCCAAGCCTGCGAGTGACCTTAGGTGCTGCCTCAGTGGACATGGCTCCTGCAAGGGGAGCGCCATGTGCGGTGCCATCTGGGCCTACCTTGGCGAGGTGACCCTCCCTGAGGCGCTCTGACTGCGAGCACCTGTGCCTCTGCCTGCCTCCAGAGCCGCCGCTCCCATCCCGCTTTCCGATCCGGCCCTGCCATCACTGAGACAATTTCCTCCTCCTTTCCCCCATTGCGGTGACGAGCAGCTGCCTGGCCGCGCGGGTGAAGCCGTGTCCCGTGTCACCATAGGGTAGGTGTGCGCGTGTCAGCCTCTCTCTGCTGCTGGCACTGGCTTTCCTCCTCACACGGACCCCTTGCTGTACTCTGAGTCAGACACTACCAGTCCCCTCTTCCTTCTGTCTCCGACCACATTTTTCCATACACTGTGCTATAGTCATGGCTTTTGGCCCGGGCATTGCTGGGGGGCCTCAAGCTACCTGAAATACCTGGAGTGTATTTCAAACACTATTTTCCTGTTTCAAGGCCTGGCTAGACTTCAGTGCCAACCCATTGCTTAGGTTTCAGGTGCTGGAGCTAGATGTCCTTATCTTGCCCTGACTGGTGGAGCATCGATGGTGAGAAGAAACTCACAGCAGTGTCAGTTCAGTTCTCTAGTAGTCTGGGGGTTCCTGATGCTCAAACAAGAGGTTAATTCCTGTGAGCACAGTACTTGTCCTGTGACCACTGACAGCAATGCCCAGACAACCTCAGTGAGAGGCTCCTGGGGTTCTCCTTTGCCTTGCAGCATACAGCATACAGCATCTTCTAGTCTCCTGGTGCTTGAGGTGCTTACAGTGCTCTGCAGCTGCAGCAGAGAATGGGATTGAGTAGAGGAGGGTGGGGAGTTGCTGCCTTAAAATGCCTTGAATTCAGGGAGTTCGAGATGAGACCTTCAGCAAGGACAAATCAGTAATATTCTAAGGATCAGTTTTGAAAAAATCTCTCAAATTCTGTAGGCATAATCCTCAAAATATTTAAATACTTTTCTTACTTTCCTGTAAGAAAACCACCAAACCCCCAAACAAACAAACAAACAACTCAACTACTAAGTTTGGCAAGTGTTGTTTATTTCCATGAGTCTGCTAGCTCTTGTTTTTTCATCTTGCTCAGCAGGACTACAAGACCTACTCTTAGCATTCTGATACTTCTTCTTTGTGATCAGGATACAAACAGTAATTGCAGAAGCATTTTAATTTTTTAAGAAGATCTTACTGAACTTTTTTTAGAACACTTGATAACATTTGGGCTCAAATTTGAGAGTTGGCTAATGAATCCCATGCTGGAATGATATAATTCCTGTATTTTTGGCACAACATCCTTATTCCTATTGCTTTCAACTATTTTCAATCAGGGAAATAAAGTATTTGTGCTGACTCTGATAGTCAACTTGTTCTTATATGCTTCCTTAGCTGTGACATTGCTAAGGATAATATTGTTAACCTTACAACTACCATGAGAGGTACCATATGTGGGGTAGTCTGTCCACTGACCGCATAGCATCATATGTATCATACCTTTTTGTAAGGAGTCTGCTTTCAGTTCTTAAGCAGCTATGACTGCAGCTGTAAAAATGTCAATTATTTTCTTTTCCATGGTTCTTCTGCCATATCTTTCCAAATCTAGAACCCACAAATTTGGAATAAATGTTTGTGTTTAAATCTTCCTTTTTGTTCAAGTATAAGTGAAGGGGGGCATAAAATTCCAGCCTTTGAAAAATATAGAGAGTGAGCAGAACTGCAGCATTATATCTGCTATTGTTTCACCTTGCATGAATGAGGGAAAGTGCTCTTCCTTCTGTATATTTTCTACATCCCTGTAGCTGGCCAATTTTCAAATACAGCTGCTGTTGAGATTCATGTCCCTAACATGTATTTGCAGAGATGTGCAAACCAGTCAGTCTGATATCTCTGTCTCTCCAGATGCATGAAGAGTATTGATGTATATGGAGTGACCTTGTCCCCTTGAAGTTCCGTTATGAGGACTGCAACTGAAACTATTATATATACATATTTTTTTTCTTTCAGAAGACTATCAAGAATCTTGGTCTAATCATGCTTCCATCCTGGGTCAAGCTGGGCTAAGAAGACAACCTATATTTTTAGGGGAAATGATTGAAGTGAGCAAGAAGCATGCAGTGATCAGGTATTCATGTCGCAGTGATCAGGTATTTATGTCAGGTCTTAAGTTCTGCTGGTCACATTATTTAAAAAAAAAAAAGAAAAATAGACTGGGACATTTTCCCAAAACGGTGTTGCCATGTAAATCTGCTGTTCCAATGACTAATGACACTCAGGCCTTGTGCGCAACATAGCTGTGTGGAGACAACATAGTCCCTGTGGACTGCCAGCCATGGAGCTAGAAGTGGAATTAACCCTAGTGTGACATCTTGTGTACAGTGAAGTGTATTTGCTTTGGCGGAATGTCCATGACCCTCTGTATTCCTTCTTGTTCTTAATGCTTTACCTCTGGATACTGAGGTGTATCAGAGATGAAAAGTAAGTCTCCTTTGTATACTAGCTAAGAACAGAATCAATTTAAATGTGCCACTTTGCTCTCACAGACCCAACAAAAAGTCCCTTAAGGTTTAGGTTTATCAGGCCTGTGAACTTTACACAAGACCCAAGGTGATGACATCTCTGTATGATTCATAAAGAAACGTTCTGTTTACACATGAGTACGAACCTTGAGAAGCAGAGTTTAGAAATGGCTTGAAATATAGGACAGAAATCAAATGCAATAATGAAAAGCGTTTGATTTTCCCATAAAGGTAGTAGATACAAGGTCAGCATGTGAAACATGAATATTCTTATTACTATCAGTGCTTCAGTCAGGCTATCAATTCAAAGCCTTTGTTCAGTGGCTTGTGACTCATCTATAAGTATTTACCAAGGTGGCAAAATTGGCACTAAACTTGCACTTAGAAGCAGTTTTCCATTTTAAAGTTCTATGAAGTAATACAGGAAGTTACTCCTTTGAAGTGAAATATCCATAGGACTGAAAACAACAAATGCAGAAATAGTACTATTTAGTTTTGTATTTATTTTATTTATTTGCTTTTACCAATCTTTGGTCAAAATATATTTCGAAGGAAAAAAAACACCTTGTTTCAAATACATAAGAATAATTAAAACATAATAAAACATTTCTGCTGTATTCACAGGAAAAGAATTATGTTACAATAAATCTTATTTTTCAAAATAAGAGATCACTTGGAAATATGTATAAGGGAAATGCGTGTTCTCATGAGTGGAGCCACACAAGATTCATTAAAATTGTTCTACCTTTTTGAAGTGTGTTGAGCCTGCAATGTCTATTCCCGTGAGTGAAAATCTTGTACATGACAGATAGTACAGAAGTTACATTACTGTTGTAAATCAGTGTTTTCTATGGAGAAAGGAGAGGGTGAGCCCAGTGGCTGTCTTTCCCCTCCAGCTAATTTGAGGGAACTTTAGAAGGTGAATAAGAATAGGATTTTCTTTATTTTAGGGCAGGCTTACAGAGTTTAGTTGATAACTCTTTTATTCTTCCTAACTTTTTGGCGTCTTTGGCCTCCACTGCTATAAAGTAACATAGGAGATAATACACTTTTCATAGTCAATGTGCTTCAAGACTGCAGAAGCTATATTTCCAAGCACACAAGACCACCTCAACCACCCCAGAAATTACTTGGGAACAGCATTCTGACTCTCCCTATTCCGCCTTTTTAGTATATGGCTGCTTCACAGGTTACAGTGACACTAATGAACATTAATGGATCTCTCGTGATAAAGAAGTTCTGCTCAAAGTCTACACAATACTGCATTGTGTACCTCCATAGCAGAAGAACAAACAGAACTGATGTGTAAATGTCACAGACAGATGCCTGTGAAAAAAACACTTACTTTTCCTATATTTTTTACTTTTCTTGTGCTTTTTATTTCTTTTAATTTTAGCAGTCTCTGATGACTTTTAAGATCAGATCTCAAAATGTGAATGGGAAATAAATCTTTGCATTGTAGGGATGCACATCCACAATCCTCACTCTAAGTGAAGAGCAGCACACAGACAACATCTGTGAAAGGCAAAATAAACTTATTTAGATACTGTGACACTTTATCATATTTATCATGACTAGTGAAATAAACATCCAGGATCTGCCTAAACCTTTTAAAACCTTTCCTCCAGCACAGCATATTTTTTAATTGTTGTGAAGCACTTGGTCACCAAATAAGACTGTATTTACATTCCAAAGTGATTTGTGGCCTCAGTCAAGGATCAGGGCTGGATTGATTTTCAGAGGTTGTTCTATTTTGGTTAAACTTATGCAAAAAAAGTCTATTCTGATCCCACAAGTTTATAATCAAAGTGTACATCAGGATATAGTAAACATCAAGAAGAGGAGGGAGGAGAAAGTATATTTTCCACAAGAAATAGCAGTTTCCACTCTTTACCTGTTTGGCCTCTCTGCCACTCTTTTGGGAAATAGAGTCCAGGAAAGACTATTTGCAAGTGAATGCATCCTCGATACTGCAAACATCTGTACAGGTGACTAAATCCACACATTTGCTTAGAAAATTGAGGGTCCAGGGTTTTACATATTTACAACTGCAGCCTCATGTTTGTTCTCCCTTTTTGACTACCTTCTTGTCTCATGTCATAGTGACAAAATAACAGTCAGGCACTTCTGCTTTTATATTTACAGTAACTTTGAATGATCATATGGGGACTCACACAGGAAAGCATAACTCACTTTGAACCTCCTACCCTTTCTCATGTATGGCTTAAAATAAGTACGCACAGTTATCAAACTCTTGTCAGGACTTGTAACTTGTCTGCAATAACAAGGTTAGCCAGCAATAGCAGTCTATGCTCTGTGGTTGCATGCCAGTAAAACACTGACAAATTGAAAACTGTAATGAGAATAAACACATTATGAATACACCAAGCAAACTGACACTTTTACATTGAGAGCTGCGGTCACAGTAAGTAGCCTTGTCCTAGCCAACCCCTGTCTTTTGAAATACAGGCTCATTTTAAACTTATCATGTGTTCTAAAACACTGGTAATAAATGTGTCCTGTGTGCCATAACCCTAGGTTTTCAGGACACGATGTGAAATGATTTGCCTGCCTGGTGTATTCCTATTTCCCCCAGTAAACAAGATTGAAAGTTAATAACAAGAATGCTTTCATAAATGAAAACATAAATTGTTATGGAACTGAATAGAGTTATAATTTATAGGCAATCAGAATCTTCAAGCAATAATTGTTCTATTATTTTCGTTTGGATTTCTTTTAATATTTTTAATTTTTTTCTGCAGATATGGTTTGACATGTGTTGATTAATAAAACATTTGCTGAAAATCATTTTCCAGCCATGAATTTTCCTAAAATGAGCTCAGTGATGTTCTCTAAATCATGCAGAAGATTTTATGGACAGGAAAGTGTAACTTCCTGGGCATGTACACACAGAGTAAAGGATTTTAAAAGTGGAAGACTACATCAGTCTGAAGCTATAGGTCTAAATTTGGTTATTTATTTTATTTTTTTTACAGGAGAAGTGAAGGAGGTTGTTTGAGTCCACTCTGTAGCATATTTTATTTTGGAGTATAGAGCAGCGCAGGCGCTTAATGCAATGGGCAACCTGGCAAAGGGAAGCACAGCTCTTAGCAAGCAGGTGTGTCGCAGTCAGGAGCGAGCTAGATTGGCAACGCTGCACGGGGAAGTTTGCACAGTGATTGCCAGCCCTGGCTGGAGCAGTCATTATCTTTCTGCTTTGCGTGTACATTTTCAACATCTATTTAATTGTCTTCCTGCTTTCTGCCCCTAGAACAGGTGAGGTTTGGCTGGTGCATATAGAGGACACGTCACACAGGAGAGGAATGGCACGAAGGGACCTCGGTGCAATTCAGATAAACCAGGGAGATGCTGCCAGTGGCTGGGAATGAAAACGAGCTCTTCAGAGACCCAGAGTTGTTTGTGTCGTGGAGGATTGACTCGCAGGCGAGCCCTGGCATCCACGCAGGACCTGCCAGGCTGCCTTGTGGGTGTCCTAGGCAGCCCAAGAACCACAGCACTAGCCTTTGTTGTCACTCAGATTTGGGGAGCAGGATGTCAAAAAGGCAAAGGAAGGAGGTGTGGCCATAGACCTATTATCCCTCCTTATCAGCCCATGGAGCTGGGCCAGCACCTGAGGGAAGAGTGTGGTGAAGCATGATTGCTCACCTCCCATGGAGAGAGGGTGCATGCCTTGAGACTGTAGCTGGGTGGTTTTACTAGCCTGCCAAAAATTCAGAAATTTCCCTTTTCTGTAAAGATGAAACAAGCATTTTAAGATGATTTTGGAGAAGCCAATAACCTATAGGTTATTAGGCTACTCACCTCGACAGAGACCAAGGCTCCAAGCCCTGGTTTTGCTTGATTGAACTGGGACATTTGAACCTGCCATATGTCACAGATGTTCCCTATTCATCATAATTACTTGTTTTGAGGGAGAGTGAATTTCTTTGTCTCTCAGTACAACTCCTGCAACCTATATGAATTATTCAGGCAATCATAAAGCAGACAAGCAGAAGAGTGAAGAGACACTATCTTTTGAATGGAATCTGGGACTGTGGGCCCAACACCAGGTAAAGTTTTGTCATTACCTCACTTCAGTAATGTCCCACTAGAAGAGACAGGTGATAACATAGCGAAAAGGACTGTGACAATGGTCACTAACTCTGAGATAACAGCATCTGTTTACAAGGATGCCCGAGCAAACCTACCTGCCTCTGGCGATGAACAGTACTCATATTGTCTAACTTCAGTGCTCTGAACTAACCTATGTGGGTGCTTCCTTCTTCCTGTAGACTACAGAGAGCGATCAGACTCTCAGTTCAGCTGCCTGAACACAGGAGTCTAACGCCATTTGAGATGCGCCAGCATAGCCTGCCCGGCCTGCGGCTGGGGCTTCAGGAGGGCACTGCTCACTCCTGCAGAGCCTCTGTCGTCCCTGTTGGCCTTGACCTGATGTCTTGCCTGCCCTAAATTATTCCAAGCTCTAGATGCTTAACTGAATAAAATCATCGAACCCCAGGCTCCTAACTTTAATTGCCTTGAATTGCACCGAGTCTACATGCCTAGAGAAAAGAATGTCTACATAAATGGTATGAAATTCTCCCTCTTCCTCCCTCCCTGGAGTCTGAGCAGATCAACTGGGAACTATAATCTTGCAATATGGGGGCCTTTGGAAGAGTATGAACTTGTTCTTGAAAGCTCATGCAGCTCATGGGAATTCAAATCAACTCTAGGCTGGTCAACACTGATCCAAGGGTAGGATCTGTATCACACTTCCCTCCAATCTCTTCACACTCTCCCATTTTATTTTCTCTTCTCTCCCTGGTGATTGATGGCTGACCTCATCTGTGATTCTGGGCTCAAGCTATAATTTAATGCAATTTCTTGAATCACCATTGGATTTGGCTCCTTCAACAGAAATATGGTATTTGCTCATTTTCCGATCAACAGACTTATTGCCCTTCGTTTCAGTAATTTACTGATATGGATGGCATTGAACTGGCTCTTGAAAAATTCTACATAAAACAGATGAAAGGGCTGAAGTAACAGTATTAATTTGCTAATTTTGCCTTCCCAAGATGTTAAGTATAGAAGTGATGTTCCAAATAATTTTCTCTTGAGTGAACTGAGATCTGAGCATTTACCTCAGAAATAACTTCTTCCTAAGACTGAGTTTTAGCAAACATTTGACTATCTGTTCTGCCAGGTCATTTGCCATATTGACGTTTGGCACACGTGTAATCTTAGCTGGAAATAAGGAAAACTTTTTCAGTGATTACCTACCTTTCTACAGTATAACTTTTGGTTACTCTTAGTAGTCAAACAAGAGTAGTCAAACTACTCTTAGTAGTCAAACAAAGGACAAACTTCTGCAGACGGCAGCATCTCACAGTGCTGTGCAATAGTGCAGAGCTTCAGGAAGGTTTAATGTACTCTGCCAAAAAGACTTTGGCTGGATCAGCTGATGGTCACTGTCTCCTAATTAATTCTATGTGATTTAGTCCAAAACCAACTGTCAGTCACAGTAGAGGCTGCGTTACTAAACTACTTGTGCATTGTCAAGCAAAAAATGCTTCAGATGCATGGCAAAGAGGTACCCACTCAGTACTTTGCTGTAATTAGGTGGATGTAACTAATGCAGAAAAAGGTGGCATAAATCTCTTTCACTTAGTCTCTCATCATCCTCTTCTCTTTCTGAAAACTGTAATATTGTCCCCAAAAGGATTGAAATCCATACTAAAGTAAGAGGCAGTAAAGTTAAATGTTTTAAAAAATAAAATACAAGAGAAGTCTGAGAGGAAAAATTAATGCTGAGTAAATTGTAACTTTATTGGAGATTTCCTTCCCAGTGGTTCAGATGGTGATAGCATTTTATAAATTTTTTTTAATAAGTATGAATGTGGGAAAGAAATACCACCAAGGTACCTCCCACACAGAGCTCAGTAAAATTGTGTACATATTCCTGTCAGCAGAAAAATATACAGCCTGGCACTGAGGCAAAGAGTATGCAGAAGATCGGAGTGCCGTAATCCAGGTTCAAATTTTTGAGGGATTTAAATATTATTTTGTTCCTATTACTCTAGGTCTTAGAAGTTATGACTGAGAACGAGACCCTAATGTATATGGGGAAAATAAAGTGACAATCAAAATAAAAAATTATTAGTAGAGCTCAGCAATAAGTGCTTTTCAAATGGCGCTAACATTTTCAAAAGTTATATTTCTGTTCCAGAAAGAGATGAACATTCACGGTATTAAACAGTGAAGTTACAATATTATATCATATTTAAGAACCTCTCCCCTTCCCTTTTCCTCTAAGCTCTGATAGACTTATTAAATTTCTTGCAATCTGAAGGTGATCATTAAATCTGAGCATATTGTCTGTCTTAGAGATGGAGACTATCTTTAGTTCTTCTTTTAAAATCTCTGTAGAGATCCCTTCATTAATTCTAAGCGGTCAAAAGAGTCCCAGGTATCTACTGGGTTGCAGGAGAGGCTCTAAAGTAATCAGTCGAACACCATCCCACATTATCTGATAACGAAGCACTGCAAAGAAAGGGATTGCAAGACTGATGCCATTGGCTTCAACTAGAACAGAGAAAAAAAATGTCTAAGTAGGTGTGTGAAATGGAGAAGCAGATGAGAAAATGGTGCTGAAGTTTCCTTATCTCCAGACATCAAATGAAATTTCCTAGAATACTTATTCAAGGAATACTTACTTTGTAACTGCTCTCTTCGATCCAGGAAACTATTCTATACTGAAAGCAGAACGTTGCAACATTCAGGTTAAAAGTCTCCAAATCCTTCTGAGACTACTGTTCCCATTGAGCAAAGTCTTAAAGATTTATCATGTTAACACTGGATCCTCTGGCCTTTCAGAAACTTCTCTCTAGGAACGTATTTTAGCATAAGTAGGCATTTTGGGAGAATAACAGAATCACAAGAGAGTGCATGTTATACAAATACTTAGAAACCAAAATGCCATCGCCATTTTATTGAAGGAATTGTCACATAACCTCCCATCTATTTTTTTCGTAATACTGAGAATTGACTTTGACAGCTATCCCCGCAAAGCATTTAAAAAGCCACTTATTAGAAGGCAGTCTGCTTATTGCCAATGTTGCCTGCTTCACTTGTATGCAATTGCATACAATGCACACTTTTTCATTTCTATTATTTAGCATTTTTTTGAGCAATCTATTTAAACTAGGTAGAGACAGCCTTTGCAAGCAACAGTCATATTTAAATGGGATAAATTTATCTTTCAGAAACTTACACTCGGTCTTGCCTTTTTTTTTTTAATTTTGTTATCAAGGTTCTCTCTCTCTTTCTCTTTCTTTTTAAAATAAGCAGTCTTGCATTTTTAGACATCCTGCCAATATTGTGGTAAGCTTAAGGTGTCAATTTTTACTTCTCACTCAAAATCTGACCCACTTATTCCCCATGATCTTGAAATTATCTCCCTAGTCTTTAGTCCTATCTGACTGCAAAAATTCAATGAATTGAAAAAGGCATGAAGCACTGCTTTGCAATGCTTTACAGTAGTGCTTTTCTGATAAGCTGATTAATCATTTTTGTCTTATTTATTTTAAATAAAACAGTGATAAAAATTAGGCTCTAAGATCATTGAAAGAGACATAAGAGCCTTAGACAGAGCCTTAAGATAGTCAAAAGGGCTAGTTATATTTGTTTTACTGCAAGTATTGGGTTTATCTCACAGTCCAAAATACAGTTCTATTGGCACAACCTGGGGGAGGCAAGCTGTGAAACACGGAGTGGGAAAGAGGGAAACTGAAAATTCCTTCACAGCCAACTTCTTTGTGTCATTTAACAACAACTTGTATGCCTCTCATCTCCACAACAGAACCCATTTACTCCAAAGTGAGTGGACCTTTTCAAAAGAAGACTGACTGGGATTAACTACAGAGAGCGGGTTGCAGCCAGGGCTCTACTTTCACCAAGTCGCACTAAGTTTTGCTAAGGATGCAGGCCCTCCCACAAGTGATACGTGTGTTTTTGAGAGCTCTCCCCACGCATCCAAAAGGTCAGGTAAAGGTTTGTTCTCTGGTAGCTGGGGACGAATCGCAGAGTAGCCAGCTTATCACGCTTTAACTCAGTTTGCCTCTGTAACCTCTAGCCGTGCGCACTGGAAGGAAAGGAAAGAATTCACTGTAAAGCTGTTTTGCAATGTGGTTCTCAGAAAAGCATAGATTAATGTGAGTCATCAGGTATTGGTGACCAAGACTAACCCTGATGTGCCTCAGGGCTTCCATCACTCTAAGGTACAGATTTAATCACTATTTGCCCTTCATGGACATTCGGAAGAAACATTAGAATAAAACACAAGAATGGTTTAGCTAGCAACATGCAGGGTAACAGACTGGGCATCGCAAACAAGCTGCTTGTTAAACACCCTAGAGATCCCACCTTTTGCACAGAGGGGGCACAAAGACCTAATTGTTACGCTTCTTTTTCCTGGTAGGTTATTACCTTTAAATTATACACAAGACTTGAGATTTTTCAGTATTTGGCTTTATTAACACTGCTTATGGGAAGTGCAGGACAAGAAGAATTACTTTTCACACAGAAACATCCCAAAATTTGTTCTCTCTTAAAGAAATAATGCTTTTACTGGCATTTTAAAAGAACATGCTGTTTGAGTTTAAATGAAGAGGCAAAATCTTAGAGAAACTGCTGATGACACTGCTAACTTGCAGCAAAATGTGGATTCATGGGAAGATGATGCTATCTTTGTGTTTGTCCACAAAAAGAATGTATTAATACATATATGGCTCATTACTGTTAAAAGGCAGAGCATCAGATCAATTATGAGAGATAAGCCAAATATGCAAACATTCACACATTTGCAACTTCTTGCAAATATTTCTAGGTATACAGTTTCTCAGTATCTTTAAAACTGAAGGACAGACAAACTTTTTTTTTTTTTTTTTCCCTTTGGAAAAATCAAGAACTTTCTTGTATTGTACCACTATCACACTTCTAATTCAAAATTAAATATTAATTAGACTCAAGCATGAACATTCCTTTACTATTTTTATTCTTCCCATTTTGTTAGATTCCTTCCTCATGTCAGGGAATATGAATGCTGGTAATTAAATTTTGCAACTGTCTTACTGGTCACCACAAAGCTGAGAAACGCTGGCCTACCTCACTTACTAATTTTCCAAACGTAGCTGCTGTGATTCATTATGAAAATAATTCAAAGACTCTCTTCCCATAATAACTTCCACAACCTGGCAGCATTATCATAAGGACAACAAAAACAAACTAGAACTATTCCTGTTCCTATTAACATACTATATGCACACAAAATATGCTTACATTTCCAACATAGTGCAGTGTGAGTGACTCAGCCATATGCTCCTATGGCAAGTGATGTACATTGCACTAAATTATTTGTGTTTAGGAACAACTGACCACATGGGGATATTGGCAAGTCATGAAAGGGTTATTGTTCATTTCCTCCAACTCTTTTCCCAAAAGACAGCAGAAGACATGTGAATAATCGCAGCTCCTCAGTGCATAGAACCTTTGGGAACTTGAGTTATAGGGGAAAAAAAAAAACATGTGCAGCCCAAGTAGTACAGGAAAAAGCTAGAGATGAAAATACAGCAGTGACTGAGCTACTACTAAGAACTCTCTTTCTCCTAAAATTAACAGGTTCTACTCTGAAACATGCTGTTACAAGAGTTTTGTTTTTAGTTCTTTGCAGGCTAAGATTATGCAGCCTATCCTTTCCAGTGCTTACAGTTCTTCAGCATCCGTAACTGAAATTTGGTATTGAACATGCATGTGCAGAGATGTTTTTTCACTGATTTCACATCACACATTTAATAAAACTCAATATTAAGGTTATTTTTCTGATAACCAAATGTTTTCAATTCCTTGTTCATTGCTCTCTTCTGTCCTGGCAGGTATGAATCTACAGCTTGATCCACAGTCTACTGAGGTCAAGACAGGTCTTCCTTTGGCACCAGTTGGCTTTGGATCAGTTGTGTCAGTTTATACACACTTTGAATTTCATAGGGTTTACTTTAGATTGGCTGTATTTGGCAAACTTAGGGAGTTTCTTGGGCCAGGAACAGCCTATCGTGGGCTCATAACTGTTCCTATTGTGTAGTGACTTTGCTCAGATCATGGCTTCTGCATGACACTGTAATACAAAGAACAATGAGTGAAATTCAAACTTTGAAACTATGCAGTTAATTTCCATTCCAGAGAATTAAGAGAATCCAGCAATAATGGATTGTCAAGTACAGAGGTGAACAACATTTCTAAAATTCATCATGCAAGCTTTTGCTGAGTAAACTATAAACTTCCACGCTCTTGCAGAATGACTTGTCAGTTCCTGCCTCATAAAATCTAAATGATTTTTTTGTTTCAAAAAGTTAATCAAAGTACCCCACCAAGAATAAGTCATTTCAAGAATTATCATCAATGAACTCATTTGAACCTAGCCCAGCTGCTGCCTGTAACTTCAAACGTATACACCATTTATTCCGGGCACTCTGCCTTCCTTGTTGTCCACCAGGCCTTTTGAAGAATGGGGAAAGCTACTGTTAAAGCCACAGAGAAGTTTTCAGGAGGGTTGACATCAACAAAGTGTTTTTCCTGTCTTGATGTGCTAATTTTATTTTTTTTATAAAGAGTATATTATAAACAGTATTTATAAACAGCAGCTGGCAGATATTTCAGCAGTATCGTTCTGTCTCGGTTGGCAGTGTCAATGCCAATTAAATGAAGTTTCCCTAAAACTTCAGATTGTCTGTGGTTAAAGGGCCATGGCGTAGCATCAAAAACAATAAAACAATATATGTATATTTTATATCTTAGTCTGTGACCACACATGCTTTTAATGGTATACATCTCTAAAACCTACATAAAGTGGAGTAGTAACTCTTAAATATTTACACTATTCGCACCAGTAACAGGAAAGTATAACAGGAGTACATATCATGAATCACAACATAGCATTTAAAAAAGGTGTGTGTATGTATATATATGTGTGTATATATATACTAAAATGCACTAACAGGGGAGGATGCATATGAATGAAAAGAATGTAAGTCACATATTAGTCAATGATTGTGAATTGAAATTAATCTGGGTAATTAAATAAGTCTAAAGGTGTTTAAGTACCTGCAAGAGAGGCAAAGCATGTAAAATACTTCTTTTTGGGCTCAAAGAAAGCATAAATCACACCAATACACTTTAGAATTTGACCCAACTCCAGTTTACAGTATAGTACTGTGTAAATCCCAGTAAAGCTATCCCCAGCACTCAGTCTGTTGAATGTTTTAAGATGATTCTGTCAAGGTATTTCTCACTATTAAGAAAAACGTTATATGCAAAACAACTAGGGAGGGATGAGCTCACTTTACCTAATTACAAGCCCATTCCAAGATCATTTCTTATCATGGTATGTTACTGGCCTCCTGTTCTTTTTAGAAGATGATCACAGAAAATTATATCTAATGATAAAATAGAGAAGCAGATAAGGAAAGAAAAGCAGTTTTGGAAAACAAACATGGACACAATGTAAAGAGTGGCTTAGATAATAAAGATAGAGGGTTTGAAAGGATAGTAGTAACACTTTCTAGATATGGTCCAAATAAACATTTCTCATGCCAGTTAGCTGTGTGTATTTCCCTGTCTCCTAAATCACAGTACAGTCATAATTCTTACTGAGAAAAAAAAAAAAAAACGATTTAAATTACATCAAAGAAAAGTCTACAAAGTCAAGCAAACTCTGCAAAATCTGTGGACCATAAGAAAAATGTAAGATGTTCACAGACACTGAGTTTGCTTAACCCTCATCGTAATTCCTTTCAAAATGCAATTTGAAGTTTGCTTGCCTACGATAACAAGGCCTTTTCTTTTGAGACTCTTTCTGTTCACATGTCCAGGCATATGTTGACTTGTTATGGTAGTTCATGAATGTTGGTCCTTCTATGAAATTACTGCTACCATTCAACAAAATGTAAAATTTTATATAAACTGCCAGGCTTGAAAAAATAATATAAATCAAGAGGAGATAAACATTATGAAGCTATATGAAACCATATGAATGTCTTATTTATTTATTTATTTTTAATTTAGCACATATTCCTGAAAAGGGACAAATCAAAGAGTACACCTCAAGAGAATGACATCTATCATCCATAAGGTTCTCATTATAGCTTACTTTATTGGTTCAATGGAGAAAAAAATCAGCTACAAATCAGAAGCTCTAATTAATGTTTTAACTGAACTTAGAATTATATTCTAATGCCTGATCATAAGAGAGTATGAGATTAGGTAAAAGCTATCCAAACTAGGTGTCACTTGTCACTTTACCCAGTTACTTACATGATGAATCAGGCTGTTCACATAGAGAAAAGGACAGGTGTAGTTTAAAAAATACCTCCCATAACACATAAATCATATAGTATAAATTAAATGGTCCGTATCGTATGGTTTTTAGTATTATGAAGTCAAGATTTCTAATGCCAATTGGTAGATTTTTATGTTCTTCATTGGGCCTTTTAAAAACAAGCTATTTGATCTTTCTATCTAATTGCTCTCATGTTAGTAATTACACAGGGCTAGGAAAGCTCTAATTCTTAGCTGTGCAGACAGGGATATGCACAGTTATGACATTTCTGCAAAACCTTCATGAAAAAGATGTGACCCAGAGCAGTGAGGAAACTCTCAAAAGGGCTTCTGAGTTGGAGCAGCGCTGTGCTGACACGGCTGCCCTGTGTCAGCTTGCTTCCCTTCCCTTCCCTTCCCTTCCTTTTCCTTCCCTTCCCTTCCCTTCCCTTCCCTTCCCTTCCCTTCCCTTCCCTTCCCTTCCCTTCCCTTCCCTTCCCTT
>JAWLRI010000169.1:412959-467423 GCA_034781795.1 Crypturellus tataupa | reverse complement strand
CCTTTCGTTCCCTTCCCTTCCCTTCCCTTGCCTCTCTCTCTATTTTTCCCTGAAGCTTTTCTCAAGCTGCACCATTGCAGTCCTTGCTTTACTGAGCAGCTCTACAAACAGTTGCACAAGCACAATGGAGGAGGTGATGACTACAGTTCAGGATGCAGCATTCATTAAACCATCAGAGGTAGGGGAGAAGTGGGAACACGTCCTAAGTTGTTTCTACTGTAATATGTTGGAATAACAAGAATCTCTTGTTTTAGCTTAGCCATGCTAACTATTCCAGAGGAAAAGGTTGGAAACGAAGGGTAAACTTCATTTCTTTACTGTTTTCCTTCTTGCCTACATGAACAAATAAAGTTCCTGGAAGGAGCTTCTGTCACTCCCTTGGCCATGGTTCTACAGTAGGAAGGCTGCTCCAGCTGCAATTCCTGTTAGACGTAACTAAATTTCATCCGCTTTGGCTAATCAGGAAAGACAGGGGACTTAGGTGGAATAAGTAATAAGAGGCCAAGGTGGATGGAAATATCAAAACAGTAGGTAATCATCTGCTTCAGTCACTCTCCTCAGAGACAGCATGAAGGGCACCCTCTGCACTAGCTGCGTGCTGTGCAGGGACCGTCCTGCACACCTCAGCGTCAGAAAGGCGAGTCCAGAGGGGCACTCAGCTGCGACACTCCAGCAGCCAGCCCGATGGTTTGCTCATTCCCCTGCGCTTCTGGGCTTGTCACACAAAGCAGTGAGCTCCGGGTGCTCCTCCTGGAGGGACCGGAGTGGTTTCTCTTTCCTTTTCGCATGCTGCTCAGTGGTTTGTGGGCTGGTCCCTTCGCAAGAAGGTATAAACAGCAAGAAAGGAGCTCCAGGTTCCTCTCCTCCTTGCCCGGCAGCCCCCTTAGACACATGGCCTCCACATGCCCATTTCCTGTCCCCAGCTGAAAGAAAGAAAGTAAGAAAGTAAGAAAGTAAGAAAGAAAGAAAGAAAGAAAGAAAGAAAGAAAGAAAGAAAGAAAGAAAGAAAACCACAAAACTGAACGCTTTAAGCAGAGTTCAGGTGCTCATCCTGCCACCGCTGGCACCAAAATGGCAGGATCAGTGTGGACAACGCAGTGCCTCAGGGATGGGGCCTCCTGGGAGTGCTCTGGATGGCTCTGGTGGATAAAATACCATAATCCAGGCCAAGCGCATTACGTAGGGGATTACCACTCTCTTCTCCAGTCCAAGCAGAAGCATTTTCTGCCCTGTTGTTGCACCTTCCTCACAGTGTTTTAGCTTGGGAAGCTCATGCTAACTTGCCCTGACACTGATGTTGCCTCAGACTCCTGTGCTCTCCCTGATGCTCTCTGTCCCAGAGCAGCACAGAGCGGGCAAACACACGGCGGGTCGCAGTGGGCATGTGGGATATGTGTGGGTGCCAGAGAGTCAGAACAGGGCCCGCAGCCAGCAGCTTGGGCAGGGGGAGGCTTCTGCGGCCATGGGGCCAAGATGGGCTGTGGCAGTGGAGGGACTGCGGTCGGGGCCCGGCCTGCGGTGCTGACAGCAGACCGCGAGATGGCTCCATGCAGAGTGACCCGAGCTGGCGCCACGTCCCCAGCAGCCGCGCCGGGTGAGGAGACAGGTCGGCGTTTCTTGTTCTGTGGCATTTTTGAAGGCACTTGCTCATCCGCAGGGCTGCAGCGGGACGGGCACACCCCTGCGGTGCTACCGAGGGAGAGCTGCGCCTAGCTGAAACCGCCCCAGGAGTTAGGCTTGGGATGGGACTCGAAACACCCGGGTCTCTCCGGAGCTCACACAGGCATTGCCAGCTCTCCCTGCCCGCTCTGTGAAGCGATGGCTGCTTCTCCCTGGCAAATATATCCGTGGCTGAGTTTAGAAAAGAGAATTTTTTAAAAAAGGCCCTCAGTATAGAAAATGGATGGTGTGACTAAGTAAGTAAAGGTGAGAGAAAAGTTGCAAAGACTTCCCAGGCTTTGAAAGTTGGAAGGGAACTTTTTTTCCCCCTTTGTCCTTTGAGGCCAGCTGCTTCTATGAAGAAAATTCTACTCACATCACAAAAAGGCCATGTCAGGGGGTTTGACTGTCATTGAGGTTGAAATGAACTTTGTCACCCTGTTTAAATATTTAAGTCTCCTGACACAGGCAAATACATCACAAAGTGCTAAAAAATGTATTAAAAAATACAGCTGCCTTTGAGATTAAGCGTTCCTATTCCCACTGTATCGGTTCACTGTGCTCTAGCAACCCTGATGTAAGGAATATGGCAAGAAATGGTGCGCTAGTGAAGCAGGTCCATGAGCAGAATCTGGCTATTTGCGCATTTGAAGTGATAACACTTTGTTTCAGGCTAATAGTTTCAGCCACTCCATTGATTTAACTGATTTTCAAGAGGTTAGATACATGCTGATGTGCCTGTGTCAAGATTTCTTTCTGCATCCAGTGCACCTAATGACCTATTTCCTCAAGCAGCTGAAGGTGCTGGTTGCATTTTAAAATTGCTTTTTTTTTTTTTTTTTAAGATCAAATTTGGCAAAATTCTTCTTTGGAGAACTGCTCCAATGGAGTTTGTGGCAGAATACAGTTTAGTATCAGGGCATTTCAGGCTCCAGGGCAAGACAGGCTCAAAGAGTGAGGGCCTCTTGCAGAGTTGTAGGTATGAAAGGCTGACACTGGCTGCACCGTGTGAATGAGAGCAGGAGCATAATTTAACTGTCTGCACCATATCCATAGCAAACATTTTCCATTTAGATTTCCCCCCATCCCAAGGAGGGAGTGGGGCAAAGTTTTCTTCCCTGGTAGATCTCACAAAGGCCTATGTGGCCTAGGAGCCAGGAAGAGCCAGGGAGTGGGGAAGAAGAAGCTAGAAAGAGTGGAAGGAAACACACACTTCGGGAGAAATTTTACCATATGTGTAATGCAACCCAGAATGAGTAGCAAAGCTCCATTTTGCTGATGGTATCTGAAGTTCCAGCTCTGACTCAATGCAAACTCGGTTGTGGTGGGCTTAACTGTTAACACAAATAGCTTCCAACCTCCAAATGCTTGAATGATGCTACAGATTTCCATAGCTGATAAACAAAATATTTGAACATTGCTATGGGTTGCTTTGTACATTTGTTGAGTGCCAAAAAATATGCAAGATAGTTAATTGACAAATATATAAAGGAAATTCTACCGTATCTGAAGCAGGAGACTTTTCAGGTTGATTTTCTGTCCTTTACAGCAATATAGCTATAGGGATCTGGTTCAGAAAAATGCAAAGTGCATGCAGTTCCTGATGAAATTAAGGGAGATTGCAGATTCTCAGGAGTATCAAAAAAATAACAACAGCACTTTCCCTGCTGGAGTGCTTTTTGGGTCTGTAACTATATCAAACCATACATCACAGATTGACATTTATGTCCTTCAGCTGTATGACATCATTTGTCAATTAATGTAAATTTGTTCAAGCTAGACCAAAACCAAAGCAGATCCCTAGTCTGAAATCTGAACTCCTAACTATGAAGAAATATCCCGTAGTTTCCTGTTGAAACAAGGAATTAAGAAACAAGTTAAAACTTGCATTAAAAATAGTAAACAAACTGAAAATCTAGATCCACATCCCACCCACTTTTAGTCACAGAAATAGTCAACTCATAAATAAGTGCTGTCAATGAGCAGAGTTGGGTGGGGATTCTTGTTGTGTTACTGTATTTGGCCTGTGACTGGGCTGTATATTTTTGTTCATTTGTAAGTAGTGTAGACAGTATATGTATGACAAACACTTTGAGCCTGTGCTTTAAACAATCTTACAATGTATTTTGGATCCATATTTGTTAAAGCTTTATCCTCTGCAGAGACCACATTTTTAGCCTGCCATTAATATTTTCAAAAATGTTTTAGGCATCTATCTACCCGTTCATTTTCTGACTTTGGTTTGGGATAGTTTTGCTGTGAAATGTTGCTTTAGAAAAGATGGGATATATGTTTGGTTCGAGGTGATGAGCCCATGGTCCTCCTGCACATACCGGATATGAATTCTTTTCTGGCTATGTGGACCAGCTGCCAGCCAAGTTCTGTCTCCTGCACTAAGTTTCTGCATTGAGACAGACAGTTTGTTCACATCTGGAGAATAGCTGATGCAAAATGTCACAATCACAGTGGATGAAGCAATCCCACACATAATTCAGATATATATGTGGATTTGAAATAATGGTTGAAAACGTGAATATGACCTTGTCTTCCACAGGAAGCCAGCAGAGGAAATGAAGTGATATGACGTCCTTTCAGCAGACTGGCTGCTCTGATCTAAATCAGCTTTCTTGAGATTAGCAATTTCAAGCCTGGATACTTGGAATAATATTTGTGAGTTCTGGCCACCAAATATAGATAAATTATCACACATAGAAATAGAGCTTATGGCCATAGATGGAAAAGATCCCTTTTGAAAACAAGGACAGGTTGAGAGGAAGGAGAGACACATTCAAAGGAAGCCCTAGACTCTTGGTCTGTCTTCAATGATCAGAGGGGAGATGCCGTGAGAAAGGGGAATATTGTTGCGGGGTGAAGGCGGCAGCTTCAAAATATTTCCTCTTCTAATTAGACTGATGTGGAATACTGTATGTGATCACATCCGTGTCTTTTCACAGATAGTATGATTAAAAACATAGGAGGCATTTGGGAAGAGCAGCTCAGTTAAAAATTAAGAGAAAAGAAGGAAAAGAAGAATAAAACTGAAAGGCAGTCAAACTACAAAAATGTAGCAAAAACTCTTCAAATAGAAAATGAGTAAAGATACATGGAAGAAGTAAAGTTTAAATCAAATTGTTTTGAGGAATGCGTGGTTAGGGTTTTCTTATGTATTTGTTGGAACAAAAAGAAGGTTGAAAAGTAGAAATTCCATGCTTAGCTCAGGAATCTTTGTATATAAGACAGCTGCAAGCTGAGAAGGTATTTTAAAATCTCAGCTTTGCAGGATCCATGTAATTTAGGCACAGACCATATACAGTTCTTTTTTCTGCTTTGGTCACTGATGCAGATAGGGATTAGTTTATGTATATGTGTGTGTGTGTGTATTTGTATGGTGTGTATATAAATAAAATAACATAGTGAATTTATCACAACAGTTGCATTGTCTAGCTTTTTACAGCAAATACATATATATTGTCAAGCATGTAACAGGAAAAACATGAAGTTCATGTAATATCTTGATTGAGAGCTAAAGGTGCAAAAAAATCTTAATTTATTTTACTTTAATGTTACTTGAATGTGTGGGCTAAAACAGCATATATATATTGAACATCAAATATGTAGGTTTTATTTGTGACCTATCTGATTGTAATATAGTTTATAAAAACCACAATTATGGCTTTCTCAAGTTTGTCCATGAGAATACATTTTTAGTTAATATATCATTGTTTTATAAAGTAGCAGGGAAAAATACTGAAAATGCACAGTAAAAAAAAATCATTTGGATTAAATCACAACCCAAGAGTGCATGAACCAAAATTTGCATACTACTGAGAACACCACTGTGTCCTTCTAGATAACAGTGATTTATTCCATGAAAATAAGTTGCGAAGCTGGGGTCTGGGTACTCTCCTTTACATTGATGCAGATCAGAAAAGCAGATAAACTAGTTCCTTGGTGATATGATCTTAAGTTGGGGGAAATGCAGTCAGTTTTACAGTGATTGGATAAGTTTAGAGAGATTTGAAGGCTGACACTGTGTGAGAGTTGTCTGTATCTATATCCAAAAGTAGGGAGTTAACTGTTTCAGACACAGGATGTCTTATCTTGTGCAAAAGTCCAAAGCACTTTTATTACAATAAAAAAGGAAGTAACAATGGTATTTACCCGAGCTTGGTAAAATTCACTAAATGACAAAAGGCTGACTCTGTCTACCACTCTGGGGTGAGGATTTATCAGCAGGAGAGTTTAGGGGCAGGTTGGGAAAGCACCTTCTCCTTTCTCCTTCCCATCACCAACAGGTGAGATCCTGAACTGCTCCAGGGCTTTGACACCATTGTGGTTTCATCTAGTCCTGAAAATCCTGCCGTGGAAGAAATTTTGCCTTCCAGCAGTAGGAGGCTTGCCGGTATAACTGTGTCTAAGGAAAAACTGACTGTGGGTTTGATAAAGTTTTGTAGTGTATAGTGATAGCCAAACTACTTCACATCCTTTAGTACAGAAGAAGTGCATGAGGATGAGTGTTTTGTGTTTTGTGACTAAATGGTGTTTTGTGACTAACTCCATATTTTATCGGTGAAATCATGAGGGGAAAAGATAATGGACTTTCACAAACTGAAGTTTCTTGTATTTTGATAAGGAAGGACCGGAAACTTTCAGCAGCTGTCTGACTTGATGAAGTCATGGTTGCCCTGAACGCAACGGAGGTAAATGCTCCCAGACACTCCAAGCGTCGGAAACTGTGGGGGGAACTTCAGTAACTGCAGTCAGTGCAGGCAAGTCCCATCCCACACCAGGTAAGAAAAGTAGTCAGGCCCACAGGTCTAGTGCAAAGGAGCTAGCTGCCTAGATGAGCACAGTCAGGACTTGGCAGCTCTGTGGACAGGGTCCCAATATTTGGGGCCTCCTTGGAGGTCAGGGTAGTGAAGCCATCTGGGGATCTGAGTCAGCCATGTGTGTCTATCCAGGTACCTACTCACTCCCATTCTTTCCGTGGAAAAGTCAGGGTGCCGAAGGAGACTTGGACAGCTCTTACAGGCTGCCCTCTAGTATTAGCCTGGTCTAACTAGGTGCTCAAAATACTTAGCAGGCACATGAGAGACGGGAATTTGTTTAAACCCACAGTGAGGTATTCATATGCATGCTTGACTCTCAGGATGAGAGTATTTTCCTGGACTTAATATGATCATCCCTTTTCTAAAAGTGGGTGTGTAAGATTGTCCTCGAGCAGGGTTCAGTCTTTTCACATTGCCTTCACACAGCCTCACAGAGGACATGGTTCAAGTATGAGAATTCTGTCACCATAACAGTAAGAGCAGAAAAAAATACAGTTTTACCTAGCATACCTAGCTTACTACATTTACCATACTATACCTAGCATATAGTTACTCTATAATGCTAGTTACGCATTTTGTTTTAACAGCAAACAGGTAAAATAAATCTCTGTTCTCATATTTTCAGATGCTAAATAAATCTGAATTTGGGCTGATCAGTAGTCATGTGATGTTCTCTGCATCTCTTGACCAAACTTCTTGTTTGACTCACAAAGTTTAAGCAAGTATTAATTAGAAGTATTAAGTCAGAAATTCACTTTCCAAGGTAAAAAGATACAGTTCTTTTGACTTTGTTGGCAGATTTACCTAAAGAAAAGGGAGATCAAAGGTCATATTTGTCCTTTTGTTTATGTAGTTTCACAATATTGTGCTTTATAATTTTGTCTGATATTCAAAGATCTAAGCAACTTAACTGGGATCCATCAGAAGCATTGATCGCTGCTTCAGCTTTATTTTAGAGTTCTCCTTCATAGAGGTTCTGGAGCTTCTATACTCCAGGTACTTCCTGGCTCTGGGGAGAACTTGTCAATATCTTTCATCTTATACAGTGTGCTTTTATATACATGAAAGAGTGAAGTTCAGCAATACCAGACCATTTTGTGAATTTGATTTCTGTTAAAAAATTGGATTACTGGTTAATACCAACTAAACAAAAAGTAGGCTTCCTTAAACCCCTTAAGATAAATAGATGTGTTGTTTTATTGGATTTTTAAAAAATAAGTGTTATCATTTTCTGATTTGAATACTTGCCTGATTTTCCTTGAAAAGTATTATAAAAAAGTTGAGAAAGTTTCAATATTGTAACATAACTTCTGCTTCAGGTTAAATATTTTGTGCATTGTAAAAAGTTGTTTAAACAAGATTAAGTCTGCTGAATATTTTTCATTTTGTTTGAATGTCCATAAATGGAAATATCAGTATTCAAACATCTCTAGTCACTGACTCTTTAATTTAATTCTATCCCTGGAAAAAACTCTTTTTCTAGCACTTCTTACCCAACATAATGCAAAATAGAGAAATACCTTTATTATTATTTCCTCTGTTCTTGTGCGTATACTTTGGGATTCAGTCAGACTCCTTCCTGCATGTTAAGCATCCTTTTTTTTTCTAAAAATCACTTTGTCCAATGATTGTTCCAGAATTTCCGATGCTTTGACTCTCTTTTCTGCCTTTTGACTCTCCCAATCAGCTTGAGAACAAGGCGGCTTTGGGTAATTCCTTATTCCTTTCCATCTTCTGCAATGCAGACTGAAAAAAACTAAACTAGTGGTTCCACCATTCTCCCTGGACAAAGACCATTCAAATGTCTGAACTGACTGTACCAGTAAGGAGCAGATACTCAGGATCATTCTTTTTCAAATTAGTGAGGAAAGCAGAGACCAAGCTATACCAGGATACCATCATTAGATGACAAAAAAAAAAAAAAAAAAAGAGAGAATTGAAAAATCAGTATGGAAATTGCAGTCTAGAATTTGTGGGTTCTTCAAACCATCTTTTCCAGCTCCTTTCTCTCTCTTAGAAAGAAGTACAGACATTGCATTAAAATATGATAGAGTTTGTGGCAACTCCATGCAAAGGAAGATGCAGTGAGAGAGGTATCTTGTGTGCCTGAAGCTTGAAAAACAGACCATCACATTCAGGAAAATTTTAAGACACCATAAATAGCTCATACAAATTCTTTTTCACTAATGGCAGTTAGAACTGTGTCACTACAGAGATACACAGAGAAAGTCATTTATAGTATATTAAAAAACAAGCGATCAGAAATCTCTGGGTAGATAAAGTATTTAAATGGTTATACCTAGTTGGACTACGGAGATATTAATCTGATATGTATGCATGCACTGTACATTTTTTTACCAGAGTTGCAACATAAATGACCCCATTAAATCCTGTTATTTTCCTAATCCAATAAGCACTTAATCTCATTGCAAGTGTTGGAAATAATTATTCATTTATACACTTGTTTTTGCCACACATTTGATGTCAACAAGGAGTGTGCCTTTGACTAATCAGTTAAAACAGCTGGTGGATAAAGTAGTGAATGAGAATCAAGAATGTGCTGTTCATAGGAAGGAGTTTGTTGATGTTCTTTTTCAGATATTACTGAATCTACAAAGGAATATTGTTTTACACAGAGAAAATATCCTGTAAGATAGACTTTCCTCTGCATTAGAAGCCACTCAGGATATGGCTGAGATGTAAAATCCTTTATGATTCACAAGCTGTCCCATCCTGGTGCCTTACTTGCCCCTCACACATTGTATTTTGCATTTATGAACAGGTGAAGACCGGCTCTGCTCTTTTTCAATACTCTTCACTTTTCTTCTTTCTCAAATTCCTGCTATAATGAGAAGGGTGAAGAAGGTTATATAGAAAATAGATACGTGAGTTACCAATTGACAAGTCTCTTCCAGTGGATGAAAATCTCATAAAAACAACTGGGAAAATCTTATTCTTTTGTTCTCACTCTATGAACAAGCTGAAGCAGATAGAGACACTCCATTCTGGTCTTCAAGAACTTCTTTGATGATAAGATATTCTTAAATTTGTTTGGATCAGTTCTTTCATACTCATACTCATTCTACTTCGGAGACATTTCACTCCCCATTTTAGAAGCAATTTTTGTGCATGTTAGAACTTACACTGGGCTTATGGTTCCAGCCCACCAAGTGTGGTAGTACGTAGTAATGGGCGCCCTGCTGAAGGGAAAGCCCCACATCCAAGAGCTTCACCCACAGAAGGCAACATGATGGTGCTAACTGGAGCTGAGCTGATGCCACCTTGGGTAGAGGGCCTTGGCAGTCATGCCCTAGGTGAGGACAGGGAAACAGATGCAGAAAGATTGACATTGCATTGCCATTGTCAATTGTCAATTCTATTGTGCAAACAGTCATTGTCATTCTATTGTGTCTCACTTTTGCATGGGCATATTACAAGGGCGGATACAACTGCTTGTGATTAAACAGAGGCACTGTTCTTTGTCAGAAGAACAGGAAAAAAAGAGATGCTTTTGCCGTCACTTCTGTGATCTGCAATATAATAAAAGTATTAAAGCATCATGCAAGAAAGGAAACGTTTTAAAGGTTAAGGAATACTTCACAGTGGATAAGCTTGAAGTTATTTTTAATGTAGGTGTTTCTGTAATGGTGCTACACCCTATGAGGAAACTTCACAGTTCTCTGTGTTACTTATACTAAGTGTTACACCTGTGTAGAGGAGTGACTTGGTAACTTTGGCTGTAATGCAATATGTTTAGGAACACTTCAAAGTTTATTCTTGCTAAAGATTATTTCCCTTTCACAGTCTGTATTTTTCACATAGGTGTTTATTTCTGTAATTATATTTGCAACCATTCTTATAAAAGGGATAAGCTATATTTGAAATTTTGGAGATCTACCTGCATCTTCTGGACTATCTCCACTGAAAATGTCAAGAATAGGGAATATGTTGATATATCAGTTAAGAATAGTGCATTCCAAGGTATGTTAATCCAGGCAAAACAGCTGCAATTTTTCATACAGTCAACCCATCAGTTACGTTGTGTCTAATTAAGATGCGTAAAGATCCAAACCTTATCTAATATTTAGAAATACTACATGGATGGTGTCACATTAGAAAAGCTGCTGGCAAAAGGGCATTCTTAGCTGTCAAGCTCAGTAGTGACAGTATAATGTGGCCAATTATGAGAAAAGCTGAGGAGAATGTCAGGAAAATTAGAAGTATTCTGACACTTCTAAGCAGAAAAGATTTTTTTATTGTAAGAATCTTTAGATTGTTCTGTTATATCTAGATAATATTTTTAGTACCTATGCTGGTCAG
Source organism: Crypturellus tataupa (assembly GCA_034781795.1). Classification (NCBI taxonomy): domain Eukaryota; kingdom Metazoa; phylum Chordata; class Aves; order Tinamiformes; family Tinamidae; genus Crypturellus; species Crypturellus tataupa. The sequence goes on along the minus strand of JAWLRI010000169.1, from coordinate 456,615 downwards.
ACTTACTATTTTTCTTCCAATAGTCCTTACCCACATTGTAGTAAGCAATCTGAAGAAAAAATATCATGCATCACACTACCTGGAACTAGATAGCACGTTGCACACATGCTTTCTAAAGTGATTGCACTGAAAGCAACGAAAATGTTTTTGCCAAGCCAGACATGCATCATGTGTGTAAGTATCCATTTCCAGAAAGCAACAGATATTGTTGGCGTCACAGAAAAATATTGAAGAAACACCACAGACTGTTGAACGACTGCCCCACCTTGACATTTTGAATTTTTCTAAAAGATTATCTGTATTCTTTCCAGGCATCGGCAACTGTTGTATGGTCGGAATAAGCAAATTGAGGACCAGCTTTGGATATTATCAGTAAGATAATTTCCTCCATCCTCCTCGTACTTTTAGCTGAATTATAGCTTTCATAATTTGTCTGTGGAGGTGTATTACTATTTTATTTTTCTCAAATGACAATTTACAAATAAGAGGATGTTTTAGAGTCTTCTCATCAAATATCAGGTATTGTCTGACATTAACTTACTAAATAGTAGTTCTCCTATATATGAATATTTTTAATTGGAAAGATGGAAGCACCTAAAGTTTTTGCACCTAAAGTTCAGTTTGGTACAAATCACTAGCTTTCATCAGTCAACACTTGTAAATTCAAGCTACAATTTTAATAATTTAAAAATTCAATTATTAAATATATATATTGTTGTGCAAATGGAAGAATCAGGAAGTCAGATATGAAAGTCTACATTGTACATGTGGATAAAAATTTTTGTCATTAGCGTATTCAAAATGATTCCTCTCTCAGTGGCTTAAGTTAAGATATTAGAGGAACTAGGTGTCATAGTCAACATGAGAAGAGAAAATAGAATAAGTGTTTGATTGATTGGTTAATCTACTGAACAGCACTGACTCACGTTAATAAGTTCAGCATCTTATGTGTGACCTCAGAAAACCAAGTCTGTTTTACTAGCTCTGCATTTGGTCTATGGCATGACCTTGAACAAATAGCATTGCCCAGTGCTTGAGTTTTCAAATTAAAATATGGTGGTAATATTTCCTCACCTTTGTAAAACTCAATGAAAGCAGTTGATGAAAAGCATTTCACTGGAGTCAGATATTATTCCTACTACTGATCTATTATTGTGACAATTCTTGTAGTCTTGAAAGAAGAAATTTCCTCTGCAAGCATGCAGCCAGGAGGGAACTTGTAGCTGCTGTAACTACAAGCTAATCAGTAGCTGCAGGATGTCTGAGGTCAGATCAGCAATAGCTATAGATTTTCACAAGTCTTATATGCTACTTTTGGCTGACAGGAGAGGGAAAGACTGTGAATATCCCAAGGAGAAAAAAAAAAAAAAAAAGATGGTGACAAACTTTCCTTGTATTTGGTTTACATCAGTCAGAATATCTGTGCAACACAAAGGTCAAGCAACTTATTTTTAAAAGCCCTATGTGAATCTAAGATTAGTCTTGACATTTTCAAAACCTCAGAAAATTAGGGGAAGGGCTGCAGCCCTGAGGATTGGGGTCCCTTAGGCTGACTGGAGAGGAGATTATATTAAACATTTTGAGACCTGAATGATCCATTCTGTGTTAGAGAAGATTTACAAGATCCTCAGAGTATGCTTGAAACATCTGACTGAGAGAGTCTGTGGACTTTCTGCTTTCTTGATAGGGATTCTCAAGGGCACTATTAAGGAATCAACCATTGTGATTGATGGAAAAATAAAGAAATTGAAGAAGAAATGAAGATAAACTATAATGTGGACTTTTTCCTGCAGTCCCATGATATCTTCAACATTAAGTGATTCTGGCAGATAATTTCTACTGTGAAGCATGTGGATAGCCAGAAGGCTATTAAGAGAGAATGATGTTATAATATAAGCATGGAGGATTCTTATAAAGTGTATCTTTCTCTCATTCAAAGTACATGATGAAAAATGATATGTCCAGAGTGCTAACAAATTATAACAAAGTATAAGTTCTCCCTATATATATATAAAAGTAAACTATCTTTATTATAATAAGTCACCATTAACCCCTGGACACGCACATATGTATTTCCTATTTGAAAAAAATAATTTCAAGTGTATCCTTTAGCTAACCATTACTAGCTCAATAAGCAGATTGACTATATGCCTGGGGTAATAATATGCCTGGCCAGTTAGATCAGTGTGTGGTAGATGTAAAATACTGAAGTTGTAACACAGAATTCTAACGGAGGAGGACTCCATGTTTGCTTTGGACAGATGAAAATGATCTCATAACACAAGATGATAGGGAATAAGACATCTCCTTTCTTCATGGTGCAAATTTCTTCATAAGACTACCTGAAGCAAGACTGTGAGCCTTTGAATAAGTCCAGAGCTGTGTTCATTTCACTCACTGTAAGTAGTCACCTCAGTTGCATAGTGTTACCTCCAATCTCTGCCCGAACACTTGCAAATATAATGTCAATATAAAGCTCCTGTTTCTGTCTTAAGAATGACTGAAACATATTTTTTCCAGCCCCTGCATAGATTTAGCAAGACTTTCCCTAACTGTCTAAGTCATATTCTTTGATCATGACGATTATGAGAACACTTTAATAAATATTTCATACCCAAGAACATGTTCATTTTCTTCTTTTTCATTTATTCCAGACAAAAAAAAAAAAGGAAAGTGCAGTAGCCATTTCTGGTTAGTTGATGTAGACTAGCACTCAAAATGCCAGTTGTGCTTATTTTAAACCTTGTTCTTCCCCAGCCAAATCGGACAGACTTCAGTCTGTAACCAGTTCCTTTCAAGGTGTATCTACTTGCAACTGTGCCAGTACTCTGAGCAAGAGGATTATGTGGTACTAGCTGCAGTAATGTCAATACTTATGCCAATAGTTTTATCTACATTAAGGCCTATGCTTTGGCCTTGCATTAAAAAAGCAAAAGCCAAAACTCAAATCTTTTGCATTGCAGAGATGACATCAGGCACATTACAGAGATTTTTTGGATGCTATTTGCTGAGTTTATTGGTACAACTTTTTTTCTCCATTACTGTTGCACAAGTATCACCAGTAATGAACATACACCTAACATGCTTATTTGGAAGTCCAAAATGAGGACAGATCTGGATAGTAAATAAAGGCATATCTCAGACCCTGTAATTGTAGGTGAGCGAGGAATCTGGCTGAAGCTGAAGGAATACTTCACGGCTCCTTTATTTAAATCTACCTTTTCTGTTCTATCTGTATATCAAGCTTTTCCAGCCAACTTCACATGTTGTGAACAAAAGTGCAAGTCTCTCTGAGAAACGGAAATGATTTTTCTAGGTGCTGTCACAGAGGGAAGATGTTGTGTGCACGCAGCTGGGACCAGGTCCTATCGCGATACAGCAAAAATGGCTTTTCAGCTAGTGCCTTACCATGGCAGTCTGCTTCAAAGGAACAACTGTCATTTTTGATAAGGATAGTAGGAATTACTGTTGTCTACAGAGATCAATATGCCTCTGGGTTGCATACTACGCTAGAATGGAAGGGTTTATTATTTAAAAGATGAATAATTATTTTTGTTGTTGTTTTAGGAGAAAAAAAATCTAGTTTGTACCTTGAATTATTATAGCTCTTTAGTTAGCTCTTTTCACACATAAACTTGTGACATTTATTTTTTTCTAGCAGGGAATCAGACAGAAAATGTAGCCAGTTAGCAGAATCTTTCGTACAGCAAGGGGACAGGGATGTATATGTGTGTATGTGTATGTACGTATGTGTCTCTGTGTGCACATACCTTTCTGGAGCCAAGAGCCAAAGCAAAACCTCACAGTCTCTCAGGAGCTGCACTATCAGGTAGGTTATTGTGGAGAGCTTCTCTGTGGCTGAGCCAGTAAGAGCTGGGTGCTAAACTTGTTTCCGCTTGAAGTTGCTCTTTGCATACTTGTTAAGGCAGAATGTTCTACCTTTTCACCTCTGCAATACTGGGTGTGAAACATGAGCCTCTAGGTGTTTCCTGGCTGGCAAGAATTCAATGGTAATAAAATTACTAGTAGAATAAATGTTTCAGAGGCAGTTATCCTCTCTCACCTGTTTGTAATTTTTTATTAATTATTACAAATGTGTTTAAGTACACTACCTGATTTTAATCTGCTGTATTCCCAGGATTTACATATAAAGGTCTTTTTCCCACAGAATAATGAATAATCGCATATGTCAGGGCGTGGTGTTAAAATATTGGTGATACACCTACCAGCAATCGTTCATTTTGTAAAGGTTAGATTCTATAAGGAGTTTGCTTTTTATGGCCATGATCCAAAAATCCATTGAAATTAGGCTCCTATTGAGTTAAAAAAAGCTACGGATCTGGTCCCAAACGTTCTTTTATGGGAAGCATTTGTAGTGCCATTGTTAGCAATGTATGCAGCACTGGGCGTGTGAACTGTGTAAGTAGAAATTTTACTTTTCCCAAAGCTCTTGCTCACTTTTATGCATTCTTTACTCAAGCAAACAGCAGGTGGCTTACATGAATAGTAGGGTTAATGAGACTACTTAAGTGAGCAGCGATTCATCAGAGCAAGAGAAAAAAAAAAATGGAAAATGTTCTTCCATATTAGAGAATTTAGGAGTTCTCAAATAGGATTGAAGACTGTAAAGGAATTAATATTATTACATATTGAAAGAATAACAGATTGGCGTAGTGGAGGGTGGGGGTGGTTGTTCTAAGAGCAGTAGAGCTAATGAGATCTAAAGCTTTTGTTTCTTAATTCCCGAACTAATCCCTCTCCCTTCCCACGTGACATCACCGCCAGGTGAAGGAAGGCCATGGGACCAGAGGCCCTGCCTGGCCCCCAAACATCAGCTAGGAGAACCGAAAGGCAGACTTAGCTTTTTCTTATCATGCACACCAACCTTGTGCATGCTCTCCTTCTGCTTTCTCATATTTCTTATGAGAAATGTAGAAACAGTCACTTCTGGTATTTCAGATGGGATTGATGTAGGACAATGAGTACACAAATTATTTGGAATAATGGATGGAAATGTAAAACAATCCTGTAGCCTCTCCTTCCAAACACAAAAAGACATATCCTCAACTCTTCCTGAATGAGGCTGAAATCATCTTGCAGTTGTTCTCATTCATAGCCCAAAATAGATCAAGTCCCTCATAAGTTTTAATATACTTTACTTTCAGAATAATTTGTCTCAGAAATAGAAAGCTTGAATAAGAAAATAAATTAAGGATCATACACATTCCAATGTGGATTATATACATTTCTATATCTTCATGGATAACTTTCATGATTTCTCATTATGCCATCTTTGTGCCAGTTAGCATGTTATCTTTGGCCATTGTCAATCTGAGAGTTTGAAAACAGATTATTTTATATGGTTTTAGATTTTGCTCTGTGTTTTATTTTCTGCCTTCAATTTCTGCATTTACTGGTTTGTCACTAAAAAAGCAATAGAAATACCAATGTATTGCAAGAGAGATAAAGTTTAAATTGCATGTAGTATTTGTGAAGGAGACAGTTTGCAGCTAGGAAAACTTCTGACAAAGTTTGAAAAGGGTTGATTTTGAATATTGATGGATCTCAAATTGCAGCTACGCAGCCAGGGGCTGGTGTTATCTGAGCAAATGTCAGGTAGAATTTCACCTCATAATATCTACTCAAAAACACCTAACAGTCTTGTCTAGCAGACAGGGTTTATAAATACGAGCAGTTAATGTTTTAAAGTTAGGGAACTCACAAAGACCTAGCAACAAAGCAATCCAACAGAGGAATCTTCTTCCCACTTTCAAACTCAAAAAGTGATTTCTCTGAAGCAAAAGTGACATCAAATTTTTTTTTTTTTTTTTTTTTTTTTAGATAAAAGATACTACAAATAAGAAAGATACTTCAGGAGAATCTTTAAAGTGTCTTTCAAAATTAGCAAGCATAAAAAGCCCATAGGTCAAGAATCAAGTCTTCTCCTATAATCGGTATTCAAACAGATAGCATTTCAAGCTCAAGCTCCTGGACCTGACCTTGAAAATGTCATTTCTTCATGATATGTGTTATACTACTGTCACTATTCATCCACCTCTAAACACCTGGCATCAGCCACAGTTCAAAGAAATCAAACAATGAAATGACCTTTAAGGGAAAAAAAGTAGGAACAGCACTAGGACAGGTCCAAATGCTGGAAAACGAGTAGTGATACTTGAAGCAGAGTATTGTGTGGTAAATGATTTTAACAATTATGAAGTTTAAAATATATTGTATTATAAAAATTAGTAGACTTAAATGTTTATTGTATATATAAATATGTGCATTTTCTTGTTGCTGATATTTGCATATTGCCTGGAATTAACTAATGTAAGAGTAGAAATTACATCCATAACTGTGCCTCTCTCAATTTTGGGCTTGAAAATAATTTCAATGATTCATGAATTGGAAATGCACAATAAAGGTAAGTAGTAAAAATTACCCACTTCCAGAAATGAACAGAGAAAATGAATGATTTCTGAATTTTTAATTCTTGTATTCTTGGCATGAATTGCTACTCCTTTTTACTTGAGACCTTCCTGGTTACAGCAGTACAAACCCCAAGTGACCTGATTCTGGTGAAGTCCTGACATGATTCTCTGAAGATCCCGCAGCCTTCTACTTTAAATTTCTCATTAACAATGATGACAGTTATGATCTTTTCCACAATATCAGATTTAAGCATTCAGTGGCTATTAATAAAAACTTGATGTTATTCTAGCCACAGTAATTTTTGTGCATGTAAAGTTTGAAAGCTTTAGGTTAAGATAGATTAAGATGGCAACAGAGATAAGTGAAACTCTGAAATTAGAAAATTCATAATGGATGCAATTTTATTTTCTCTACAATTAGTAAATTCAGTATGGAAGTGAACAATCAAATTCATGATCATATAAACAATCTTAGATGAGCCAAAGAAATCAGACTTTACTTCAAGACTTCTAGGATTTTTGCAATATATAAGGTGAGCAGTCTGCTTCTGGTTGAGCAGTCTCTGGAGCATTTAGCCTTATCAGTCAAAATTGGAGCTGTGTGTGGTATGTGTAACTCTTCAAAGGGGCACAAAGTGTGAAATTTAACTTAATGACTTTTAAACGACAGTAGCTTGAGATGGTTCACAAATTTCACTCTTGTACCACTGCAGCCATGCTTTACATTAGGTTTACAAAATATCTGCAACTCTTGTGGGTCTTCCGATGGACTTACGGACCTAGAAGAAAGGATCCTGTCTTGCATGAGGGGCTTTTCATGCCCTATCACCATTGAAAGAATTTACTTTCTCCTAAATTGATCACACCGGAGAATGGTCAGATAGAGCAAAACTGATGGATGTCTCCTACATTGGCTTCTTTCCCCTTCTTGAATGAAAGATTGTGCTAGGAACAGGATAATGTTAGGACTGTGGCCATGATGTGCTTATTGGCATGTCATGGTATAATAGAGTTCTGATTTCTACTCTGCTGGTAGAGGCCTTGATTAGAACCTGTGGAGGCAACCAAATTAAAATAGCTGGTTGGGAGATTACAGGCTTGCCATTTTGACGAAGATGAATTCAAATATTGAAGACTGAGTTCTTCCCACTTTCTCACTCGTAACAAGCAGACCTTGGACTATAGAAGATAATATAGCTTGGAATACTAAAACGGGTTGCTGGTTGCCAGATCTGCCTTCTAATATTGCAGCATGTGTTCGGGACATGAACACTCAGAGGCCCCTGGAGAATAATCTTTTAACATCATTGGATATTAACTTTAATTTTCCTTTCTCCTCTCTCCAAAAAGTTCTTCATACCCCATGGGAATTTGGTGTTGTTCATAGACATGACTCTCTTTTGTTAATAAGATGGATACTTTCAGGTTTTCATCAGAATCTGGTGCTTAGTTATATGTCTCAAGACACATTTAAAGCACTTTTTCTGATGGTGCAAATGGTATTTTGGTTCCTATATTCCTGACTGAATAATGCATCTGAATTCCCTATCATTTACTGAGAAATTAATGTTTCCGAACTATCATAGTAGTTAACATGTCAAAACATATAAGGTTTAATGGAGACCAATCATTTTTATGGACATCATATATCTTCAGATACAGATTACGCACTAATATAATCTTATGAAGTGTGGATTAGATGATTTGACTACAATTGATCTGTGAAAAATATATAGAGAAAATAGAGATGTATAGAGGAATATATAGATAAATACATAGAATTGGATGGATTTCTGAATAGAAGTTTAAGTACTGAGTAAAGCTGCTGTGTTTGAAGAAGTTGCTTGGGACTCATTTGGGTGTAAATGGAATCCGAGTCTGGTTCTAGGAGTGACTTAACAGTGACTCAACATGCTGAATTGTTGCTCCAAATAGTAGCTATCAATCAAAGACATCTTGCCTTTGCGTAAATGACTAATATAATTAGCTTATAGCATCACCATAGGCATTGGCAAAAGTAATCATCATTACTATCCATTGTATTCACAACATCTGAACCATTCATTTGGAAGCCTGTAAAACAGAAACTTCTATCCATCTCAGGAGAACTTTGTTTTCACCCTCAACTCATTTTCTACAGGGGCCTGTTTTCCATGCCTCCCCATACTCCTGCCCATTCTTAAGCTCCTTACAAAATGTAATTAGTATTGTTCCTGCTTGCTTCATATTTTTTTTTTAAATAGAGGCGAAGATGGGGAAAACGTGTGTTTACAATTATAAAAAAATCTGTTGTACACAAAACCTTGTCCTGCTTTGTCTGCTCAATTGAACACATGCAGAAATAAGCTCATCAGATAGATAGGTCCTATTTTGTTGTTCGTTTCATTCGCACAATTCTGAAGTTATATGGGTGTAACCATGATGAGAATTTAGTTCATTGTATGCTTAAAAAGAAAAAGAAAGTAATGGAGCAATTTAGTGTTTCAAGATATTCTTCCATAGACACAAAAAATACAAAGACATGTTTTGAATGGACTACCCAGTGCCACGATACCTAGAAAACTAATCTGAGAGTGAATGTTTCTCTTTAAAAAAAAAAAAAAAAGAAGAAAATAATGATTAATAACACGTTGGCAGCACCATTGTTTTACTCTATACTACTCTTTACTATATAATGTGCTAACCTATACTACTACCTTTGGAACAGGTTGCCAAGAGAGGTTGTGGAATCTCCATCTCTGGAGATCTTCAAAACCCACTTGGACACAATCCTGTGCCAAGTGCTCTAGGTGCACGTGCAGGGGAGTTGGACTAGATGATCTCTAAAGGTCCCTTCCAACCTTTATATTTCTATGATTCTATAATTCTACTCTTTCAATGTCATTAAATGTTTGTGAAATTGCAAATAAAAACTTGCCTTATTTTCTAATACCCCCTATTATAATACCCTCTTATTTTCTAATATCATCTATTGTCTTCTTCAATTAAAACAACTCTTGCTATGTATTTTGTCATTTTTGAAGTCTCAGCTGTGATGTTGAGGAGGATTTTGGTTCTTTTAGACCCAGAGACTTATGTTCTTGGCCTGCTAAAATGTTTATGTCACATCTGAATTAAGACTGGAACACTTAGCACAACTTCCTGTTTCTGATAACTGTATAATAGAGATAGTAGCAATAGTAACAATGCAATAATTAACTTTCAGTAATCGCTGAAAAAGCGCCTCTTCAAATAGAGAAAAACAGGAATTCAACTCTAGTCACTCTACCAGAGTACACAACAGAGGAACTGTCTCTGTGCGGCTATCTACTGCCTACTGCCTTGGGTAGTGGTCTTCCACATTTCTGGAGTTCACCTCAGGCTGGAGGCTGTTCAGGAAAGTAGCTAGTGTCTTTGTATAGAAGACATACAGCAGATCTGATGAACTGAGTCTCTAAATAATTTGTGGATCAGTCTGTGAGTATTCAGTAATGTAGGATCTTGGGAATGAACCATGCTAGTTTTGTGTTCTCTGATATATCCTGTCTTGAACTTCTTGCATCTGCATAGATAGACTGCATGTGTGAAGTTGGTCTTAGCTGTCTTCACTCAGATCTTTTGCTTTTACAGCTGTGTTAACTTCTTCTGCTCTGGACTCCCTTTCCAATGGCAGGTTTGTCTTCCCTCTCTCATTTTCCACTATCATTTTAGATCTTTCATAAAAGGAAGATGGGTTTCTATTATACAGCAAACCACTCCCAGATTATTCTCTTTCTGTGGTATCGATTATCCACAGTGACCTTCTGCATGCAGCTTTCTTTCCTTTGGTGTTCTCCATAAGTTAGACATTAGCTTTACTACTTTGAGATTGGAGGATGTCTTTCTTTTCATTATTTATGGTACATGTGCTTTGAGTAGGCAAACAATCACTGAGGTGATGCTTTTTTATTAATAATGTAAACACTTTACAAACCTATTGGTTTGTTTATAATCTGGTATGTGTTTTTTGTGTTTTTCTTTTCTTTCTTTCTTTTTTTTTTTTTTTTTAAGACAGATAAAAATGACTGGAAAAAAAGCTTCTGAAAGTTCAGAGGAATGACAAACAGGTAGACGCCCAGTGCCAAATTCATTTCTACGAAGCTCTTATGTAACCTTTCCCTCCCCAAAACACCCCCACACAAACACCTACAGTCTTAAAAATTGGTACTCAAAGAGACAAAAACAGAAAAATAAAAAAGATAAAAAAAAAGAAAACTTACTTCCAGACTTGCAAAAATATTCACAGTCCGTGATTTAAATTGTCTAAAACGAGGTCAGCAGTCCTTTCAAAGACCTCACTAAAACCTGTAAATTTAAAAAACTCAGATTTACTTATAAAAGCAATAGAAACTCTAGGATCCAGAACTCCTTATAATCTTGCTTTTGTATTTACATCCTTGTTTCTTTTAAATAATGCTCCAGTTCTGTAAAAAATTTTTGGGCTATTTGTCATATAGCCCCCCCAGTTCATTGCTGTAGCCTGATAATGGTAAGCCAGCTAAGCCAAGGATTTTACCAGTTCTTGCTTGGTGCTGAGAATTGTTGTAGTTCTCCTTATGGCTCTTTTGTAGTGGGACCTTAAGCTGTTCACGTGGGCTGATGGCAAAAGTTAAATTTGAAGCAATCATCTGAGTTAAGGGTATTCTGGTATTGGTTTATATCTCAGCTTAATAGTGAGAGAATGGCAGTTTGGATTGGTGTGCTTAAAAAAGGTACGTGTTTTAGTTTCTTGACCTGTGTATCTAAGTACAGGATCTGGTCTTATGTATAAGCCCAGCTGTGGAAGTATGATGCATTAGCATTTAAAAATAATGACCATCAAGGAGCAAATTAACATAGGAAAAGAACATTTGGAGGTGTTCAGAGATGATTTATATCAGGAAGGATATGCAGCTTTTGTAGACAGTAGCTTAGCATTTCCAAAGGGCATAAGGAGGTGGAGGATAAAGGATAATCTTACGTTGCTTTAAGGTATGTGAGCTTTATGGATGCTCATTTTCAGCTGCAGAACTCAAGCAATGCTAACTTTCACTCAGTTTTTGCTTTACTCAGAGTTTGCTTTGAAGTTCATGGCAGAAAATTGACAACATTAAGAACATAACTATTTATGTGTTTTTTTTTAAATAAATAAATTAGAAAAAAATAATCCACATCAAGCTTTTTTTGCAACACCATACACTATGTATGGCTCTGACAAACAATGTAGAGTTTTGAAACCAGCCCAAAACAAGTTGAAGAGCCGTACAGCCATAGATTAATGCATTTATAACATATTTTACTCATATTTATCCCTGCTTATAAGTAATGCTGCATTTTTCCTTAAGAACAGTATAGATAATACAGCTGAAGATTGCAGTTTGTGTTAGAGTGGGTAAGCACAGATAAGGGTATTTCTCTTTGTGGAAGATGAAACAAGTAGAAGAAGAGTCTTAGAACAACAAAGACACTCTTTCACAGCAGGGGAGATATTTGATGACCTACAATAAATATTATAAATGCCTGGAAGTGCTTTTATACACAAGTATTACTTTGTAGTAGGCACTTTGTAGTATGTATTTGCTATTCTCTTCCAACACAAATAAATAACAGGCTAGAGGAGAGTTATATAACTGAAAGATTGGGAAGATGATGAAAATGTAGCACTGTCATTAGTTACTGTCAAAGGAGACAAAGATACTAGTTGTCTAGCAAACTGCCACAAACTCAACATTAATTTGTTTGTTACAAATATGCTTAGGACTAATGTAAGTACTGAAATAGGTAGGTTGATATAAGCAGCAACTGTTAATTATCCTGCCAGTTAAAAGACAAATGAGAGCTCAAATGAAAAATGGAGACTTGAACTGCAGAATGAGTTTCTATCTTTGGGGTCAAATTAAGACTGGAAGATCCTAGAAATAATCCAGAAATCTGCTCCTTGGCTTTGAAGTGTTTTGGTCTACTTAAAGAGATGTTTAGAGGAAGAGACACTTCTCTTTAGAGAGATGTTTTCAATAATCTAGAAAGGGGAAGCAGGCCAAGATGCGAAGAAAGACATCTTGTGCTAGCCAGAGTCTCATTTTCAGGGCTCCAACCTAGATACACATTGAAAAGCAGCACACACAGCAAACAAGAAACAAATTTGTTCCTTTCTGTTTACATGTGAATTTTTAAATGAAATCACCCATGACCTCTCTTCCAACTTCTCAGACTGCAGTGCTACACTTATACCCAAGCATCCTGCAGTGCTAAGGGACCTTGTGTTCACGTCGCTGTTTCAATACATTCTTCCTTTGACTCCTGGAAAAAGATGGGATTCAGCTGACTTTCTTTTGTGGCTATTAGGAGATAGCAAGGTTAAAGAATTGTTACACGTGGAGAAAAGGGGACAGGGTAAAGGAGGGAAGAGGTAGGAATAAATGCCTGAAATGTGAAGCCCTTGGAGTAGCCATTAGCTTTGCTAGCAGTTAGCAGTAGCTCCTTCTTCCCCTTGGTCTTCTGAAGAAGTGTCAGTGAATTACATGTTTCTTTCTCCTTCCAAAACAAGAAAGGAAACCGCTTCTTGGACAAGTTTCTGATTATAGTACTAAAAGGCAGCATAATCTATCCATTCGGTATGGGTAGAGCTATGAATAAGGGGTGATAGAACCAGGGAACCTTCCTCGATTGAGCAAAACCACCACAGGCTCATTCAGATATCTCCGTGGAACATCTTGTTAGAGTAAGCAATCCCCTGCAGGAAGGGATCTGCACAGAAGTCTATAAGTAAAACATGATGAGATTTTATAACGTAGGTGTGATCACATACTGGCAGTGAACATATCAAAGATGTCTCAGTCAAATTAATAAGGTAACATAGCATTAGACCTGTAAAAAGAATCAAAAATGTAGGTAAATCTTAATTATAGGTTTAGATGTCTCTGTCTTTTTTTAAATGTTTGTCTTTATTTAGAATGTAAGAATAACAGCATTTTCTGGTAGCTTGACAAATGTTTGCAATTTATTTTCTATATTTTAAATAGAGCTAAGTGATCAGTAGCCAAACCCTTCATATTAATAATATTTTGTTTCTGTTTTAAAAGATGGATTTCTTTTTAAGCTATATCTAATCAACATACACAACTCTGCCAAAGATTAGAAGAAAGTTTTGTTCGAAATTGTCAAGATTTTTCATTAAATAAATTGAAAAAATGTATCAGGTTTATTCTCACATTGGGAAAGGCTTTTTTCCATTTTCTCACTTCTCCGTTTTTTTTTTTTTTTTCTTTCTCTTGATGAATCCTAACTCATGTGCGACATTTAAAGCCTATGAACATCTCGCGGAGTGGGAAGCATTCTGGGCCTGCCAATACGTAACACGGTGCATAACCCTGCGACTGCTCTGTTCTCTACCCGCCCACTTTACAACACAGCCTCCTGCCCTTACACTGAAAAGTGTTGAGGCCCTGCCAGTTTCTAGTCTGGGAGTCGTTTAGTACCTTTGAATACTAACTAGGTTGTTTTTACCCAACAGTAATATGTGACAAATTAAACAATATAAATTTTATCTTGATCTTAATTAACGCAACAGCAATGTTCCCATTAACTTCAATGGGACCAGGATTATATCAAATATTATTTAAACATTTATAATAGCATTAGATAATGGGTTTAGAATAATTAAGAATCTGTTGAAGAAATTTAGCTTGATGGTGGAAAGGCAAATTATGTCAAATGAACAGGAACTGTTGCTTATAGAGGCCTATTGAGATGATCTTGTTTGTGGAGGGAGAAAGTGAAGCTCATTGGAATATTTTGAGGCTTCGTCTGAGGGTCTTTGGGGGACTTGAGATGAAGGGTTTGAATATTAAACACATGTATGAGGTGGAATCAGTGTTTTTTTATCATCACACAAACTCAGCAATCAAGAGTTTCCAAAAATTAATTTTTGATTGGCAAAATGAGATCCTAGATTCTGTGTAGGCTGTTTCAATTAGGTCTCTGCAGATATACAGAATTAATGGGTCAAACAATTAATTAATGATATTAATATATCATTCACTTTTCTAATATATGTCTGAAATGAGTCAAGGGAAAAAATCTAATAATTAATTTGAAAACTACTACGATGCTTCAATTGATTTTGAACTCGGAAAAAAAGAATAATAATTATCAAGAATCAGAAAAACAGTATCACTCTTAACACTTGAAGCGGAGAGGAAAATTAAATAGAAATCTGATTGAAGCATCAGTTTTTATCCTTTTAAGCAGACTGAGAATGTCAGCTATAATTGAAACTTATTCTTTGTTATAAAAGATATATATTTGCCTAGTTCTTTCTCTGTTTTATTTATCTGCACAGTTCTTACTCCTTTGGAAAGTCATGTCAACTCAGTAAGGAAACAAATGTGCTCTAAGTTTGATCTTAACCCAGAGTTTTAACATTTTAAGTAATAAATTTCTGATTTTGTTGTTATAATAAAATAAAGATGAACTAATGCAAAAGCCATAAGTATCATTCAGTGTCTTTTAAAGAATTTATGATTCAATACAAGAAGATCACTGGACAGGATGTGAAAGGGAGGGAGCATTGGAAAGAAGCAAGCATCGTGTAAAAATACATTGTCTGTAAAAGTTTTTTGTCTTGAGGAAATTATTGAGATTTGTAATGTCTTCATTTTTTTGAGTAAAACACCCTTAATGATCACATTAGTGGAGATGCAAATTTTATAAAATACAATACAATAAAATACAAATTTTAAAGGAAAAAAAGTCATAATATTTCAATTGGGAAATACTTTGACCCTGCAACGCTAGTGGGTTGCAATGTTATCGTTATGAATGATAGTTCACCACTGTCATTTCAGCTTCTTCTTCCTGCCCTTTTCCTCTCACTGCCTCAACTTTAATGATGGGTTTGTTCTGTGGGATTGAAATTATTCAGCGAGGAAAGTGAGGACTGCAGAATCAATTCCAAATTTAGTAGGTTTGACCATGCAAAATACAGAATGTGAGGCAGATTTATCAGGCCACATGGAAACCAAGTTAGCAGATAATCAAAAAAAAAACAGAGAAAATCTTTAGCAACAAAAACCCAGATTCAGCTACCTCCTCCTTGCAAAAAGAGCTTATATGTGCATAATACAGACAAATAATGACCTCCCAAAAAATAGTTACAGAGATAAACTTGCTTTAGATGATACCCTAAGATTTTGAAGAATAGAGTGTGATGGAAAGTACTTAAGAGGAAAATAAAACAAAACCAAAAACAAACAAATGCAGAATAAATCCATGTTTTTGATGCTATGATTCTTTAACAAAAGAATGTGGACAAATATTGTTTTCAGGTACTAAAAACAACCCTATGAAAGTAGTGGCTTGTGAAGTTGAGATATAGATGTTGATGTAGAAATATGAAACAACTAAGAAGTATTAAAAGGCACATAACCATCTTAAAATAAGTATATACATAAGAGTGGAATGATACTCATTAGATAACTGAGAATTCAGACAGTGGTTGCTCAATAGACTTTTGGGGCATATGATCTGCCTTGGTAATCCAAGGCTTTTCCACTAAGCTTTGTTTTTTCTTACATTAGAAATATTTTTTCTCTTTTTATTTTACTCTCTCCTGAAATTTCTGTTGTAATGCAACATTCACCATTTCTGTTTTTTGCTGTATCAGGTCCTCTTAATCTTTATTCCAGTCCATGACTATTGGGCATGGTGTAATGGGTGTTGTGTGCAGAAGAGTGATCTTATTCAAAGAAGTAGTTGTTGCTAAGTAGGCATTTTATTAGCACTCATGTGGAGTAGCAACTTGTGCAGAGTGAAAGCTTTTCATCTGTAAAGTGCACCTAAAACTACATCTTTTAACAGTGGACCAATGAGTTGGAAAACACATTTGGACTGCCTTAGACAAAATGCACTAAGTAAACAAGAAAGGAAAAAACAGAGAGAACTATATTCCAAATACCATATGGGTAGATCAGTGTTCAATAATTTATGTCATTTTTTGCACCAAGTATTTCTTATAGCGATTCCCTATTCTGTTTGTTCAGTGTGTGCGTGAAACTACACAAAATATATTAATATTTCTTAAGATTAGTCAATGTTCATAGCAGAGGGAGCCCCCGTTCCCCTGGCAGAAGAGTTGCTTTGTGTTCTCCTGCAGTCTTGTGCACAGCTAATACCAAAGCCTTCAGTCTTTGTGCAGTGCTGACATCAGTCAATGCTGGTACATCAGCAGAGATGCTCTGGCATGATAATGCACTTCACAGGCTCAGGTTCTTGCAGGTAAGCAAATATGGCCATTTTAATTTCAATTGCATTTAACACACAAGGAAAAATACCCATGTCAAGAGAAAAAATGCTTTTCTGGGGCTCAGAGAAAAAAACTATAAACAAAAAGGAGAAACAAAAACAAAAATAAAAACCTGAAAACCCTACCAGCTAAAAAGCTTTAGAGCTTTCTTTTTTTTTTCAGTTCAGTGAATTGATTCTCTTTAATGGTTCACTAAATTGCGAGTAGTATATACTCAGCTTCCCCTGCTACAGTGAGAGTATATGCTAACGTGTCTTCGGCCAGCTTTGCAACCCATGCTGAAATCTAGCATGCCACAGCTACTTGGGTAGGGATATCTGAGATCGTTTGTTGAATATGATTGCACCAGAGGCATAGCCCGTATCAGAAGATTTGACTGCCTAGACACTGCCCGTTGGGCAGTATGTATTTTAACGGGCACATTCACTGGGATATGTTCCCTCTGCGGGAAGCGTCTGCTTTGGGCAGTTGGTTTAGAGTGAGTCATTAGAAGTTGAAGAACACTGCCATGTCTGGTATGGCACAGAGATCACGCTACAGTTCTTAACATGGATGATAAAATGGAGAACAAACAGTTACTTACGACCTGTTTTGTATAAAATTACAAGAACACAGAAATGCCCTGTGGGATCAGTCAGGTGTTCCGTCTCTCCCAGGACTCCACTTCCACACAAGCTTGCCCTCTCTCCACAACCTCCTGCCCTCCCAGTGACTGTGATCATGAGATTAGGGATGTTAGAGGATATATCCCTGCCTTATCCCTTATCATGTCTGCTAACGGATCTGTTATCCATGATTTTGCATACGACTGATATAATCTACCTCTTCAACCTCCTGTGGCAGCAGGTTCCCAAAGTTCCCTACATACTGGATGAAGTCTTTCTTTCCCCCTGTTTTAAGACTATTTCCTGATATTTTCACCGTATGTTCTCTAGTTCTAGTAGTACAGGTCTTGGTGAAAGATCGTTCTGTATTCACTTGAGATATCACCTTCCTGATTTTGTGAACCTCAGTCCTCAAACCCTCTTTTCTCCAAACTAGAATCTAAACCCTTCATCCTTTGTTCATAAAGTTATTGCTACACTCCCTTAATCACTTTATGCTTTTTCTAACACTACTGTTACTCTGTACACTCTACTTTGTTTTTACCTAGTGGATTTTTTAATACTTACAGATAATTAGACTTCATAGTTAGTCTCATGGAAAGGTACAATTACTTTCATTGAAAGGCTATCCACTTCTCAAAGTCCCACTACTAGCAAAAGATTAAGGAAAGATTAAAAATTTTCAAATTAAATATGACTATTGTGCAAATTAAAATACCAAACATTTGTCTACTTTCAGCTCACCTTGTGCATTGTGTGATATTCCGCTGCCCTGGCAGTAGAAGTAATAGCAGAAAGAGACTCATTTGATAGTGTCCTTTTTGCCTGGAGTGAGGAGACTGCCTTTCCAGTATGTTACTTGTTGACTGTCATTTATTCTGCATTTATATCAAATCTGTTCTTGGACCCATTCTTTCTTGGAAAGTGGCAGTCTCTGAATGACATTTTGCGAGTACACCTCAGTCCAGTGATTTATTGAGGCAATATGTCATCCACAAAACGTACTTTAACAAGGTTTTGACTCAGTAGACGATACCATCCAGAGAAAGGAAATCTGAGTTGCTGCTTAATTGTGTAATAAAAGGTATGCCAGAAAGCAAGATGCTCTTGAAACCCTAAGCATGTTTGCCTCTAGGTATACCGGCATCCTTGCGCCTTCATTCACAAGCATGTTAGCATGTTGAATAGACCTCCATACCTGGTCGCTGAGGTCTTGGTCTCCTTGACAACTAAACTTTTCAAAGATTACATGAAAAATGTTTTCTTTAGCCCTCAAGCTGTTTTAATGCTTTAAAATGTCAGAGAAAAGATCCTTCAGTCCCACGAGTAAGGAAGAGGTGGTAATGGAGAGGGAAGAGAATCTTTAAAAACATGTTTACAGAATAACTCAGCATCGCAGGACAGCTCAATAGGAATGCCCTCAAAAAGGGGAAATCTGAAATTAGACATTAATAAAAACATTTTTTAAATTCAAAATGAATAGGGTTTTTTTGGCAGGAAAATTAATCATTTCACCTGTAACTTACTCTCCTGAATTTGGCTGAGTTTGGCATATGATATTTTTATTAACAACTTTTCAGGTTAGTACATTTGCTTCTCTGCTGTATAAATGAACATTCTGCTGCAGCTATGAGCTAGTTAAAGATGAAATGGACAGAAGGGATTGGGCTTATTTCTACAACTCAGGGATGGGGAAGGCAAAAGCTCTGTGTGACAGGAGTGGAGGTTGCACTGAGGGACCAGCGGGTGCTGAAAGAAGGTGCTCTTCCCACAGTAAGGTGTTGTGCTCCTTACTGTGGTGGAGGCTGGTGGTAATCTGGTGTTTTGTAAGTGCTTACCAATACCCCAAATGGCCTTCCTCTTGACCTACATTTATAGAGTTAATTAATGAGGAGCTGGTGAGGAAAACAACTGAAGAGAAGCTTTTCCCCAGGGCTCATTATTTACAGATTTTGAAGAGTCTCTTATATTTAACCAACAGAAGATCCATCCATGGGAAAAGTGACTTTCTCCACGTGACTGTTGTTTTCCTATACAAACTAGTGGTTTATCTCAGATGGTTATTATAGCTTTAGATCTAATCTTTTATTTATTTATTTACCTACTTACTTATTTTTGCCAGTCTTCAAGTGCTGGACTGCAAGTGAAAAGGAGTTCTTTATAGCTTTTCCAGATTAAGGGTCAAGGCCTGAGATCAGGTAGATGAGGAATGGGAAGGCATGCAGTTGATACAGTATTTTTGAATGAGCAAGAATTTGTTCATTTTCAGCCTACTCGATTTTTCAGATAATTCTCCTTTTTTCAGTTAAACTTTCCCTCTTTCTGCTTTTCATATGGGAGACAAGCTGATATTGTTACCTGTATAGTTGAAGTTAGACATTCGAGGGAACACTACTGCAATTCTTGTTTGGTTCTTTGCCTCCTAACTCATTGCGTAAGTTGTCATGATTCAGATTTGCGGAGTGCCACCCACTGGGTAAACAGAAAAGCCTAGTAGGAATGGATCATATTGCACAAGATTTGTGATGACTGATGACAATTAATTATTATGAGAGAAGAGGTTGATTTGCAACACAAGGTACCCTGATGAGGCTTAATTTAAGAAACCTTGCTGTGGCCAGGCACAGCAGATTGATAGGGAACTTCAGTATGTCAGGAGTTTTATGAACCTAGACTGAATTTTTGTTTTCACTTGTCCAAACTATGATAGTCTGTCTTTGTTTCAAAACTGTCAATAGGATCAATCGATGGCTCTCCATTCTCCTCTAACCTGAGACTTGTACTTCTTGATTCACCATTGAAAGTCATAGTGACTCACTATAGTTTGAACAGTTACATTATGGGTACTGCCCCATCATGCTAAGCAATTTTGCATTAATCCACTGGTCTTACCACAGAATTTGATTCAGTTCAAAATGTTGCTGTCCGAGTTGGATTTGATTTGATCATTTTATTTGAGAGACTTGAACTCCATCATAGCAGGCACAAGAGATTACCTTCTAGTGCCTACCTTCCGGCAATCCTTCCATGTAATTTTTGTGATCTCTGGTGTCCCATGTTGGAGCCACAAGCTACTAAATGAGACTTTCTATATGTGACATAGGATATTTGTGGAAATAGGATATTCGACAGGGGAGGGCAGACAACATACCCAGCGTGTTGAACTCTGTCCGAAGCAGTGATCCTTTTTGCTCTAGAAGACATCTGCTGCCCAACACAGAAATTGGGGGTGCATGGGGCTACGTCAAGGAAAGATTTGCTAAGATTCACCCACCCATCAACTGCTTAAGTGGATAGCCATGACTTCTTCCTCAAGAAATGGCTTTGTGTGGGAGACTGAACCTTGCTCAAAGCAGGTGGGAGCTGGTAGTCCCAGCACCTCATTAATGAGCTATTTAAAGCACTTGAACAAACATGCCTTTTCAGAGAGCATAAAAACATCTGACAGGGTGCTGAGTGCAGATCTTCTTCTGCAGTTGGTACAGGTATATCCTGTCCTATTCCTGCCCTTCTAATGCTATAGCCACATTCCAGAATTTTATTTACAATATTTAGAAAGAGATGTTAATCCAGGATATAGTAGCATGTCTGGATGACACCCACATTCATTTTGAGAAGCCAGGGACAACACAGTTGGCATGTTCAACATGTCCTCAAATGCCTCCACCATAATAACCTGTTTGCCAAGCTGGAAAAATGCAAATATGATCAGACGGTTGTGGAATTTGTGGGCTATGAAATTACCCTTGGGGTTGAACTGGGTAAGATTCTTTGTAAGGTTGCTGCTGTGGTTGGCTGAGCTTCCCCAAGTGTATGTGAAGCTAAGGTTCAGAGTCCTTTGACAAATTTCCCATAAATTTTCACAAAATACAGAGGTCTCAAGACTATTTCATTCAAAGAGAAAGCATCCACATTATCCTCCCTACTCAAAACAGGGCATACTTCTTTTAAGATAATCTCAAAGTTCAAGTCCTCAAGATAGAGGACCAAATTGAATGGATTTTGTTATTATGGAACCACTTATTACTTCAGTGTTTCCAAGTCTTCCTTTATACAGGAATACAGAAGGCAGTGACAAAAATTGTGATGGGGTTTCTGGAAGAAAAGAATAAATTGATATGTATTAGCAGAGAAGCTGTTTTCTAATATACTCTCTTTGCTGAGGAGATCCAGAGCACTGCTTCTCATCTTTAGGAGTTCTAAGGCAGTGCATAACTAATATCTCTCTCTATAAAAATATCTATATATCTTTATGTAATATGGTCAGATTGGTCAGTAGCTGACTAGACAGAAAAGGATAGTGGAGAAATTAGAAAGGATTCTATTTCCTGATATTTCCTGTATTTCTACCCTCACTTCACTACATTTTTTTGAATATTTCCTCCAATTCATTTGAAAGCCTCTGTAGTGGAGGCACTGTGGGAAGGAGAGATGATAGAAGCTGTCAGTGTGCTTGACTGAAATACCTTGCCATTCACTATCTGCTAGGACTTGAGCTCTCTCATAAGTTCCCAGCCTCTGCTACACCCCTCAGCCCTTATTTTCCACCAGTCCTGAAAACATCAGGTTGTGAAACTGGGTACGCAGGAGGATAATCTTTTTATTTGCTTAATTTTGTTAACTTTGATATTCTGAATGGAAGAAAATTGAGAACCCTTGAAGGGCGGGAAGCATCAGTATGAATGTAGCTGTATCAGGAGTTGCCCATGCTTCACATCAATTTACATCTGGTTTAAAGTCCTCTGAAAGGGTTATGGGGTTTATCTGATGGAGACAGAGGGTAAAAGTCTTCTATGTCTGAATTGCTGATTGATTACATACAGTAGTACAACAAATAATTCTTGTTATGACTCATAATTCACCTATGGGGTTTCCCATGAGGCTTCACAATAGATTTATGTGGGTTGCTTGGCTTTCCTTTTTATCTCTAGTTAGGAAGAGGGGAAAAAAATTCCCATCTATGTTATTGTTTTCACAGATATTTCTTGTATAAAACTGCTATTAAAAACATGTTCTCAGTTTATAAAAACACCTATTTTATGTTGTTGTGACATGGAAAGCTATTACTCCTGTTTTGTGTATCTATCTTTCTCAATATATGCTGTGCAGTAAGGGACCCTGCCCCAACTACAGAAAACCAGTAAAACAAGGCATATTACTGCTTATCTACAAGCATTCATGTCACAAAGAAATTCTCTGTCTGATTAGCACCCAAGTATTAACTCCTTCACTGCTACTGGTTTTAGAAAGAGTTGGCTGTAGCAATTAAGTAATTTTGTGGCTCTGGCATTTTGCACCTCAATAAAAGCATTGTTCTCTTAGGGATTCTCTTTCTTATTAATTTTCTTGACACACCTTAAGCTTTTCATTAACTCAAGCATCTTTCTTGCCTTTTGGTACAGTTATAATAAAATTACAGATGAAGTGGTAGCAAAATGACTCAGCTAAAATGCAATTATTGTTTCTTCTGTACCTTTAATCAATAACATTTATCTCTGAAATATAATCATATAATGGACTCCGTTAGTAACTGGTGGATGGGCATGGTTCCTTTTAATGTCAATGGTTGCTCTAAGAGGTGTCAAAGGGAGAATAATACTCACCAAAGACGACATCAAAAGATTGGGAACATACTTGTGTTCTTCTCTTTCAGTCTGTCTTTTTGTCTAATTACCTGCCTGATCGTACTCTGTAGATTAGATTATATCTCACTGCCATGTTGGAGATGCATTGGAACCGCAACACTATAAAAACCTTCAGGAGACATTTCCTCCTGGTCCTCACTTTCACTGGGATAATACAGGTGGCTCTACATTTCTCTTCTGCTGCTGGCCAGCTTTGCGAAAAGGGAATAGGAATAGCGAGCTCACTTTGTGTATTATTTTTGTCTTCCTTTTAAGGACAAAAACTGAAGAAAAGTGTGATTGATCTTTGTATAATCCATATACTGGGAGGAAGTAGTGGAGAGAGTTCTTCCTAATCCCCCCCTCTCATACTCCTAATTTCATGGTGACCTCGGGGCAGTAGCAGACTTGCCCTTTACAGTAGGGGTTAGATTAGAGATCCGGACCACATTTATTTCAGGGCTCAAATGATGACTAAGCAATGTACATATGAGAACAAGTTTTCCAGGCTGAATAAGTGGGCCTACCCTCTTCTCTCTCTCTCTATCCGTCTGTGTCTTCTAAGGGAAAATCCAGGAAAATCTATACTTAGCATAAGCGTGCTCCACAGTTCATTCTTCTACTATGCTTGTAACTCTCAGCAGTGTATAAGCAGAATCTTATCTTGAGGGTGCAACTGTGGTTGGAAAAAAAATCTCTTCTCCTCTGCTCTGTTGAATGCTTAAAGCACTACACTGGAGAGTGGATGTATTTGCCTGATTGTCACATTTTGATTTATACATAAAGAATAATTAACAACGGGTTAAAATCCACAAGATCCCAACCACCTAATTACCTACAGATTTAATGTAGTGGTTTGGGTTTAGCGCAAAGTGATGACAAGGGACTCAGTTATTAGAAAGATTCTCTTTTTTGTCCATGTGTCTCAGTAGATCCTGACAGGGTATTATCTTCTGGAGGAGATCCTTATTTTGGATCATAATGCTCCATAAAATGCGCTTATAACCTACAGTTTTTCTATGTTAGTAAAACCTGCAAATTTTCAAAGAAGGGAAGGTGAAGTGTGAAAGGTCATCAATGCTGACATTCAACAGCCACAGACAGAAATCTTTGATCAGATCCCTGGTGGGTGTATGCTCTGTCCACAAGAAACTGCTAACTTCTATCTTCAGAGGTCTGCAGAGCTAAAAGACCGTTTCTGAGCGTAATTGTGAAGAACACTGGGATTTGCCCATGAAGTCATTGCACCTACAAATAACAAACAGAAACAGTGTTAACCTTTCATAGCTTCAACATCTTTCTCTCCTTGAACTGAGAGTAGTCCACCAAATGATTCCTGATCCCACTAAACGGTGCTGCCAAGTGAGGAGCGTTTGCCATCTTCATTACTGAGCTTGCTGCAGATCTCAGGGTTAGTCAGTTGCTTGGGCTTGGAGTTGAACACTTCTCTCTTGCCTATTACCTGCTTGCTCTAAGTGTGCAGGGCTACCTGTCTCCAAACTAATGTAAAAGAGATATTTTACCATAAATATAAAAGAGCTATTAAGACAACAAGAGTATTACTCTTGTGAAGTTTACCTGTAAATCACCCTTTCTATCCATCTTCTGATTCAGCCACTGTGGGCATGTGTGAATAGGGTGGAAAGTTTACCACAATTGTCCCTCCTCTCACTTTCTCTCCTCTGCCCCTGGTTCTTTTATAGTCCTTTTCTTCTCTAGCTTTGTGCCTTATCCCATTCCTGTATCTGCTTTGTCTCTCACTGTTTCCATTACCTCTGTTTTCTAATAGTTCTTGCTTCTGTGACCCATAGTCACTCCCGGTCTCTGACTCCCTTTTGCCTCTGTCTGTGACTTTGTACAAATTAGCTAAAGACATTTTTCCATCACTAGAACTTTTAACCACACTATAAAACCAACCTTCAAATAAATGGCATTTTCAGTGGGGTACAGGTCATCTAGGCGTTGAATATGTGCATGAAAATATTGCGAATGCTTGCATAGTTTGGGTGTTTGTCAGAAGGACATTTACTGAAGCAAAAATGAGCTTTTTCTCCAAGTTTAAAAAGTTCTTGTGTAACGTCAAATCGGCACACACATTTCTCCATTGGTTTTTATGCATGAACTGAAAGAAGTAATGCTTTACCTTTGGCATGACACGGAGAACGGTGAGCTCCTCCCTCCCTTGTCACAGAGCGGTGAGGAAGTATCGCACAGAGTGGTGCAGAGGGCAAAGAGCACGGGGGGCAACCTCTGAAACCTCCTGGTTACTGACGAATCCTCCTTGCAGGAAGTCCCTGGGCACTGGGCAAGGCAAAGAGCCCCATGGGAGGGACACAGGCCGTGTCCACAAGGCAGTGAAGAGGTTAAAGTGGTTCTTCAAGCTCAGGGTGTGACCCATGCGGTGTCATATTAACACATCTGATACCTGTGCATTTGTATGAGCAGAACAAGTAAAAACCTGCTTTAGAGAAATTAAATTAAGCAGTTGAAGGAAACAGTCATTTTAATAAGGAGCTTCTATATAAAAAATTCCTGATACTTCATTATCTATTTATTTCTCTCAGTCACTCAATTTTATTTTATTCTTCATAATTAAAAAGGAGACAAAATCAAGTCTTTAAAAATGATCTGATGCCACAATTTTGTGTAAACAACATAGGTGGAATGTAGAACTGGCTGTCTGTGTTCCTAGACTCTGATAATATTTTAGCTTTCTTTATTCAACCTAAAATATTTTTATGTTGTCTGTAGAGATGTCTGTTAACAGTTATGTGGAGATATAACAGCTGGTTTTCTAGGGAAGCTTGTGTGTATTTCTGTAAATATTTCAGAATTATGTTAAAAATAACAGGTTGAAATAGCATGAAAGGCCACATTTCATCCCCTTCCTGTGTTGAGTTGTGTTCAACTGGACATATGGTTCTGATGACTTGAGCAGTGCCACATAAAATACCTAGAAGATAAATAGAAGACTGAAATCTCTGGAAAGAGGATCACATATTGCACTATCATCTTTACCATATCTGGTCATCCACATTATTGCAAGGGCAGAGTAAGTCACTTCAGGAGCAATGACTGTAATGCTTTTTAGGAGAGTAATGCTTAGCAAACAGGGGGAGAATGGAAAAGTTAGGCCTGGAGCCCTTTTGAAGATTGGCTGTAGCTTCCACCTTTCCTGTGCTGGAACAGTTGGATCTGCAGGCTAGGCCCTGAGCTGGGGTTTGAAGAGACATAAGGAGAGACAGCAACAGGAGGACAACTGAGTCAAGACCTAATGGAGTTTCACCTCACTGAGCTGGTGCAATTGTGGAGCTACATCAGTTTGTAGCAGATGAGAATCTGACACAGATTATCTGTCTATGCCAGAAATACAAATGAGATGCAAGGACCCAGACTTCACATCACTTGGCAGTGAACTAAATGCAAAAGTCCTCAAAGCTGGTGGGAAATCTGCAGTTGGTCTCCTTGAGACCGGGGGCAAGCTGGTTGCCTCCTCAGAGTTACTGCAGCAAAGGTACTGACTATTTGCCCTTACAGAGCTCCGATTTGTTCAGGAATAAGATTGTTCCTTTTCACAAAGTTAATATTCATCAAATGTTAATGAAAATACATAACAAATAATTATGACAAACCTACCATTGGATTAAGATGAAAGAGGATGACAATCCTTGTGAATTTTTAATTTGAAAAATAAAGAACATTACATTAATAAGACCTAATTATATCATAAAAATTTAAATTTACTTTCTATAATCGATTTTATTTTTATTTAACATATTTTAGTTCTAAATATTTCTAACATTTTTATGAGATTTATTCATAGAGCACATCACCAGATATGTTTTTGTAAGGCAAAAAGAATTTTAACATAATGTATTCATTATATTGATCACAGTTTCAATTTTATTTATCTTTTAAAAAAGCTAATAGAACCCTTTTATAGTTTATTATAATTCATACTATCTGCATCTACAGATAAACATCTACAGATAAATATTTAATAGTGTTACTAATGCATCATACACAGAATTTTTATTAATTAGAAAATATGAATTACTAGTTGTACATTTCAATAATTTACATTTAAAATTAATGCTACATTTTTTCCAGGAAGCTATGATTAACTTTAGCAATCTGACTCCAGCTGACCAAAGCCAGGCAATTAAAAGTGTATGCTGTAAACTAGTCTATTAGCTCATGGTGACTGTGACTACTGATGGAGAGGCTTCTAAGCAAGAGATGATGCCTTGTGACAGACAGTAACGTGCGTCCTACAATGTTTGTGCCTAAAGGGACTGCAGAGAAAAGGAAAATTGAAAGCAAAGTTTTGGCATTCTCTGATTTTTCTTGGTAAAGAAGACAAACATTTTCACTGGGTAGATTTGACAATGTGTTTCTTGTTGCGGTGCTACTAGGTAGTCCTAGGAATAAAATGTACTCAGTTATCTTCAGATATCAAACATCCTTAGGGAGCAGAATCCGTTCAGCTTTGCTAGGCAAAAGAGGGGAAGAAAGAGTGTTGGGGAAGGAAGAGTGGTGGAGGGAGATGCTAGAGTAGAGGGGAGGAAAGGGAAGATGAATTGGGCTAGTCTAGCTTTACTGTCCAAGAAAGCAGCGGTAGGGATTCAAATTTGGAGTCTGCCTTCTTGTCACTCTTTGCAAAGTTATACTAGGCACCATGAGACTTGTTCCTCTAAGAGGCTTGTAAGGGAGATATTTAGGTCAGGTGTTAGACTGTGACTTTACCTTTTCTTCAAAAATGCAGTATCTCCAAAAGTCCCTTTTCTGTGAAACAAGAATTCTTTTCAAGACAAGTTAATCTTAACTTTTTGCAAAATAGCTTTTTTTCTCAATCTGAAATTTCCAGAAACAGGACATCTTCCTGATTTGAGGTTTCTTAAATTTAGAAAAAAAAAATCTACATTTTCTAACTGAAAAAACTAATAGCACAGAGAACCACTTCTCAGTAAGGTCTGTTATAAACAAATAACCTTCCTGGAACTGTTTGCCAGGCAGATTTAGACATGACAGACCAACCAAAGACCTTGCTTTGAGATATCAGTCTGTTATGCTCATCTGCCATGTAAGGATGTGTTTTACCATGTTATTTAGCAATAACAGTATGAGTTTTTCACTTAAGCCATGAGCCGAGTAACTATTTTTGAATCTCAGAGGTGGTTCAGTAAATGAGGAGGTTAGAAGCACTAACACCAGATATCATACATGCTATCTTTCAGCAAAAGTTAAGATCGCTTAGTTTATATTTTTAGAGCATGTACAACCTTTGTCTATTGTATTTTCTGATAAAACCAGTAGCAGTCCCGTATGCATATAGATTTTTTTTTGCTATACAGTTATGGAATAACCACAAGTAGTTGTACAGATATTTGTACAACTGTCCAGCTATTTGTAGTTACCACAACTCTTCTACAATAAATGTACAATTATGCACATGTACTACTCTGTGTGAGTGTGAGTGTGTGTGTCTACTTACAACACCACAGCACTGTAACCTGTGTGACTATACGTGTGTAGAGTATATATATCTGTATATATCCATGCATGTGAAAAACTGCCGATAAGGCTGTGTGGCAACAGTCCTGTGTATGATGGTCGGCATACCACTCTCTTCCCATAATCCCATAATTACAGTAATAAAAGAAAAAAGAAAAGAAAAAAAAAAGAAGAAAAAAACAAAGAAAATAAGAAAAAGGCTTGTGCAGTCAGGAAGCAAAAGAAAAAAAAACTCGGATCGGCTACCACTTTACTTTTGTAGTGACTATATATATGGCCACATGTGCAAGCACACACATGCAGTTTCTGATAAAACGAGTTGTTTCTCAAAAGAGAGAGAGAGAAAAAAAAAGAGGCTTAGTGAAACCCTCAAGTAGTTCTTGAAATTATACCTGTACCTGTTGTCATTTTCAGGAAATTCACTTTGTTTAGTTGATAAACTTGTTTTGACTTTTCAGTGGAAACAGTTTGCTGGCACTACTTCCTTAATTGTAGGCCAAATTCTGACCTCAGTTTCATATAACTCCCACTGCAGTCAATGTAGGTTGTCTGGGTAAGATGGGATAGAGTCTTTCTGTTTACAATTAAAAGAACATTGAGAGGTATTTTGTTGATATTACTGCTTGCATTGCTACAACTGCTTTTGAAGATGTCTATTTTAAGCAGCATTCAGACCACAGATAGAGTTAGCCTGAAATCCTCAGAAATATCAAAGAGCACATGCAGATAAACAGAGCAGGAGGAATCAACAGAAGGGATTTCATTTTAACTGAATACACTGTATGGCATCTTGATTTCATACTGATGCCCCATAGTATTGACATATAACGATTTTGATGTAAATCACACGCTTTGATGTGCAGAAAAGTTATGGAGCATTTTATATGAAGTAATAATATTAAATAATTCTATTGAACTAATTACCAGTTAATCTGACATTTAATGAAATAAGTAACACTAAATGTGACTTGAGGGCAGCTTTTATGGACTTAAACTTTAATCAACTGTATGGGAGTCAAAGGTGTCGTTTTTGCTGATGGTGGGGAACAGAGGAGGATGGCATTTACTAAAGAGTTTCTTGTCTTCATTATTCTAGGTTGAATTATTGCTTCTAGGCAAACTGAGAGAAGCTGCCTGTGTTCTTAATGACAATAAGAAGACTGATAAAAATATATCCATATTATTTTTCATTGCAGCTACTTGCTCTCAGTGAGTATATATCTATCATACAGGGCTCTGACTTGCAGTCCCACAACAGTTGCTGCAGTTTGGCTTTTACAATAACTAGGGGTTCAGATTCACACTTGATGCTGAAGTCATTGCTCGTTCACAGCATCACATGTGCCTTTTAGTCTGATTTGAGTCAGGAGAGAGGCAAGAACTCCTCAGGCAATTCAGGGACAGATTTAGGGCTGGTTTGCCTTGAAGGCAATATGAATGTAAGGGACTCAAGCTGCTTGGCTGTGCAAATACATGCCCAAAGGCAGTATGGATCTGTGGCTCATATTAGGTCTCCTTGATTTTGCTGCAACAGTAAAGTTACTTTAAAGGCCAACAGATCCATATAGAAGATATTTTTTCCATCCTTTCTTCTTGTTTATAGTTGGGATCCATGTGTAGTAAGATTTCCTGGAATCTAATGTCTCATCCTTGGCTCCTGTCATTCATGAGAGCTTCCTGGTCTAGCTTTATGAACCTTGGGTGTAAATCAGAATGGCCTGACTTGGGCATTTTCTAGTTTATATAATTTGTGTTGTGAAGAAAACATGTATACACTGCATGTAAGAGTGAGTAGTCGTGTCTGGAGTCAAACCCGTGCTATTCCAATATAATAGTCCCTTTTCACAAGTCAGTAGTATTGACCCAAGTTACTTGTTCTAGTTCCAGCACAGCTGTATAATAAGTAATGAACCAGAGAATAAAATTAAAAAAGAAAAATCAATAGAAAATAAAGAGAATGGACTATCTTTATGAAAAGTATCATTAATTTACAATTACTTAGTGTTATGTTACAGATCACTAGCACATCAGTATGGAGAAACTTGTATGCAAGTTGTCTGCAAAAGCCCAGCCCAACTCACTGCTAAAAGTTATTAATACTCTTAGATTTTTTTTTAGACAGAAAAAGAATAACCTGCTCAAACATATCCTTCCTGATGTGTTTGGTATATTCCACAGATGTGGTCAGAAACAAACTATGAGTTAAATCATTTAGGGCTATTTCCAGGTAAGGTTGGATTGGGCGCTGTATTATGTTCTTTGGTTTAGTCAGGCCAGAAAGACATACCTTAACAACAGCAATAAATCCCTTTGTGCAGCCCGTTAGTAAATCTGGGTCCAATGTTACCAGGCCAATAGTTCTGTTATGAAGGACTGTTTTGTGTGCTGCATTTGGTCTTGTGACGTGGCATTGTTACACCATACCATCCCAATGGTAGACTCAAGCCGCTGCCAGCCAAGAGGAGACCAAGTCTGTAGAGAAAGACGGCAGGTCTCCCTGACGCTGGTTTAGAGAGTGTGATAAAAGAGAAGGGAAAAATACCAACTGAGCACATGGGTTGATGACTGCTATTTTAGTCCCTTGGGGCCATTGCCAGCTGCCATTAAGTCAAAGCAGCCCTCAGGCTCTACTTGGTTGCATGATGAATAATTTAGGTTCTCCTGGTGCAGAGCCAGATTCCATTGGCTTTGTATGACAGATTCTGCAGACCGCCACTGCAAGCAGAGGAGTGTAAATACATGGTGGCGCATGCTGGTGGGATGCGTCAACCTACTCTGTCCTCCAACAGCAACATCAAGGAATAACTCTTATGTACCACAGGTTCTGCATAGCCTTAGAGATATCTCCTCTTTGATACTCTTCCCGGCTTGCTGGACTGCTTACCTATTGCTAGTCAAAATTTTCTTTGTTATCGGTTTATTTTAAGGAGTTAACTATAAGACTGGATATTTTCTACCCGCTGGAAAAGTAGTTCATATCTGAATAAATAACAGAAAATGGCTTCTCACTGTTCAGGAAGTACAATCAATTTGAAATTAGGATTATGGAAACATCTGTGAAAATTCAAGTGTCATCTTAATTTGGGCTCATTCAGATCCTGTATTTTTTCTACTTCCCAAGCAGTGCATTTAAAATCTAATCCTAATTAACACACATAGTTTAATTATAGCCAACAAAATATTCTCTTAAAATTGTGTGTGCTGGCTGGGGGGTTGGGTGGGGAGGGAGGAGGCGAGGGGGAAACTAAACAAATGTTCGCTGATTGTAAAAATCCTTGTTTCGTTAATAATATAAATCTTTAAAGACTTTAAACATACACTGAAGTTTTCATCTCATGAATCAAAACAGCATAGAAAGCTTGAAGCATGCACAGC
Organism: Crypturellus tataupa; assembly: GCA_034781795.1. Taxonomy (NCBI): domain Eukaryota; kingdom Metazoa; phylum Chordata; class Aves; order Tinamiformes; family Tinamidae; genus Crypturellus; species Crypturellus tataupa. The sequence continues at coordinate 424,766 of JAWLRI010000169.1, read as the reverse complement.
ACTCCCACTTTCTCCCTCCTCATTTCTTGGCAATTTCAAATTAACACAGAAACTCTGCACTGGAATTTAAAACTTTCCTTTATGAGTGAATCTCCCTATATCTTATCACAAAACCAAACCACCAGCACCACCACTAAAAACAAACAAACAAACAAACCACCACACAACACAGCAGGTACTGCAGTGCAATACATAACATACTGCAGGTGCAAAGATATTCCTGGATGTCAGGAACAGGGCTTGAAAGGATTTGGGACTTTGGGTGAAGCACTGGAAAGGCCTGGCTGTTCAGCTTCTGCAAACATGATGGTATGACAACAGAACTCCTTTGCAGTACTGGATGGTTTGGAAATCTCATGAGCTTTCCAGACTTTGTACCAGCATGACATCTGGATGATATCACTGTTTTATGCTGTTTCTCAACATAAAATATTGGATTAGAACTAATCAAATGATTGGATTAGAACTCATCATATGAAGTACTCCAGTTTAGAGTAAGCCGGTAAGGGCATGGCTGAGTATCCCAGGACCTCTTGCTTGCCTCTTTCCATGCAAGGTCTGCAGGCTGGCAAAATCAGTTTCTGACTGGGGCTGAAGCACTTTGTCCTGGAGTCAGACCTCTTGCCTGTGCCCTTGAGTATATCTGGCCACACAGTCCAGTTGTCAGAGTCCTCAAAGATGTTTCAGGTCTGCAGACCTGCATAGTCCATGTGTTTACTTGGGCTGCAAGTAAGGTTTTGTTTATGGGAAGTTTGTGAAGAAGTTTTTGGAAAATGTATCAAGAAGCACAGGCAAGAAATACATTATTGAGGAAAAAAAAATGTAGCGGAGTATAACTTTCTCTAGACCATCTTATTCCTGCTTTGATCCATTTTTGTCTGAGGGTATGTTCATATTTCAGGGCAGGAAGTGTTCTCCCTGTCCAATCATTCCTATGAGGATCTCAGCATTTTGATGGCTGATGCCTCCAAGCCTTGTTCAGAGGAGCACCTATTCTGATGCATTTCTTCTAGCCTTATTTTTTTTTTTTTTTTGTCATTTGCATTGATTTTTCCACTACAGATTCTAAGAAAAACAAATTCTTCCTTTCATGAGGTTGTGCAGCAGTAGGGTAATAATAACAGGCAATGGCTCAAGATTTGTTTTCCCTGATGTTTGTCTTTCCAAGAGGTGCCAAGTTCAGCATTTTTCTTTTCCTGGCAGTTATCTAAAATACAGTTGAATAACCTCATTTAGACAAGTTTAGACATTTTGTTTCCACTTCACAAAAGGAAGGGACATTGATAAAAAAGAAAGAATTTAGAAAATGTTGTGAACATGCCACATTCTTTGACACATTTGACACATACATGACAATGAAAGTAAGGAATAGCCAAAATTTTCCAGCTTTTTGGATCAGATTTAGCTATACTTTCAGAAGGAACAGGTTATTTTTGGGTCAGCCCTAGCTGGTCTGAATTCCCCAAATCATTTTTCTCCAGAGTGATTTAGCAGATTAGGAGACACAGTGCCTTCAGAAATGAGTTAAACTCAGCTCTTTATCCCACCAATAGAATTAAGAGTGCCATGGAGCCCAAATTTGGTCCAGAAAATTTGAAGGGCAATTTAAATAGGGAAGTGTCATTGTAAAAACACTTCTTTTTCTCGTCTGTTTCCCATATGTGCCTTTGTACTGTATTCATTTACTTGATTGAAAGTAAGTTTTCCTCCTGTGTTGCCAGCTCTGCTGACAGCTATGGAAGACTGAGCTGCCTTCTCTTTCACCTCGTGTTCCACATCCCATTGTCAGATCGGTGCTAACAGCAGACACTTCATTGCCAGTGCTGATGTCAGAGGCGTCAAGAACAGTTTCGTATTTAGATCCCAAAGAGATTTTAGAGTACAGCTTGTGGCTAAAATCACTTCTTGGTTTCTGAGCTCCGCAAAGCCATTCCTGAAGTCAACTAGGCAGAACAAATATGGAGATTCACTTTTCAGATCTATGCCTTCATCTTAAACTATTTTAGGACTAGGTCTGTATGGTCTGTCTTAATCTGATGTCAAGCAGGATAAGTTTTTGTCCTAAAGCCCAATAGTAGGTAATACAATAGCAACACTGCTTTGTTTTCCTTCTTTTTTTCCGTCTCTACAGTGTGTTTTCAGTAGACTTTCCTGAAGGTGTGTTACCAACCGAATGACTCAGGCTGGAGCTTGCTACATTATTTTCTGAATTCCACTCTAATTTGTGAAAATAGAAGAAAGAAAAAACAAAAAACATTTCCACAGATCAATTTTTGTAGGTCCTGGGTTGAAAGAGAACTAAGAGGAACGATATCTGAAAGGACTTAATTACTGCTTCTGAAAACAAATACCAGGAACTATGCCAGCTACAGTTGCATAGACAGGGAATTAAACTGCTTGTAAAATACAGTATTTCTGCCTCCCATTCCCTCAGCCCCATCATTTTGGGGACACACGGACACTGGAGATGAGCTAAAGTGCTTTTAAAAAATTCTAAGGAGAGTTCAATCAGCGACTTTTCTGTCTGAATTAGGGATGGTCCTAGGTGAAAGCTGTTCCACACCCTTTGCAATACCAGCGCAAGCAGTGACTCTCACACATCCATCTCTAGAAGGAGTGGGGAGTGAAGAAGAGGTGAACGGCACTTGCAGTTCAGGAATGTCTGACCTTAAAATGCCTGAGAGGAACAGTTGAGAGGAGAGTGGCCAGTCACTTTGCAAACAAGACAGAGTCCATCGTTATGGTCTGTTCTCTTTCCATGGAGAAATCTGAGAAAAAGAAAATCAAAGGTTTTTAAAGCTTTACATGATATCTGACTAAAATACTAGAGGTGAATGCTCCATCCCTCCTAATCAGCTGTATTCAGTAGAACAAAGGCAGAGATTCAGCAGTACCTGACACTTGAATTTGTGCTGACACTCTCAGGCATCATGGTGAAAGACTTGAGAAAGGAACATAGATAAAAAGTTAAGGCTTACTTCATTATCCATGGCAAGGGGAAGAGATTAAAGGACCCAGGACATACCCTTAGCCTCCCCACTCTCTAACCAGAATCATTAAGGGAGCTGTGTGGAAACTATAGTTTTCCCAAAGCTATAGTTTAAGGAACTAGTTTTCTCAAAGCTAGTTTCCCTTCCTGTACATATGCTGTAATGAGGTGATTCCCTGTCGTGCTTCATCAAGTCTTAAGCTGACCCTTTACGTATTTCCTATGTATTTTCCAGCTTTGCTGAGTTAACGGCTATTCAGAGAAAGAATAACATTGTAATTATTTTGAACTCTCAGCTATAAATGCAATATTATATCCTACCTTCCCCAAGAGTGACATAGCCTAAAAATTGATCTTGACATTTTTTTTCTGTGACAAAATTTTGATCAAACAGCAGAAAAAAAATATGTGCAGCTACATAAACGAGCATTTAAAATCATATGAGTCATATTCAGTGTGAATGTTTCTGAACATACTAAAACATAACTGGGTTAAATTTATCACTCTCCATTTTAATTTATAAGATGTAGGAGAACATGTAGCTGAGGATTTCTAAAAGAAATGGTGATTTGTGTGTGTTGAGGGTGGTGGTGATACTGCTTGTAGTTTTATTCATTTAAGCATATCTTATCACTCCTCCTTTTCTTCCTTCTTGGAGGGCAATGAGAGAACCCAGATGCCAAGCTGTGGAACATGTTCTTCTGACACTAGCATCTGGCTCCTTGGCAGAATCCTCCAACTGTCATGCTGACAGCTTTCCTGTTGTGTCCTCGTAGATTTTTATATAAGAAATTTGCAGATGGGTCCTCTTCTCAAACTAATACGCTATTCTGTTGACCCTTATCATGCAGAAATGTGTTGGTTTTATCTGTTTGTGAATGAGACCTTGGCCAAATATACTTCAAAAAGGATACTTCTCTGTTCGTCTCTGAATTTGTCTGCAAGCTGTCTGGGAAGATGCCAGAATCCTATTACACACCCTTTTTGTGCCTTTAAGCAGTAAGTCCTTCATTCTCTCTGCTGTACAAATAGATTGCACTTTTTGCAGCAAGCACACTTGTAAAATACAAGCATATTTATTTAATAGTTTCAGTGGGAAAAAAAAGCAAAAAAAAATTGTTTCCTTGCAATGGAGAGAAATGTGTTTTGATTTGCTATGTTTTTTTTTAATTGGACATCTTTGTTTGTTTATTTTTAATTTGACATTACCTCATATGCTATTGCTTTGAAGGATATTTTCCCCCAGAGGTTTGCCAGAGACCTCCAATGCAGAAGCTTTACTGTGTTACAAAGGTAGTTCAGTTACGTCACTAAAAAAAAGAACAAAACAAAACAACCAAAAACCCATATATTTGACTTGTTCATGACCTACAGAATCTCCTGGAATTTTTTAAATGTACTTTTCATAGCATTGCATTGTCCAGCGTTGCATTTACACACATGCCCAAATTGCGCAGATCATCGTGAGCGGTCCCTGTGACTACAGAGAAACACAGCTGTGCTTCAGTTTAACGCTGTGCTCGGAGGGTGCCTGAAGTGCCCCCTATTATCAGGATAGCAGTATACTGAAATATATGAGAATATATGAGAATACTGAAAGTTCCTATGTCACTTTCTACTGCTCTCCTCCCCTATGGACCTCTTTTTATTAATGCTGTATATTTGCCTTCCCCTTTTGCTCTTCTTCTCCCTCCCAATAAAAAGAAAGCCCCCCACTGCCCCTGATCTTGGGTCTCCTTTAAATGAGTAAGATGAAATGCGGATAAAAAAATCCTGAAGACACACACACCAAAGATTACCCCAGGCTCTGCTCAATGGGTGCTCTAGCTCCTTGGGTGTCAGGTGTGGAGGCTCGGCAAGCCCTTAAAAGCCGGCACTCACAGAGAATATTTTGCCATGATTCATGAGCCCACTCAGTCCCTGACCCTGCACCCCAGCTCCACTCCCTCCTCAACTCGCCTAGCAGAAACGCAGGTACGTGAGTTCTCCGATGGCCGCGGGGGAGAGAGCCAGCTCGGAGGGAGCCAGGTGGATTCCACCGAGCACGTGCACCGTGTCCAACCGCGGGAACATCCGCCGGGCCTGACGGCTGCGAGCGTCTCTTAATTCATTCTCCTAGCAACAGATATTAAGACTTGATTGACACTGGTTTCTTGTTTGTTGCCTTTGCAATAAATAAAGCCACAATGAGTAGTTTTATCATTCTCCCACCCTGGTTGTTCACTTTGTGCAGCTCTTCCAAGAAAATAGAATTTGAGTCAGCATTAAAGGAAGAAGAGGTAAGTTGCTACAGGTTTCTTATTCTTATTATCACAAGAAAGAATCTTTATAAATTTCCAACAGATGCTAATGCACAAACAGGTATGTGCATGACTATTACATTAACTCTTACACTGTCCCATATAATTTCCTCATCTCAAACTTTGTCATAAATGAAATAAATGGCATTAGAACTATCCAGGGGAGATCATAAATATCAAGAATGAATTTTTACTTTAAGTATTAACTTTGACGAGGACAGGATTTCACTCCAGGTTCCCAGCCATAAACTGCAAGTTATTTTGTGCTATTCTCTCGTGTCTGTTTCAAACTTTCTGATTCACCATTGAGTTAATGATCTACTAAATACTGTCTCCAGGTGATTTTGTTGATATCTCGAGGCCCTGAGGGACTACACGTTCCAAAGAACTGGGGGGAACCCAAGCAGCGACATTATGAGAGAAGTAGAGAAAGAAGCAAAATACATCAGCAACGTGTTTCATTTATGCCATTCTGATTTGAGCCTACGTGCTTCTTAAAGCATTTATCACACAACCTCAAGTTTCAGGTTGTTCCAGATTGCGTAAATAGGTAAAAGTGATATTTGCTAAAGATGCTCAGAGAGTCAAGAAAAGAAAGTCTATCTTGAAGTAACATCTAGAGTACAATTACAAGAATCTTCATAGGTTAAGGTTTTTATTATATATTTAGTTGACTATTATTGTGCCCAGTACATACCTTCCTCCCATTTCAACATCATCTTTAAATGAGAATTATCACACCCATGATGTTTTGAAGAATGGCGTTCAATTCTTACATGGGCCGTGTAATTTGTAGATAAATCACTTACTTCTTCTTATCCTTCCTGTAAAATAGTGATAATATTATTTTTGTGTTACAGAGGAATTCCAAGAATAAATTTATAAGTGTTTAACTGTTATAGTGATGAAGGCAAAAATTGAAGTCTACGATATTAGGTGAGTTTGAGACATGCAAAAGGTTAGTTATCAGACCGAGGACTTAGATTCAGGGTTTCAGAATTTGAATATTGAGGATCGTGATGAAATTTGGAATTACTTTAGTTCAAAAGGTCAAATGTGAGTTTTACAGCAAGAGGAAAAATTCTTATTATAGGAAAGATTCCTATATGGATTAGGTAGGTTAATTATATAAATGTAGAAGTATTGGGATGAACAAATACCTTAAACATTAAAAGTAAACACAGCCTACCAGAAGAATTATGTCTCAAATGTCAGCCTGTGTAGAAATCAAACTATAATGGGCTCAAATCTTTTGAATTAGCACAGAAAACAAACATCTTGAATTTTGTTAATCTGATAAACAAAAAGAGAGAGGAATTGGTTCATCTATATACTGATTGTGGGGGGTAAGGGTTAAGGTAAGGTTAGGCTGACCTAGGATTGGATCAACTACTGAATAGATACTTTGCATCACTTTTCAGTAAAGGTGATGACTAAATGATTCCATGTCTATTTAGTGCAAAAATACGTCATTCCCAAATTCAGTCACAGACTTAAACTGTTGTCCTTATGTGATGCGTATTCGATGGGTTCTCCGAGGTCATGCAGATGAGAAGGTGTCCCACTATCTGTTTTCCCTGTGGCTTCTCCCCCCTGTCCCCATTTTTCTGAGTCTTTGTGTCATCACAGTAGAGCAGTTGTGCAGTTTCTATTTTTATCTTGCTTTCTTAAGAGACAGTTCTAATGTTTTCAAGTTGCCCAATCTCTTCCTGCAAATACAGATAAGAATCAAGTTCTTTTCCAGTCTTCTACTGAAGATAACAAAGGCTGAATGCAACATTCTTAAAACCTGCTGAAGTTTGAAGAGTTTCCATTGCAGCATGGTTCAGTTCAGCACAACAAAAAGTATCTAAGGAAAAAAAGGACAGAACAACAGAAATTATATAAAAGCATAAACAAAAAATCGATTATCTATACTTAAAATCAGAGAAGGCAGTAATATCCAATCTTAATGCTAACAGAATATATAAGTCTGATGATAGCAAGAATTTTTAAGTAATATGCATATTTAGAAGTACTATGAAAAGATTAATAACAGCAAATATAGTAAGTATCTATGCGTATGAAAATGAAGCAAAAAGATGATCCAAGCAGCTACAGACCTGTTAATATGATTGCAACAGTGGGTAGTCTTAGAAGAAGTTTTAAAAGAAAGGACGTGAAGAGAAGTTGAAAATATGTTCATTATACCATTAGTTTAACACAGGTAGATCATGTTAGATAAACCCAGTACCATTTTTAAGGAAATAATAGATTTCTTAGAAAATATAAATGGATAAGACTTTATTCTAGAAGATAGAAATTATTCTTATAGGAGTATTAGGAGAAAAGGAACTGCCAAAAGAAGACACTTATGGCCTTGAAAATGATCACATTTACTATATTAATTAGTGTTATACTATCAAGAGGGATATGTGTATTGTGAAATTCACAAGTAACATTTAAAGGGGAAACACTGCTGTAACAGAGGACTTGACCATCAAATGAGGAAAAATAGATTATTTCATTATTAGAATGATGAAGTGAAATTTATAGGCCATGGATTGCAAAACCAGGCATTTATGGACCAGTAACTGGAAATATTCTTAAATATGATGTTTATTTATCAATGGAAGATAATGAAAAAGAAATATGGTTATGCTGGTTGTCATGGATGATGACTTTCTGTTGCCACATAGAGCAACACTGAAAAGGCTAATGTACATTGGTAGTACGGAAAGTGATATTTCATTGTTCAAAGCATTGGTGGGGCTCAAAGCATTTCAAATATTTTATCAACTTCTGGTCATCTGTGTTCATGTAAGATGATCTTAAAGTATAACATAGGCAGATAAAGACTACTTGTATGCTTATGAAAATGAAGAATTAATCTTATGAGGGAAATTATTGACTTGTTAAGCCCAAAGAAAGATAGGATGAAAAGAGATACGCTAATTCTTCCTAAATACATTCAGGAGTAAATGATAGGGACAGGGAGCAACTATTTAAAGGAAAAGGTGATAGTAGCACATCTAAATGATTAATGAATCTAAAATGGCTATGAATAAATTCAAAAAGTTTTAGATAAATTACTTTTTGGATATTAGCAGAAGGTGTCCAACTTTTCTTGGACTGAAACTTCTCCATACAATAGGAGTGTAAAGAAGAGAAATTACCTAAATAGTTATGGTGAGTTACAGAAAAGTTTGGATATTTAAAAAGGTTAATTTCCAGAGCAGGGAAGTTTGTCACAGAAGTATTTAGGTACCTAGTGTGTTGTTGTAAGCATGGGAGACTGATATAAGAGTAAATTGCAGTTTGCTTGATTACTTTTTATGTTGTAGCCATGGCATATTTCAGAGTTCCTGGTGGTCTCTCAGAGGAGTCAGGAAACAATTTCCTTATCTCCCTTCCTAAGCAAAATTTGGTGTCTTTACTTCTGTGAAGCACAGGACACCCACTAGAATTGAGAATACGATGTCGAGAGAGCATACAGGCAGTCCTAGAAACATTATCAGCTGCAAATCTAATCTACAGTTTTGGACAAAGGTGGAGAGGTTCTTTTTGTTTGTTTTGTTTAGGGCTTTTTTTTTTTTTTCAAAGCCAGAGGGTTGCTTTGCTTTGTTTTGTTTTGTTTTTCCTTCCTCTGAAGCTTGGATCACTGGGATGTGTGAAGCATCAACTTGCTGCTCTTGGAGAGAACCTCTCTTGTCCTCTTCTGGCAGGACTTTACACCAGCTTTTTGCTGTGAATTAAAATACGTGAGGAAGCAAGCGTGGCTTTCTGGTGGCATGTGGCACAGAGGTTATATGAAAATCTGTCAGAAGAACCTTGACTGTGCGGTTGCATCTGATGGTAGAGGCTGGGCTTGTACAGACCATGGCTCACATGGTCTGTATATGGTCACATATATCTTAACTGCACTACCACAACTTACCTGGTCCTGGTATTGACCTGCTGTGCTCTGCTCGCTTAAGTACCGGCATATCAACATACCAACAATATGCCCTAGTCAGATTCAAAATAACTACAGTAATACCAGGTATGTATTTTTGAAAGAAAAGGAAAAAAAAAAAAAAAAGAGGCTTTACAATATACCTGTTAATTTACTACAAATGTTATGTTATTCCTTTTTTTTTTTTTTTTGGTAATGAAAACTAAAACTAAACTGCTTGAGGTTTCACATATGCTGGAAAAACCACTAAAGATGTATGCAAAATTTTCATGGTATTTGTTTCTCTCTCTCTGATTTCCAACATATTTTTTACCCGAAGACAGTAAGACTTTGACAGCTCAGAAATGGCCGCTCTCAGAATGAATCATTTGTAAATTAGTGGTTTTACAATGGATCTGAGAAAATTCTAAGTTTCAAACTGAATTCTGGCTTCTCACAGACTCAAAAGGAGATTGGTGAACTATGAGAAACAAATCTGCCACACAGATTCACTCATCCTCATGTAGACTGAAACCAGTGGATTTTGAGTACAGGTAGTATAAACTTACGGTAATATTTAGCAGAAATGTTTGAAATCTCTTATTCCAATTCTAAAATTACAAAAAGTTAACAAATGTCAAGATTTCAGGATAGAATAAGATGAACTTGAGCTTCATCTGACTGCAACAATGTGGAAGAAATTATATATATGATTAGGTTAACGAAGACAATTCATTTCCGGTCCCTTGCCACTATCACATGGTCTCATAAACACCATACCCATAAGTGTCCTGCCTAATGAACACATTGGACACTTGCAACTTTCACTTGCTTAAACAATTGTCTTAAAATATTCCAGTATAGTCCTCTTTAAGTCCTATGCCATTTGAATATTCTATTGCTTCTAAATAGTGAATGGTTGTGTTTTTTCAATACATAAAGCACACAATTCAAACAAACCCTAGAAACCCTAGGGTTCTAATATGTCAAGTTATCCTATATCAAAGATAACAGCAATGGATATATATAATATATATCTGCGCATGTGGGGAGGTCCAACTATGGACATGACTAGAGATTAGGAAATAAAATTTTGTAAAGAAGAAATCAGTAATAACAAGTCAAATTATCATGCCAAGAAGAAGATAATGAAAGCAGCTGTGTTTGGAGGAAAAAGAAAAACATTTTTTTTTTTTTCAGAAAAACTTCAAAGATTTGACTATTATGGTTTGACAGTCTTCTACCCCCTTCAAGATTCTACAATTGTCTTATCTGTAAGATCTAACCTAACGATATATGTCTAGGATTAATTACTTTCTCTTTACTTTTAATTATTATTATTTTTTTAATTATAGAGATTACTGTAGCAAAAATGAAAATTGAAATCTTTAAGATTTATTGATAAATGAAATATAAATCAGTAAGAGAATCTCCCAAGCAGTGGTTACATACCCATATGCTGTAAAGGCAGGCTAAAGAAAATGCATTACGCTGCCTTACTAATTACATTGCATTATTAATTATTAAAATGTGCTTATTATGTTACATAGCTTGAAAACTATTTTGGCTTGAATAATACACTAGTAGTTGGTTTTAAAGAACTTCACTGTATTCATTGAGTTTTGCATCAGGGCAGAATGTAGAAGCTTGCTTATGGATATAATAAATAACTTCTTACTTCAAAAGGGAGCTGGGCACACTAAGATCACTTCCCAACCCTGAAGATGCCTGGATTTACCAGTCACCTAACTCTGAGCTCTCAAAGTTACATTTGTGCCTAAATTTATTCCCATGAGAGTATGAACACCCTTTGCTCAGACCTCTATCTCCAGAAGGGTCAGGAAAGCAGACTGAGTAAAATTACCTGATTTTTGAGTGCTGAAACCTAAATCTTTCTTTCAACATTATTTTCAGCAGCTCTGCTTAGCTTGCTGGTTTCTGAGAATCCTATTCATAGGTGTCAATTTCCTTCCATAAGAGTAAGACAAGCCAGGCTGCATAACTATGTAATACTATGTCTAAAAGTTAGGTATCAGAATATTTATGCCATTTAGCCTTTGTCACATTCCTTTGCTGATCTAGCCCCAGGTTTATGTGAATTTGCCTGGCAGCATTCCTTCTTACTGTAGATCATTTCAGCAAAATATCAGCGCACACAGTCCCCTGGACTGAATCTTTTCTAGCTATTGAAATAATGTTTTTCATGAAGTCAGCAATTTTAGGTTAGTATATTTTTCAGGAGAGAAAAACGAACAGTTTAGTAATTGCAGGACATTACACTGACCTTGATAAATGTGCAAATCAGTCACCTGGTACATACTTAAAGATTTACCTTTAATGAATTGTTATGACAGCACAGATAGGTAATGCAGAATGAGAGGCGATCATACTATTTTTCTAATATTTTTACCCTTCAACGCTTTCTCAGGCACAGGAATTGAGTAAATATCGCAATACACAGGTAGCTGTGTAGTCACCACACAGCACCATGTAGACAACTCCTCAGGTAACTCACGGTCTCGCACTGCATATCTGAAGAATAAGCATGCTTTTCCTTGACATACTTGTGTGGATGTCTTTTTAAAGCTCAGACTATCTCCTGCTT
>JAWLRI010000169.1:370459-410459 GCA_034781795.1 Crypturellus tataupa | reverse complement strand
AAGTCCATGTTGTATCTTATTGGAAAAAAGAAGTTATTTTTGTCTGTTCATCTTTCTGAAACCAAGCAAGAACGAAAGACATAGGCTCAAAGACAAGTGTGAAAGACAGGAGTTCAAACTGATCATATATAATCTGCAGTGTCTTTGGCTTTAGCAGAGTAAATATTTGTGAAGGGTGATATATCTTATGCAAATAACTTTGAAATATGAAGAAAATGACTGAGTTGTGTTTTAGGTACTATTTCCTTTTAAAACTATTAACATCTTACTTCCAGCATGGAAAAAAATAGAGGAGCCCTCATTAATATAAGCCACCACTGAGATTTAGAACACACTCTTATTCACACACACACGCACAAAGAAAAAAAAAGAAAAAAAAAAACAGGAATGTTAAGGAACAGCTCAGCAACTTGTCATTTCAAAACTAATTACTGTCCTTCATTTGGAGATCTGTGGTCAGGATGCAGAGACTTGCAATCCTGTTGCTGCTCTTCTATTCAGAAGCCGATCAAGTTGGCTTGTACAAAGACTTTTTTTCCCCTAACCTCTGGAAGGACATTTTGTGAAGAAATTCCTTGTAAAGCAGCAAATAGAGATTTCAAAGTATTTGCCTGCTGACACTCTTCAAAACAATGACCTTCCCTACATGAAGTTTGCTGTGACCAGTTCCACTGTCAGCTCTTGTTTTGTCTGTGATCTTCTGGCTTAACCGCCTCACGACAGTCAGATGACAGAACAGCTAGCTCCAAAACAAGACCTTTATACAAACTCTGGACTAACTCTGAGAAGGACTCCTAGGGTCCAAAAAATCTTTCCCCTCCAGTGCTTTCCTTTTGAGGTCACTGGCTTTACTTTTCCTTGAGGGCACCCAGTATGAAATTACTCATCCCAAAAAAAAAAAAGAAGAAAGAAAAAAAATTAAGTGATAGCAGAGTAAAAACTAAGAAAAGACTGCTTGTTTAATGCATATTTATGTATGAGCTACATAAAACATGAAAATTAAAAGCAAGAGCAAACTTTGTACGCCTTAGTATTTCTCCATGTGCTTATGCTGATTTATCAATTGCTTGCTCTGGTATTTGGGTTTCTGAGGACAGAAAGAACTTTGCAGTAATTAGTAGTCTACCTTTCAGAGCTAAGAGCACACCTACCTAAGAACATATTTCAAGACTAGTCTGAATATCTGCTCCAGCCAGTTTCTGTGCTGTTGCTTATATGGATCATTTCTCATTTCCCTTGTTTCATTCCTCTGCACATGCATAAAGAGTTTAAATTTAGATATCTAAATTAGGAGAGCACCCCCAAGTTTGCAGATGAAATTGCATTTCAGGGGATTTTAATATGGGTGATTTGATTTAGTCTCCAACCCCTAGATAGGTAAAGATAATTCCTGAGTCTAAGTTTCTCATAGGAATCTCTAAGTTTTTTCAGGAATAGAAAACAAAGATCCAACATAATGGGTTGATGCTTCTAGAACCAGTGAGACTGCTGTGTCACTTTCCTACTACATAATAATTAGTGCCTGTAATTTGGCACTTCTACTTTCCATTTATGTAGATCAAAAGGCTTTCAAAGCATTAAATTTCAGGACATTATTGTTCAAATATAATGATCACATCTTATTTGTTTTACACACGAATTTCAAACAAGTATACTTGATCTTAATATCCTGTGTTTCAGCTTTGGAGCTCCATTGCAAGGTTTAGGCCTAAACTTTGATATGTTCATTCATCACTTATACATAACAAACAAACATTTTACCAAACAATATAATGAATATAGTAGCTATGAAAGACAACAATTTCAGTTTCACAACTCTTTAGCTCTATTGAAACAAGGATCAAGAATGGGAGAATTTTTTTTTTTTAATTACAAACCATGCAGTGAACTGCATCACTTCAGTTCTGCTCTAAGGATAGTCCATGTTTTTATAGATCCTGCCTTTCTATATCCATAGTTGAAATGTCACTAACATCTTTCTGTTTTTTATTTTGGAGTTTGGTGGACTGATTTGTATGAAAAAATCTCAGAGCATAGAACATGCCACTACCAAGTTTATTTTGTTTTATCAAGGCTCAGAGGAAAGAAAAGTTCCATCTCTTCCATTGTGAGATGTCTCAGGACTTGTATTGCAGATATGTACAAAACAAAGTATTTTTTGAGCCTCCAGAAAATGTGTAAGTACATATTACTACAGCAACTGTGACCTCTCACTCCTAGAGTTTGACCAGAAAAAAAAAGAATTTGTTACACAGCTGACCTAAGATTCATCATTTTACCAGCTATAGGTATTATTTGATATTTCCTACTGATAAGGATATTTTGATGCATGAAGCTCCCCAGGTGTGCTGCAGACAATATATCTTTATGGAAAAAACAAAACATATATTTGCATAGTTTTTCCTCTGTATAAGATGAAGCTTCTAAGTTCTTATTGTTTTATCTGTAGAGGAGAATTAAGGTAAAGCTACTGTATGAAAGAGAACCAGTTTTCCTATTAAAAAAGTCTCCTAGAAAGCAAGTTCTCCTGCTTAATGAATTCCATTTCAAAGAAGAACCGTGTGACTTTTTAGTACACGTATTATTATTTCTGCTTTTAAAATCAGGTGCTCCAAAGTTATCCCTGTACCAGCCAACTTATGCATGTAGTAATCATCATGTCAGTGTTCATATATGTGGTTCTTAGCATAAGCCTTACAGTCATAGATTTAGTTCACAGAGAGTATCCCATCACTGTGAGTTGATTTAAGAGCTTCAGGATTGCCTACCGTGCTCTATATATAGGCACAGTCTGTCTATTAATCATATATATTGGATTTATTTCCTTAAATGAGGAAAGCGAGAGAACCAGCCCTGTCTCAGTGTCTTCCTTATCACTAACTTGTGAGAGCTGGGTAATGATTGAGTAGGTGGCTTAATGCATCAGAACACAGAAGTTCTTCAAGCGGCAGAGAGGGTAGCATGGCCAGGGGCTAAAGAGCAGCTGGGTAAATGCGTGGGTGGTTTTATGCTTAGGGAAAGGTTTCTATATACAACAGTAACAACTCTGCTTGAGAATAATGGGATCATATATATCCAGAATAAAAATGTCAGGTTTCTAGTTTGAGTCCTCTGGGGTCCAGCTATTTGGAGCAAAACATAAAGACTTACTGTGGATTGTTTTGACATTATCTTAAGTAAGCTTCTATTTGCAACTTAAGAGTCTTCACCTGAAAGCCTGACCTATCTGGTCCTATCTGACCTATCATTTTTTCCATACAAAACTTTTCAGAGGTTTCTACTGTTAGAAATTCTAAATATTTTGTTATACATAATGGAATGTCTGGAATCTCTTAGGATGAGCAGTACCTGTTTTGGTTAAAGAAGGAAGGAATTTATACAGATTTAACCAGGCACAAAAGGTTGAGTTCAGGATTTGCAAATATTTAAAATTATTTGCTACACTCAAGGAGCAAGAAGCAGCTGAGCTGCCTGTTGTCTGGTCTACTGATGAGATTGAAGACCTGGCAATATCACCATATTACAACTTCCTTCCAATCCTGTGCACTCAGATTGTATTCCTTTTTGTGCAATATTAAGTGCACACTAAATTTTATCCCACTATGGAGACAGGAGGTGGCCAACAAGGACTCCCAGAGGTAGGGTTTGAAAACCATTTCTGAATTCACAGACATATCAAAATGTCCAAATGATATTGCAAATCTAGAGCATATATATCCCTAAATAATTGTAATTCTCCACTGCACACAGAAAGATAGTCTGTTTTAAAAACTCCTCAGTGGTGAAATTCCTTTTATACAACTCTTTACTAAATAGTAATCTAATCAATGCAACCTATTTATTAAGCCAGAGAGGAGGTATTTTATAAAAAATCTGCTCAACTAGAAAGGCAGAGAGGCTTCTCAAGCCAACATGGCGATACATGTTGATGTTTTGTTTTTAACTGTCCAATAAGCTTGCTCAGATTAACAGGTCACTCAGACTTTTCCAGGCTCTCTTAGTAATGGTGGGACAGGCAAATGCACCAGATAGGCTTTTTAAGTAACTGCACAGATAAAGTCTGGACAGTTTTACTATATATGACTTGCCAGCTCAAGCAGAGAGACTGACAGTGTGGAAACAGCTTGTCAGAGCTCAGGTCATGGTTAAAAACTGCTAATGTTAATGCTGACAGCCTGTAAAGTCACTGCTATCCATGATACCTTTAGTCAAGTTATAAAACAGACTTGGGGGCTATATTTATTTCCATCTTATTTACCATTTTACTCATTTCTGTGATTAGTGAAAATACTGAACTAATTTTGTTAATATTCTTCACTTTAAGCTGTGTGATTCAAGCTAAAGCCTGTCAGTAATGGCCAGTACTGCAGCATGCTCCTCTGTAAAGAGGAAGATGTGCTTGGACTTGCAGATTGCCAGGAGTAGCTATTGCCCATATAGCCACGATCATCCACCTCTCCAACACTTTCTGGTCTCTCTATAAATGCTTTCTGGTTGATTTAGCTGAGATTAGCAGATAAGGTCATGGAGAGGTGCAGACAAAGACTGGGCTCAGTGGGCATGGAGAACTTGCTCCAGTTCTATCGGGAAAAGGCAAAGGAGAATGAGCGGTACTATCTGTTTCCTAAATCCTTTCTCACACATATTTCATAGAGGCCAGTTGTTCAAAGACCTGAGTAATGGGGACAAACCCATATACATAGGGTAGTCCCTCCTTGCTGTGGGAAAAGCCTTATAAAATCAGCACCCCATTTACAAAGTAAAATTTCCTTTACTAAACTGTCTTGTTATCTTTTTAATCTGGTATCAAGCTTTTGCTTTCTATGTATACTTATCTAATGCAGTCTATTATCACTAAGTAGTCCCTTACCGTTAGAAAACCAATATGACTGTTGTTGCCGTATGTCAGAACCAAAAGCTGTGGGTTAGAAAAAGCAGACACTGAGTAGAATACTGGAAAATATGCAAGCTGGTGATATGTTACGCATGGATTTAGCAGGGTAATTGCGGAAGTCCTTTCCTCTGCAGCCTCTCCCAAAATGCTCAGCTATAGCAATGTTAGCATTGCACATGTAAATAACATTATATCTACCAAGTGTGGCAGCTTTGCAACTGCTCTTCCCTTGTGCATGAGAGAGACTATAAACTCTAGTAAGACATCAGAAGATGAGAGTTAGTGAGGATGAGATGGGAAGAAGGAGCATTGCTCTCTCTGGGGCTGTGCTGGGTAGCCTAGGGCCTGGTACAGTTCCATGACAGAAAGGACTCCAGGAGAAGATGTGTCCCCAAAAGATTTGACTACCTAAGAGGATGCTAATTATGTCCTGCAGTAGATATTCATTTCGCTGAGGATATAAAGACTATAGTTCTAACATGCCAGCTCAAACTGGACTATTTAATCAGAGTTAATACTAATGGGGGGGGGAACAAACATCTATATGACTTGTCTGATTTCATGGAGTTCATGGGAACTTGTATACCCTTTGAATCACATTAAAGGGTCAGATGATCAAGACTGAATGTAAATAGGACTTACTCATTGTCATGGACTGCTCACTTGAGGAAAGACTGGGGACATTTTGCCATTTGTTCCACCTGAATTTGAGAAGTTGCTTGCAAATGCATTGAATACCTTCTCAGCCAAGTAGAAGAAAATCCAACTTCGAAATAATGTTGACTACAGAGTAATTTCACAAAGAAAAAAAAACACAGATAGGATACTAGTAAGAATGCAAATAGAAATAGAATACAATAAAAATACAATCAAACAGAATACAAAAGAAAGAATCAGAGCAAGAATTTTGACTTCAAGAGTTGCATCTGAAAATACAGTTATTCTGGGATTTTCCTCTGCCAAGCCAAATGAAATAGTGTCAGTACTATGGAAATAAAAATCTCAGAAGATAACTCTGTCAAAATCATTTTGCTATTAAATGCAAAGTGCAAGAAAAATATTTTGCAGATCACAACATGGTGTTCTAGGTGGACCACAAGCTGACCGTGAGCCAGTAATATGCCCTTGTGCAAAAGGAGGCCAACAGTATCCTAAGCTTCATAAGGAAAAGCATTGCCAGTGGTCGAGAGATGTGATCCTTTCTCAGGGCTGATCTATTCAAGCCTGATGAGGCCACAGTGTGCCCAGTTATGGGCACCTCCGTACAAGAGATGTAGGTAGCTACTGGGGTGAGCCCAGCCAAAGACAGCTACGATGAGATAGACACCACAGCATCTCTCCTATAAGCAAAAGCTGAGAGAAGTAGCCTGGAGAAGACTAAGGGGGACTGAGGGAGATCTTATCAGTGCAGATAATATCTGAAGAAAAGGTGTAAAGAGGATGGGGTGAGACTCTTTTCAGTGTTCCTCACTGACAGGACAAGGATAGGGCACAAACTAACACACAGGACATTCTCTCCAAATCTAAGGAAAAGCTCTTTAATGTGAAGGTGGTTGAACACTGGAACAGGTTGCCCAGACCAGCTGGGGAGATGTTCAAAGACACCTGGATGCGGCTCTAGCTGACCCTGCTGCAGGTGACCCTTCTTGGGCAGGGGTGTTGGTTCCTCAACCAAGGGGTGGAACCTCAGTAGTTCTGTGGTTCCGTATTAGCAGAGCTATTCTTTTGAGATTATCACACAATTATAGAACATTGTTGAGATTGTAAGAGACCTCTGGAGATGATTTAGACTGATGCCTCTGCTCAAAGAAGAGTCAGCTAGAGCAGGTTGCTCCGGATCTTGTCCAGGGTTTGCACATCTCCAAAGATGGGGACTCCACAAACTCTTTGCACAATTTGTTCCAGTGTACAGTAGATACTGGGTGTGCAGTATGCATAGAGAAGATCTAAGACATCATCAGTTAGTGAGTCTACTTTAATAAGCTCTTTAAAAACACGTTAGATTGCTCGCTGGTTTGTAGAGGCTTCTGGATTTCAGGTCAAAAGCATTCCGTCCCAAAAATGGTTTTCTCAAATTGGGATATTGTGTTATTAGTAGGCATCCTGAGAACCAACTAGAACTTGCTCTGTTTCCTTTCTTGAAGATTTGTATCAATTTCTTATGGATGTGTCAGCTTCTCTTTGGTCTTAAAGAATATTTAAAGAGATTCTAGTTTTGATCAAGTCAGTTTAATAATCTTTCAATTTAGAAGAAAATATGAAGTCTAGAAGTGTCTGTTTTTCACAAACTTTTCTTTATCCCTTTGTCCTGTTTTCCATTATAGGTAAACATAAGACATATGCTTCCAACATAGAGCAAGGTGATACTGAAGTAATTGCCCATACATGACAAGTTAAATGCCAATTGTTAAAGCATCATCCTATGTTGCCTTTCTCATCTAAGCAAATGGCATGTAAATTGCTGAATCTTGACAAGTAGCTTCCTCTTTTGGCAAACTTTGAAAAATGTTTTATTTTAAGAATACTTGATAGCATATAGAGGTTTGATTTTGAAAAGTCTCTTTCCTTTCTTTTGATTTTGTCAGGATGCCTTGCTTCTCCTCTTCAGCTGTCTGACGTGCTCCCTGTTATTACACATAGTGCTTGGAATAACATTTACTTTCTAATCATTTTCTTGAAGGAGGTTGTAGTTCTCCTCTTCCCAACTCTGAAGCTTAAACAGATTTCATAAGATGATACACAGTTCTTAATATGTTAGAGCAAAACAAAATTGCTTGGAATCTGTCATATAATATAATGTAAATAGGAGTGAGTCCTATATGAAGTCTGCAAAGATGCTTTGTTATATTTCTCTCCTCATAACTAGAATCAACATTTGGATTGGATGAGTCTGAAGCTTGTGGAGTAGATTTTCTTAGTTTTAGAAAAACTAAGTTTAGATTAGGTTTAGTTTTTTTTTCTTTCTCTTTTTTTTGTTAATTGACAAGAATCATTGCTGTTTTCTGGTGTAAGAAACCTCTCCTTTGTAGTATGACAGTTTTGCACACATTAAACCATTTTTTTGGCTCATGTACAATATTTCTGTTCCATTGATTGCAGTGGAATTACACTCATTTATACTGACTGAAAATTTGGCTCACCTCATGCATCAATTCTTTGCCTAACCAGAAAAAGGGGCCTTTGGCCTTATGTGGGTATCACTCCCTAAGGTGAGCTTTGTCTGAGTAATCCCAGTTGCAGGATTTTGCCCACGGGCAGCAAAACCAGTTGGATGCATGTAGCTGACACAGTTACAAAGCATAGTAACCTACTGCCTGTGAGGTGAAATACTGTGACAGTAGGAGAAAAGAATGGAAGGAAAACGTAATGAGATCATTTCCTAGGATAGAGTAGTGATGAAGCTTTAGAGGGAAACAGAAGTGTTTCCAACACAAGATAACAAATTCACTACTGAGGCAAATAGGTGCACTTAAGTACACTACTTGAGAATTTATCACAGTGAGCACAAATAAACTTGTCAAAGCTTGTGGTATCTGACAAGATAAAAGAAACGGTCAAAATAATAGTATGCATTGGGCCAAATGTCCGTGCAATTTATGTTTCTGACTTAACTCTCTAAAACAGAATTTGGCACTGAAACTTATTCACTGGAGGACAACGACATACTTCTATGGACGGTCTACAGGAATTCCTTACTATTTTACTGCAAGCTTACCAGAAGGGGCTTTTTGAAAAAGTCGCTTCAGTAAGTTCTACATAGTAAAGTCTGTTGCTGCGTATTTAGATCACATTTGCATTGTGGTTTTGTTTTTTTCTTTCTTTTTTTCTTCCTCTGTGGATTCTCAGCTGTAGGTGACATTATTGTGATGGCTGCATTTCAAAGTCCTCACCTGCTCTGTCATCTCTGAATTTATGTTACACTTCATGGTATCAGCTCTAACGATCTCATTCTCTCGCTCTCTCTTTCCTTTACACCTCTACTCACTTCCTGACACTTAACACAATAAAACACTTTTTCATTTAGAAACTGTATTTAACCCCTTTTCACCTACAGCGTATTACGCAAAAAATAAAAAAAAAGACGTAAATCCCTGGGACACTACAACTTTGAGGATTCAAGTTTTTATTTAGTGAGTAAACACACACACTTTCTTTAAAGACTAGCTAGCCATAAACAAGATGGTTACCTGTGCATATCTCTTTTTAAAAATTCATGAATAAAATGTGGGCTCCTTTAACTTATTTTTTCCACCAGTCTTTTATAACCTGGCTTCACTTCCTGGCAGTTAAGACAATAAAAGAAAACAGCCGTGGTGCTGAAGACAAACTTAACCCTTGCAAGAGGCTCCTTTCAATGAATAAAAAACTTCAAATGTTTCTGACATGGCACATTTTCTTAATTTTTACGGCTTAATTTAAATTGACATGAAATGGTACTTTTAAAAAATAATTGAGTCTTTTATCTATATCTTGTAACTAGAGAAACAAAACTTGTTCATGAAATATTTCTGATGAATAAGCAAACAAAATATTTTTAAAATGTTGCTTTCAACGTGGTAACTATTATTATCTGTTAAAAATATAGATGTGTGTAAGTTTGATAATAACCATTCACTGAAGTTTCATTTCTTCTGCTTAACAAAATACTAACAGACAAATTTGTTATTCTTTGAAAGTAGTTAAGAATTCTAAGTACTGAATGAATACTTGGAATGATTAATATTTTGCCTATTCATTATTCATGTGCTGTTTACCTGTGGTTCATTATTGGTAGAACTGCAAGAAATCCAAAGTCCCATAAATACGCATTTTCAAATAGCAAAAGATTATTCAGCAAAGAGTAACATTTTTATTTCTGGGAGGAGGAGGGGAGGAGCATGTACTTATTGTACCCAAGCAGTATTATTTTTTTATTTTTTGAACCCACTTGTCTGTATTTTTGACTGAGGAAAGACCATAAATACTAGTAGAGTAATTAAATATGGACTTTGCAAATACGGGTACAAAGAGATATGTAAAATGCTGTGTCTTTAGTGAACAGATGGACCAAGAAGTTGTTGTGAATCTGGCTAGGAACTATGGTGAATGATACTTCATTAGCCTATATCAGTTACAGATCTGTTGAACAAAATAGAATTCCAGTCATTTTCCGAATTACTCTTATATAGGTCAAATCACAGTTGTGAGTGCAAATGTTCACAAGCAGACACCCTTCTGGGTGTCCCAGATTTTAAATGCCCACTTTGAAACATTTTGAGTCCAATGGACTTGCAGGTTTGTTTTTGTTTTTAATTCCTGAGATCAAAACCCAAGGATATCTCAAAGCTGAGCTGCAGCATACAAAATATCCAACAGGAACACTCAGTTTTTGGAAGTTGTGTGTCTTCATCATGTGCTTTTTTATAGCAGTGGACATTATGTGCAAGGAAAGGGAATTCTTCCTGCATCGGAGTAGGACTCACAAGGTATGACTGCAAATGACAGCCTGCTCTGTCACAGACCTTTCTATGACCTTAGATAAGTCACTTAATATGCCTTTAGCACCGTTCTGCATCCATACAATATGTACATCTAGCTGTAAAGCGTGCAGATAAGTGTGGCAGTACTTCACATCAGTCAGCCACTTCCATTTTGAGAAAAAAACAGTCAGATACAAGAACTATGCATATCTATAATCTAGGGCAATATGGCCTGAATCTTGAGTGCTACTGTGATACAAGTAATTAACATTTTCTTCCTGGAATGAAGGCTGTCAACACATTTTTTAATAGATTCCATGAATTAAATCATGGTTTCAAACAATTTGGTCTTAAGTTTTGCATTAAAGCTGCGGTGAGCCATTAAAAAGATGACTTACCAACTGTCAAAAGGAAAATAAGAATTAAGAAGGTGAAAAGAGAAAGTACTGTGTGACAACCACCATAGATTTTTCGAGACTGAGTGCTCAATATCACTTTACATGTCTATACTATTGAAAAGCATCAATGCAGGTACAAAAGTCACACCTGCATCTGAAGTAAGAAACTCGAATTTCCCTGCCAGTCTTTTCTTACCACCTTGCTAGAAAAGATTCTAACAAAAGACTCAGACTAATGTTAGTGTTAACAGCAATTTTGTTCTACTTACTGGAATAACAATATTGATATGCTATATTTTCCCAAAAGGTAGTGCATTAAGGCTGAAGTCTTTTGGTGATCAAAACTCTTCTGGTATTAACTTCCTCTTAGGTAAACAATTAAACTCTACTTTTAACTGTAACTTGAGATGCATCACCTAATTTTTTTATTTATAGAACTGACTCCCACAGCCTGTTCGATGATTCATGATCACTGATGTACAAGGCTGCCAGACTATGTGTCGGAGGGTAAGGGAAAGGGATACCTAGTCCCTCACACAGAACTAGGGAATTATTTATCACTGCTTGCTTTTGGAGCTTGGTACAGCCTCCCGTGAACGCTACTCCAGCTCTAATAAGCAAGCAGACATTCCCTTGTGTGAAAATCAATAATGTCTCACATGGGTGTTAGCAATGCCTGCAAAGTAGGAAATGAGTGCTCTAATTTACACTCAGCTGTAACTATTAAATGCTGCTGAAGGAAACCCTCACTTTTCAAAGCTACAGGAAATCAGTCTTTTGAAGTGATCATTTCCTTTAACTCTTTTGGTGATCCCTGTTCATCTTTCCCCCCACTCTGGTGATGAATAAGTGATAGTGCACCACAATAGCCTTTTAACATGAGGTATGGAAAGCTGCAAGTAATTCAAGAGGCTATTTTTTTTGTTGCAGTAAATAGCCTGTCTGAACCAGATAGAAGCTTCTGATGTAACGCTGTTTGTCTTCAAGTACCTTCAACAGAGAAAATCTGCTTTTGTTTTGACATTTTACTGTCAGATTTTCCGAATGCATAATTACAGATATATTATAGAAATACGAGTGATACAGTCAGGTCTGCTTCCCAGTCATAGATAGATAATTCCATGAATAACAAATCCATTATCACCATTGCTACTGACAGCAACAATAACAAAATCATTGTATCAGCAAAGAAAATAAATGATGCTAAAACCTACAAAGGGAATATTGTATTGACCCAGGATAAATACAGACAGCCATGTAGATAAATATTTTTCTCCCAGACTCTTCTACATTTATATATATGTGTATGTATTACAGTAGAACAGGGAATTAGTGTCTAGCAAGGATAAAAGCCACAGACCTTCCTACTTGTTTTTACAAAAAATCGATGTGCCGGCTTCTCAATGGGGACAAAACAGAATAATCAAGCCCTTGTTTGCAAGAGCTACTGTACACTTGATACTTGTGGCAGGTTAGCTTGAGTTGCTCCATGTTAAGGAGCTTTCTCTTCCCAGTGGATGCTTACTTCATGAGAATCTTCAGGCATTTTAGTGCAAGGTACTAAACCAAGTTTGCAATTCTTTCTACTGAGATGTGGGATAGACTGACCTGCTGTGAAGGATAAATAGATATATACTGATCATGGAACAATTAATAGATGTCTACATCCTCCTAGCTTATTCCACATGACTTTGCTGAGTACTGAGGTCAGCTCTCTGTTAACCTGAGTGCCCTACACTGCTCTGAGGCCAAACCAGCAAATAAACTTGTTGTTTAAATGCTGCAGCTGAGGCGAGAGCTGTTCTTTTTTTTGTGATTTCAGTGTCAATGTGTAAAGTGTTTACCTACTCATGCCACACTTGTTGTTTTCAGTAGTTGTGCCTTACTCTGGATGATGGTGCCATGCAGAAAACTCTCTACCAGGTTACCCTCCAGCAAGGCAGAATCACCCCAGATGGGCTACAGTGTATCAGGTACAATGACATCTAGGGAGAATGCTTAGTAGGTATTTATTTATTGCCTCAATTTCTGCAAAAAAAGCTTTCTGCTTTGCTCCTGTCAAAGTAATTCAAAAACAGCAAGTTTTTATCACAAGAGAAAAATATTTCTTTTCAAACTCTAGATTCAGTATCTTTCTTCTACTCCTAAATATTTCAAATACACCATCTATTTTTATTCCTCAGCCACTTGGGGTGTAAAGACCTTCTTTCTTCTATGCAGATAACAGATTGAAATCAAATCAAGAGGAGATACTTTTTCACACGGTGTATATTTAAATTGTGAAGCTCCTTGGCACAGAACATTCTGGATGTTAAAAAAACTGCGTGGATTAAAAAGGCAACTGGACAAATGCATGAAATTAGACTCCACTAAGATTTTTTTTCTAACATGAAGACATCCCTAAGCTGCAAGGGGAAGTACTAATGTAATTTTGCTTTGTTCTTATATTCTTTCTTGAACACCTGCACCTGGACTTTGTCAGAAACAGGATGTCTGCCCTGATACAGATATTCTTGATTGTACATGAGTCCAGTAAACGCTCCATAAACCAAAGTTACAGAAGATCATTTAGATGTTTAGTTTGACTGAAAGAAAAAACAATGCCTCATCCTCTCTTCCATCACCGCAGAAGTTCCATTTCCCCCTTGGACCTTCTAGAGATCCTAATATCTAGAACCTTTACTGAATGTCCGCATGCATCGTAATCTAGCACTGATTAAACAGGTCTTGTAGTATTTGGGATAACATCCCACGTGTATCTGTGTATTGCAAGGACCTGATGGAAGTTACAAAGGAAAAGTCTGTGTTATATCAGTGGTTCCAGCATAATTATGTAATCCTAACTGTACAAACACTTTCATTACTACCTAAGTATGAAGCTATGTCTGCTTCTGTGCTGAATCCTATGATGTAGGAGGATAATACCTTCTTCAGAACTGTGCTCTTTGGCAGAGAAAAATGGTAATAACTGATTTTCATGCACTAAACTAAGCATCAGACTAGCTACTGATAAGTAGCAAAATAATTTTGAGGGATGCACATGCAATTCTTCAGGCTAAGGGGAACTCATATGCAGATTTATGCTGATACAGCTCCAGGAGGAACTCAGCACAATTCTAGGAAACTGGCTTTTGACATCCTGAAAGTCTGAGACTGATGACCTGCAGCAATAGTCAGATTTAGCCGGCTGAGTCTATAAGCAATATACCATGCAGTACATTTGCCTGAAGAAAATACGTAGGAGGAGGAAAGATATGTTTCAACAATCTTGTAAACTTTTAGCGCCCTGAGGTAGAGACCATCTTTGACTATAGATTTGCTGGTGGCAATTTGTTTATGTTCATTCAGGGAGACTGACATTCACTGGTGTTCTCTCCATGCTATTTAGCAGCTTTTTAAAAATGGTGCTAACATAAGTGTAGCAAGAAGAATCCTGGGAAATATTTGACTTGATCTTGAGCCACATGACTGCATTATTCAGAATGCAGCACAGAGAAACTCTCCAGCTTCATAGCAGAGCAGGGAGCACGGCAGCAGAACGATGTATCTGAAGGTGTCTGACTCCAATGCACACAATATATTTATAAATATTGCTGTGCCCTAGTTTGGAACTGCTAGAGATTGCAGAGCTACAAATGAAATGGCAGAAGGGACTGCCCAGCCTACTGGGAGTGTCATATGAAGACATGATCAATCTCAAGTTTTTTGTACTAGTGTGGGAAATCCTACTATGTATCATCTCCATTTAATTTTACATGTATGGATGGAATCTCTTTTCAAAAAGGCATGAAGGAAGATTGTCTCCTTTTGGCTGAAGACTGATACCTTTTGGTTGACTGGAATAAGGGTATAACCCTGATGTGTGACCTAACAGGAGTTTGTGTTCCCCAGAGACACACATTATTCCTGCAGGATCCTCAAACTGCATGGGTTCACTATCTGTATATATATACTTTTCAGTACAATAACTGATGTTCTGCTAAGTCAGGAAAGATCTATTCAAGCCATTATGCCTTGCTGTATATTGGTGAGATAGTATCACTTGTAAACTTAAGTATGTGTGTATATAAAGTACATGACAGAGGTATGTGTGCATGTGTAATATATGTGTGTGCCAGTTGTAAACCTCTGTCTATATGAGTGTTTTGAAAATGAATTACTTGGGTAGACTTGATTTTTTTTTTTTTTTTTTTAGTGTGAATTAACAGCTTCTTGACTTGTTACTACATCAGGCGCTAATTAGTTCCTGAGTGTAGTTCAAGGTGTTGGCATTCCTTACAAAGCTTTCTGTGGTGGTTTGGATCTTTATCTGCCTCAAAGGCAGAATCTTTGGGCAGAAAAGTTCTTCAGTTTATACAAAGCAGATGGGAGCAGGGAAAGAAGAGGTGGGCTGCTAGGGCAGGAATCTAGGCTAAAGATGGCATGTCATCTAGATTTGGCTCCAGTAACACAAGGAGTGCTTGATTTTAAACTAGGATGGTGACTTTAACCATCAGGACTAAAGGCAAGATGAACAGCTAGAATACAGGTTTGCAAACTAGAACTGGGAACTTCAGGAGTTTACCGATCTCATGTAGGAATATTCCTTAATGCCCATTCCTGGATCCTGAAGGAACTACACACAATTGTAGGTGAACAAAGAGAACAGACAACCAGAATTACCATGTTAGTGGGTGATAAGTTTAAGGGACCTATGCTTAAGAATGGTGAAAAAAGCTGATCTGGGGAATTAAGCAAGCGTTTTCTTAACAGTATTAATGAATTCAGATTAGAATTTGTAGGAGAAGATAAACACATGTAAGCAAAGGGAAAACAGGATATAATGTATCATGGTATTACATGCTGGATAAGAATTTCATGTTTTTATTGGATAACTGCCTTTTGAGATAAAGAAGAGTAGTATAATACATCGTTCCTAAAGCTTACCAAGTAATTCCATATATGAACACTATAAATAATTCAATTTTAAAAATCTTTAACACTTATCTCCTAAAGAATTTAGAAGTCTAGATTAATTTAAATCAGTTTATGAAATCAAGTTAGTTTTAGAAATAGGTGATTAAGCATATGCTTTGAAAAGGAAAGATAGCTTATTTTTCCTAACCTCTTCATAACTTATCACTAATGTATCAAGTCCATCTAGATAGATACAAAGACTTGTACCATTTACACATAAAATATTGGGCTCTATATTTTTCACTGGAAAAAGATGTGACTACATTAAATCCTAGAAGAGACAAGATACATTATTTTTTTGTTCCAGGGTATCTCCTTCTTCTTTACTTTTGGGAAAGAATTCTTTAAATGTTCAGATCAGCAGACAAGACAAAATAAATGGTCATTTCTGAATCCAATAACTTTCTAGCTAACTCCTTCTATAGACTGAATCTTCCTACTGTTAAAGGACTCTTCCTCGCATAGTTTAATTGGTGATTCTATTTCTCTGTATTTTTCTGACTCTGCTACATTTCATTCAGTAAGCTGTCAGACATCTCTTTCTGGCAGATTTTTATTTTACTCTGTAGAGTGCAGCTTACTCAGAATTGATGGCTATTCTATATTAATATGCTATACTACAGGAAAGCAGCTTTCTCTACAGGAGTTTTGGAAAAATAATGTGGTATGGTTGCATGGTACATGCAATGTGAGGTTTTGCATGAAATAGTGTGGACTTGTCTATATGCCACCATGTTCCTTACTGTGGGCAATATTAATGATGGGTGCTTCTTTTTGGTCACAGTGATCGAAAAGTGTAAAAACCTATATCCTAACCTGGAATAACTTTTCATGGGAGTGTTTTGTAGAACTGTTAGTCGAAAGTTCCTTTTGGTGCATCTTCTTCTACCCCTGTGAATATTTATATTTCATATATTTTTTAACAGAGATATAACAAACCCATTGGAATTTTGTCAGTAGTGCCAGGTGCTCCACAGATGACTGCAGGATACTCATCAAAAGCAGTGAAGGACAAATGAGGCCAGAATAAAGAAGATTTCTGTTCCTTTCTGTGAGGTAGTGAGATTTAGCCACAAAATATTAAGATTTTAATCTATGTGTGAAACTAAGAGACTAATGTTAATCCCAGATATAATGTCTGACCTGTGCATTTCCCTTCAAACAAAAGAAAAACACAAATACGACTGCTTCATCTTGAAATCAGAAATATTCTGATTTTAATTCATTCATTATTCTGTGAATAACTAATAATGTAAATAAATGTTTTGCAAGTGTATGTACCATACTGTGTTACATATGTAAAGTTTTCAGTGGGTAAAGGAATAAGGAAACTTCTACTTACACTGCTCTATATACCCATATCTATATTGCCTGACATGTAAAAAGGACTATGTTTTTACCATATCTGCATGCACAAAGATACGGACATCTTCCTATTATTGTTGTTAATGTCCTGCTTTTTGTGGTTACTTTGCAGCCATATAGCTGAGATGCTGTGGGAAAAAAAAAAGTTATATTAAAAAAAATCTATAAAAAAACCTTCTTCCATTTTGAGTCCTGGATAACCAGACACACCAGTGAGCCCCTGCCGGAGGCTGCCATCCCGCTGGTCTACAGAGCAGCATGGCCTGGTATCCCTCAAAGTATCTTGTGATGCTTAAAAACACCAAAACAGATGCTCGCTGGGCTGCCTGTGCTGCCACTCCTGCGTGGGGCTGTGCCGGGAAGGACACGCTTCCACACAGAGCCCCTTGTTCTGCCCTTGGGGAAGGACCATGATGGGGCCACGGCCAGAGTGAGGAGGGAAGCGCCACACGGACGAAGCAGCACAGCTGCAGCATGGCGACCCCATTTCCTTCAGCCTCAAGATGGCAGCTGGCCTCGTCACCCTCCTCACCCTCACTCCCTGTCCCCCCATGTCGCCTGGTGGTGCCAACAACGCCCGCCACCAGCGGCCCTGCTGGATCTGCGCCCTGCTTACTGGGGCTGGGCACCATCCTGTCCGCCAGGGGCTGCGGGTCAGCCCGGGCGCCGCCGAGACTCTCAGATACTTCCCTTCTGAACAGCGAAGAGGTCTTCCCACAGACACCTTCCACAAACAGGGATATATTGGTGGAAAAGGGCAGTTCTTGGTGTTTAGGATACAGTGCCACACAGTCCCTGCTCATCCCTCTGTCCCATATCACCCACGCTGCTTCCCTATTCTTCTCTTTCGTGTAGATCCCAGGTGTCATGACGGCCCAATTTCCCATGGCCCATGTCTTATACCCTGACTCGGTGCCCTCACAGGTAACTTAGTTCTGAAACTCCTGCTTTCTGCCTCAGAGGAAAGCCCCAGAAGGGTTGTCCATCCCAGACTTGTCCAAGGAGCCTGTGAGCTGTGGTGGTCCTGGCCAAGCCACTGGCCCTCCTGCAGAGAGATGCCCGTTGAGGTCGGGACTGGTGGCGGGTGACTGTGGCAGGTGCCATCTCCAGTGGGAAAGGCCATCGCGCTGCACCAAGGCTCCAAGGCAGGCTAGGCTTGTGGGGCAGGTACTGGTGACTCTGCCTCACTGCGTGCCGCCAGCGCAGGCACAGACAGCTCTGCGGAGGCTGGAAAACACTGACAGCCTGGAGGTCTGGATTCAGGTTCTCCCCCTCCTTCCCACATTTTCCTGATAATCAGCAGAACCGGCAGATAATGGTGAGAGGCAGACAGACTCCTCCGGGCGCAGAGCCCGGGGCACCGCGAGCGGGACAGCACTCAAGGGCTAGGCGAGATTTCCCAGGGGTGCTCTAATGGCTCCGATCAGCATGTGTGAAGCAACCCGTGCCCAGGTCACGCAGCAGATCTACACGCAGGCGCCCTCCACCTGCAAGGTCTTCGGCTGTGGTAATGCCTAAAGCTGGTGGTGCTGCCCCTGAGGAGCAAGCTGGCAGAGCGGGTTAAATCTACCTGTGCTCATGAGCTGGGCATCAGGAACCAAGTCCTTACAGTTGATACAAATGTATCAATTGACTTACCTGTACACTGCATTCTGGAAAGAAAAAAAAAAAAAAAAAAAAGGGAAAGTCTCCTGAAGCAGGTAAATGGTACTCACTAGATGTGCTGTCAAATACACAGTTTTCCCCCAACCCTCATATTACGATTTAGTCCATCTCATTGCTATCACGGTGTACCATGAGAATAAACAAAAGACTGATAAAAGGGTCCAAGCATCCTTTCATATTTCTGTAGATATTTATTTTTTTTCTTTAATTCACTATAAATCATAATCAGTCACAGAATATTTATGCAGCAATGAATAAAAGGTATGTACAGTAGTTCATACTGATTCATGCATGATAGGATCCATTTGTTTCATGCTCTAAAAATTCCATATTAATAACTAAAAACTGTTTCCATTTTTAGATTTTTAGTTACATAACAGACATTTTCACTCTTTAAATGTTGTTTTAAATCCACCTTCCTTTACAAATGCCAATCAAAACCCATTTCTTTAAAGAAGCAAAATAACTGCAGCTGGAAAATTGTTTCATCAAAAGTAATTAAAGTAGCATGTTGATGTAAAAGCAGAAACTCGGACTGTGAACCCAGGATGGTAACAGTATGAGTAGAATATGGCTATCCACTATTTTGCTCAACATATGGAGGTCTTTCAAAAGATAGGGTTAACCTTAGTTCAGTATAAGTAATGAGTTTTTAGAGTTTAGTAGACCTGGAAGGTTATGGAGGTTTTGCCCTGCTTGAAAAAGAATCTAAAGTTGGAGCAATGTCCTGGGCTCACAGAGTGCAGTCTATTTTTTCCAAGAATAAGGTAAATCAGGTGGTGAGACCACCTGAACTTCCTGTCTTCATTTTGCCTGCAAGTAAGAGGCTAAAATTCGTTTGAATAAACAATGAAGAGTGTGAGAAAAAGAAAAAAAATATAGATTTTTAACAGGATTGAGATTAAGTTTATTATATGTTCTCATTTTATGCAGATTATGGTTCCTATTCCTGTATTTTATCCCCACTGGAAAGAAATAAAAGCGGGGCAATTTCTGCCAAACTATCACATATTGCCAACCACAAGTGTTCAAAATCACAAATCAGGCCCTTAAATAATGAGATCAGCGTAAAAATGGCATAACTTTAAAAAGCAGTGCATCTGTCTGTGTATTTGTATGCATGTATATTCTGTTATGTTACTCTTCCAGTATATAAGATTTTAGCATTCCCAAGCTCTTTTCTTTTCCCCTCACAAAATAAGAGGGTTAGATATCGTCAAACTTGCAATAAAATGACAAATATTGGCAATGGCATATGTTCCTCAGGGTCCGGTTAATAAAATACAAACTAGGAATAACATAAAATAAACTCCCAGGACAACAGCAAACCTTGTTTCTCTGCTGTGTTACCCCATGGGGTAGATAGTGGGTGGGCATGTAGGAGGGTGCACTGTAGAGTACAAAACACAAACACAACCTCATTTCATTGGAATGAAAAAAAGCCCTAAACTGCCCTGTATTTAGTGAGCCTTGAACAATGAGTATGGCCTAAGGACTACAGCAGCACTGGACTGGTGATAACTGTTGCCTACTGCAGAGCATATTGCAGGGAAATGGAAAAATAGTTTTTGGAGGCTTATTTATTTATTGTCCATCACCAAAGGCAGCCAGCTGTTAAGGAGCTTATGGCAGCGCCATCAAAGGGAGGTTGGGTGAATCCGATCAAGGGATATTTTTTTCAAAATCAAGGAGTTAATGGGTGTATTTTTTTTCCCCTTAGCTTTTTTTTTTCCCCCCTGGACTTTCAAGTTGATCCCTGGGAACCTGTAAAAGTCTATTGAAAATTTGTGATTCTGGTTAAAATCACGGGCAGACTTCAGCTGCGTGAGAGTATAAGCTAATTATTACTATAGCCTAGAATAAGTCTAAAAACCTACATAAATAAAGTCCATTTCTTTTCCCGTCAAAACTAGGTGGTTTTGCTCCGGTAGGTTCACAAAAGCTAACTCTGAGTGTTTTTTGGTCAGTGCAGAGGTTTCTGTGGAGTTTCTCAAGAGTGTGATGGCTTGGACAAAATGATTTTATTGCTCAGCAGCAAGCACATGAAATGAAGGCAGTCACTTCAGCTGCCTGTAGCCATGCATTAAGATATGCCATAGTGCTTTTTAGGCTGATAGAAAATACCACAGAACTTCAGCAGAAATGGTTACACCTGATTAAATTATTTAAATTCTCTAGAGTTATATCTCTTTTTATGGCTTTAGATTGACTTACCTGTTAACTTAGAGAGTGTTCAAAATCGTACTAAAATTTTATTGTACTTAAACTATAGAGGCATCTAGAATGGCACAGTGAGTTATGAAACAGCACAGAGAGGCATCATTTCTCATTAAAAAGCCTTTACCACAATTAGATAGATCTCAGAAGCATTCTTTCTATCTGCATTGCTGCTCAAAAGTCATTTTTACTATTCAAATGTTTTGAGAATTGATTTTAATTTCCATTACCTTTTCATGATCATTTCTTCCGGGCTAAGGGACTTCTGGGAGGGGAGCAGAAGCAGGAGCAACAGGAGGCTGGCTTGGCATTCAGGGGTGAGCAGCTTAGTGGTCACCAAGAGTTCCCAAGAAATGATCTTTGCTATCTGTCCAGTTTCACTTTTCAATGTGAAAAAGAACTTCCTCCCTTTCCTAAGAAAATTGCTGGATGTACTCAGTCCACTTTGATTTCCTCTCTGTAAATGTCCAGTAAACAATTTTTTTGCAGTCACTGCAGAGTGACCTCTACTTGGTATAAATTATTACTAGGGGAAAAGAAAGGCTGATTCCAAAGGCCTGTGTGCAGGTCTGAGCATGTGCCTGTGGTGTGTGGATACTCTTGCTAGGCCTCATTTATTGAGGTGTTGGCTGTTTAAGGGGTGGTTATTTTTCCTTCAATGTTCATTATATTTTTGTGCAAAGATTAGCTTTCCCTCCAAAATTTCTGAAAACATTAACTTTTTTGAAAAATGGAGTTCTATTTTCTGCCCAATCCTACTGAACATATTTTATGAGCATTTTATATTCAGGTAATCATTACCATCCAAAAAGATTTTCTAACAGAGGGAATCTGCTTTATTTATTTGTTAGTCTGTTAATTTTCTTAGACTGGTCCAATAGGCCTGAATTCTGTCCTGCACTGGGTTGTCAAGATTCACCTTAGTCGCATGGCCTAGAGTCTAACAACAAAGCCAGGTATTTCCCACAAGGCATCTTTGGTTCTAGGTTAAAATCTGCACAGCAGCTTTTGACTACCCCTAATGCAGGAGATACATGTATTAAATAAATCATCTCATATTTCAGGACCTGGATGTCTCTTTCATTTACTTGTTTTTCAGTGTTAGTCATGGATACTTGCTTATTTGCACATATATAGACAAATATCTACACCCTCAAGTAGGCAGATGTAAATATGTGATTTGCATGCATATATCATATATTTGCAAGAATATATGAGACCTTTATGTCTAAAATAGAGAATCTGGCCCAAGGTATTTTTCTAGTCTGAGAAAGTTTTATTTATTTATTTTATTTCTTTGATAATTAACATAGAAGCTTACAATGCTTTTGACTTGGCTGTCATTGATTTAGCGTAGGAAATATTTCTTTAGAAGAGATCATTAAGAAGAATACCTCAATACCAAGTTTTTCCTTGAAGGCAGTAAAATCCTCGGATGGCCAACTGCAGGTGCATAACAGTACTTTTTCAGCATGCATTGGAACAGTTTGTTCTATGTGCAGAAGATCATATGCTGCCTGATTTAGAGAGAAGACAAGCAATCATAATATAATTTGGTAATGGTAACAAGAAAAGGAAGGGACTAAAAACTGTGGCGGAATTGGTGAATAACAAGTGAGTTGTGGAGCAGAAGGCCAGTGTTTGGATCAGGTTGACCATTAAGGGGCAAGTGTCCTTCTGCTACGTTCTAAAAACAATATAGGTGTGATGATAATCCTGTCATACAACCAGATTTAAGGAAATATCAAAATGTAACTTCATGCAAATTGTTAATTCGAACACTTTTAAGAACGATTATTTGAAAAATATTTATAAACACTTAAAATCAACAAACCAATGACAATTAAGAAAAATATTTGTTAGCACCATTTATCAGGTGGAACGTGTATGTAGTTGGTAGATAAGCTTTTGCCTGGTACACAGAGAAGGTATATGGAAGAGAAAAGTCTGCTTGATGATGTTCCAATCTGCAGCTCCAACTAATTCTTAAAGTTAGTTTACATGATTTTTGTTGTTGTTGCTATTAAACTGCAAATTTGCTTTAAGATATTTTCCTCTGAAGTTATTGAAGTGTATCTTTAACCTTTACTCAAAACTAATGGATTTTTATCATGTAGTTGCAGGTGTAGTAAATGTGTTTTTCTGTCTTTAATGAAATTTAGTTGTCAGTGAAAAGATGGTTTTATTGACAGGCATATTGTTTCACTTCAGACCTGGATTTCTCTGTGTTTTCTTTCCAAACACACAGTAAATAAATTTGTACAAAATATAAATAGGAAGCTCAGTTGCACAAATTCAAAAAGCCTGTATTTGCCATCTATTATTAGTATGTTTCCTTTCTGTTAACACAGGAAATCTCACACAAACAAGTGCACTGATAACTGTGATAAACAAGGTGGTGTAGTGCTTATATTTCACTGCTTACAAACTTGAAGGCTGCAAAATATATCTCTATTAAAATGGAAGAAGAAGGAGAGAAAAGTAGACTTAACCAACAAAGGTCTCGAACTCTAAATTTTTGGAATTAAATTCCGAAAATATTAAGTGGTATCATATTGGTAATGCAACTTGAGTTAGCAAAAACAAACAGTCATTTCCAAGATGCGGTTTTTGGATGGATTTGAGATATTCGTTGAGCAAAAATACTTGGGTGCAACATATTTGGCTTGCAGAGGCTGCCAAATTTGAAGCTGCCAACTCCCTGCCACACAGTATGTGGATACTTATAGCCAAGATTTCATTGAGATTTAATTGAAGAAAAAATGGTGAGAATTCCCTTCCCAGGTGCAATCTCTATATGAAGTGTACCTGGAGGCTTCCACAGCTATGGCACACTGCATGCCTTGCCTCTTGCTGTTTGCCTCCCCTGAGTTTGCCTCCTCCTAGAGACAGCAAGAGAGACTTTCATTTTCTCAGACTTTCTGATGTTTGATGATCTATTGTGTGTATATCAGCAGTTCCTTTTTTACCTGCGGTAATCTTGATCTGGATGAGGAAGTCTGAAGTACATGAGACTAAGGTTTTGTCCTTGTTCCATGTTTGTTTTATGCTTAAGTACATTTACAGGAGTGTAAGAAAACTTATACAGATTCTTGAGAATGCTATAGCTGGAATGTTAATTAAAAAGCTTCTTCCCATCCTCCTCGCTACCCTCTTTATAAGGTTTTAACTGCAGAGAAAGTAAGAGGAAGCATCACCGCCCCAGTAGCAAAACTAGGGGTAGCATCGTTTATCAGTTTACCCTTAAGAAGTGAAGGGTTTGCCTACCCTGTGAAGGTGAAGAAAAAAATATAGGTCACATGAGCTAACTTCCCTTACCTTTTCTGCTCAAGCAGTACAACTGGTTGGAAAATTTTTCACAACCTTTGTTTTTACCAAAAAGTGGTGATTCATGAAAACAAACTACAAAACAGCTTAGACACTTTCCAAAGTTGTTAAAAAAGAAAAACAATATTTTTTGAAATATTTAAACGTGAAATTTTTGAGGACACTGAACTAAAATGAAAATTTTCTCTATTTAGATTTAAAAATGCTATTTTTTAAAAATGATCAGACTATACAAAATATTTTAACTAACAAAAAATATTCTTGGTGTTGCAGGTCATTGAAAAGGTTAACAAATGGACTTTACTTTGTGCTGATTTAGGATGGGAACATTTCTCAAAATCAGGACAAGCCTATAGATTAGGAGTGCGAGTTCCTTTGAAAACTTCACTGAAAAACATACACCTCACTCCAAAACGGCCATGTTTTTACACCTAGGGCAAACTGAGCTTATGGATCAAGAAGTTTTATAAACAACATCTCTCTAGATTTTAGAATGTTCATAAAATTTGTAAGAAACAGCCCCTATGTTTATGCAGTCAAAGCACTTGGGTAGATTCTCATGTCATGATCAATGGAGATATTCAATTCCTTCTCACATCCTTCCAAGTATGCCTCTACAAAGTCATTTTCATAATGACAACCCTCTCTTTACATCTTTCTACTGCCTCTCTTCTTCCTGTTATTAGAGGTTAAACAGATGGCCTGGCTTGGCTAGAAAAGTCCAGAAATATGGATTTATGCATCCTTATCTCAAAGTTTTTCTTTAACTGGTATTTTGTTTTAATTTTTCAGAGAGAGGATAAGATTTTCTCCAAGTTCAATTTTTAATCAGTGTACCAAGAACTTACGTACAACAAAGAGTGAGATAGGGCCTTACTACAGCGTGCTTTGCAATGCTGACCATCACCAAGAACCTCGGCAAGTCTGCGATGGAAACTTATCCTTTGAGTCCCGTCCAAATGTTAATTAATCATTTTCTTTTAAAGTCTTTCATGGTCTGTTCTGATCTTACCTATTACATTTTCCCATGGTCTAGAGAGGTCTGAAAACTGGGCAAGGCTGACGTAGGCCTGCTGTGTCAAAGAGATTGCAAAACAGATGTATCCCAGGAGAGAGGTGAGCTGCACTCGTTGCAGAACCCCCCGCAATACTGTCCATTTGCATGATGTGAACTAAGAGATGTCCTGAACTCAAGACAACCCAAAGTTTAATCAGAGGGCAAAAAATGAAGATAGGCAGTAAGATAAAGCAAGAGTTTTGGTATTTTACATTTTAGAAGCTGAGTCACGGAAAGATTAAACAACTTGCTCAAGGTTATACAGATATTTAGCACTTCACTCTAAGCTGATCAGTTGTCGGTTATTTATCTTACTCTTCTGTAATACATAATATTGACCTGGCATGAAACAATATTTTCTCCACATCTGAAAAAAAAATCCATTCACTACGTTTACATTTTTTGGAATGGATTTACTATGGCCACTTTAAAAGCACTAGCAGAGTCACAAGGGAAGGCCTCGAGGTCTCCTCTAATGAACTGACTCTGATAGAAGCAGGATCTGCCGTTACAAAGGCCCGAGTATCTGCCACAAGCACAATGCAGGCCATGATTTATATGTAATAAGCCCTCTTTCATGGCCCTTGCCAGTAACTCTAGTACTGTGGGTGAGCAGAAGGATCTCGAAGGCTGTACGTGCCTTGGGGAACCTTATCACCCAGGTTCACATGGTAGGTTCGCACGGTGACCTTTGGCTGCCGGCTGAGCTGGTGCGGAGCAGCGTGCTGAGCAGGCGGAGCGTGACGAGCAGCTCGGCGACAGCACACGGCGTCTCTGTGGATAAGGCTGCCGGTGGTGCAGGAAAAGTGGAGAGAAGGAAGTATTTGTGTGTCGTTTGGTGGAAGAAAGTTTGTGTGTGTATGTGCGTGTGCATGTATTACACACAGCAGGAGATGCGGCAAATTGTGTGGGGGACTGGGATAAGGGCTGTATTAGTTTTGATTTCTCTTAACTTGTGTCAGTACCACACCAGTTTTCTTAATGTATTTATACTAACAAACATATGATCAGAAAATAATGAAATAATTTTGAAAGAAAAATACTGCCTACATGGAAAGATCACAGTCTTAATCCGTGATTTTGATCTTTATACAGTAGCAAGCCAAAGGGGTTTTGGAGTGTGGTGAGATATACGTGACTGACAGGTAGTTCAGTCAGTAACACAGCAAATGCTGCTGGTTATGTGAACTTTTCACCTAAAATTAAGGCCTCTTTTCCAAGTTTTGGGTGCATTGTTTCCCTGTTCTTCCTGAGATACTCCTCCTTGTGCCTTGGTTAGCTTGCCAGAGCTTGCAAAGCACAAGGATGTGGGAAAAATGAATTATTCTATTCATTTATTATTCTTGATGAATAGTAAATTATTCTAATAACATTTACTATTCTATTCATTTATTACTTGAGAATAATTAGCCGGGAATGGCTTCTAAGAAGTTTTTCCAAAATTAGACTTTAATGGTTTTACTGTGTTTATCTTCACCTGTATGAAAATATCTTTGTAGCTTTCCCCACTTAACTGTTCCCACCTCCTCCCCCTCTCAGACGTGTATCCGCTTCCCAAAGCTGCTGTATTGTTTAAAAATGCTAATCTCCTCCTCCCCCTAAGACCCGGCCTCTTCCTTCACATAGCTGAACTCCCATTGCAGACAGAAACCCTTCCTCTAGTCAGATGCATCTTGTCTGGGC
Source organism: Crypturellus tataupa (assembly GCA_034781795.1). Classification (NCBI taxonomy): domain Eukaryota; kingdom Metazoa; phylum Chordata; class Aves; order Tinamiformes; family Tinamidae; genus Crypturellus; species Crypturellus tataupa. The sequence goes on along the minus strand of JAWLRI010000169.1, from coordinate 383,438 downwards.
TCAGGAGGAGTGGGAGCGAGTGGGGAAAGACCTGAATGAAGATCAAAGAATGGGTGCGTCTGTATGAGAATAGAGGTTATAGGTAAATGAAAGGAGATGATTATGGAAAGATACCCGTACGAGTAAGGGAGAGATGCAACGTTTGAGCAGGTGGTATATTCAGTGAGATTTTGAAGTCGGTTGGTCTACCAAAAGGCTACCAGTTTGTCTCCATAGCAGGACTCTGTGGTGCTATCCTGACTTTAGCAAGTACTCATGGCTGCAGTGTTCACCGTTCCTAGATTTCAGATCTCTGGGTGCTTTTTTTGTTTTCTTGTTTTTTTCTTGTATTTCAGACCCCTCAATTTGAAGAAAAAGATGTATCCATGGCTGACCCCCCGATATCCTTTCCCTTTGTAAGCCAGCAGGAGGTGAACTGTGTCTGGTCATTTAGCTTTAGACCTGCTAGGGAGGGAGGAGGGCAACTTTTCTGCATGCGACTACCTACCCCAACTGAATATTCCTCTATCTCTGTGTGATTTGCATATGTGACTGAGTTATATATTAGTCCAGAATCAGTGTTTCCCCTGAGAATTCTGCAGCTTCCTTTCCTTCCTTTTAGGGAAAGAAGGAACTTTCCCTCCCTCCCTTCTTTGTAGAAAGAATACAGCTTCTGTTAATGACTTAACATATAGAATTTACTGTGATTATCACACCAAATAATACATATGAAAACTTAGTTACTTTGCATTCAGTCTGCCTTCTTAGCCAAGGTTTTTTTCACTTGACAATGTAATATTGTTATAGGTGATACCCCTGGCTGAATGTATAGTGCATTGCCACTTGGTCCAGAATCACTATTCTTCTGGTCTCCCTTCTCACACTGCAGCAAACAATGGCTTTATTTAGCCAGCAAATACTGAGTCATTATGCTCTCTATCCAAAAATTGTAGTACATGCACTCTTAAACATCCGTATGGCTTTGAAAAACTTCTCAGGCCCAGCACTGAGGATCATGAAGTCTCGTCTGCTGTGTCTTCACCAGGATCCCCAGACTTTCTCAGAACCCACTCAAGAACCATGCCCTGCATCTAATAATTCTATAAAAGTGTGTTTCTCTTTTAGTCTAGTTGAAAACAGCTGACTCTTATGGAAACTGAGGTGGAATTAGTTTTTACCAATGGCAATAGTAAAAATATTTATTAGGTAAAAATAAAAAGGCAAATGGTGGCCACAAACTGATTCATTTCTTTTCATTTATTTATTTATTTTCTGAAAAAGGTCTCTTTAGCAAAAAAACCTATGTAATAAAACTAAAAAAATGCTATTTTTACTGAACAAAATGTTATTTTCCTAAGGAATTTCTGATTCCCCATATGAAATGGCTTTGGCTTATTCTTTATTGGAGGTGTAGACTCAGTAAATTAGCAATAAATAAAAGCCCCCTGGGACTTACTTTATTTTTCTGCAAAGATCACTTCAGTACCAAACCTGGGGTAGAAGGTGTCTTGAGAAGTAAAACAGGAGAATATTATCTGCACTGGCAGATCTTCTTGATGGGAGCATTTCTCTGCCCCACTACTCATATTGCACAACTTGTTTGCACGTACATCCTCTACTTTAAGAGTTGCTTTAGGCTCTGAAGAGAGAAAAATAAGTTAACAAGTCAAAGGTTGTAATGCTTCCGACCCTTTGTCTAGGCAGGTTGATAAAGATGGTGAGAGATGTGCAGCTTTGATTTGTTTGGCATGTAAAATGGGCTTGAGCTGATAGCGAAAGGAATCCTTTATGCAGCCTTGTCACTGTCAAAAAGAACCGGTTGGGGCAGGGTGAGTGTCTTTTTTGACATTGCAAAAGTAAAAAAAAAAAAAGGGGGAGATTGAAAATAGATTGCACTTATCTAATATCACTAATGAAACCACAGTGATGTCAGTTCTGATCAAACTGTAATCGGAGTTGCTGATTGTGTGATAACAGGCTTCCTTTTTACGTGTTTTCTACATATTTGCAGTGGAAAGGCCATAAATGATTAACTGTGGGTGAGTGGAAATAGTGAAGAAAAAAGTAACTTTGCCACAACAACAACAAATGAGAGAAGGCAAGGACTTCAGAGTGAATACAGAGGGGAAGAGGAGGAGAAGAGAATTCTGAGTATTATTAAACATGTGAAAGAAGACTCATTTACTTTATAAGAAGTGGATCACTCACACAGGCACATTCACAACTTTGTGGTCATTGAAATTTGCGTAAGTGCTATTAATCAGCTCACCACAGATTATCATAGCTATTTCTTTGGAAATGACACTCGAATTTAAACCTAGTGTTGAAAGGGAAAGCAGTAAAAACATGAATCAGACAATAAGAAAATACACAAGCTCTTATAACAAGTTTGCTTAAATCCCTTTGGATGAGATTCTGCCACCTTTAGTCATACTGAGTAGAACCTTACTCAACAAAAAGGTCTTTCTGAAGGCAGTACAGTCAGGAGAGCAAGTACTGTTCCAGGATAATACAAACAAAAAAGGTTTTCTTAAACAGAAGTATCTCACGCTGTCAGGATTCTGTACCCGGATTGCTCAATATCCTTTCGTGAGGTCCAGAGGGTTGTGTCACCTGGCATGAGTGCAGCTGCCCCTCTGTGTAGCTGCTCCCACTCACAGCTTAGCCGGATCCATCCCTGTCATCATCCACGGGCATTCGGACACCCTTGTGCTGACTGAGTAAAGCTTAGAAGAACCTGAACAACTGACTAGCACATGCACAGAGGGGTGTGCAGCCCTGTATTAGTTACCTGAGCAGGCTGTGCATGAGCTGATAGGATATTGTGCAGAGATAAGTAATAAAGTGTCCAGAAGGAGAGCTAGTGACCTGTTGCTGAAGGCCACTCATAGCTTACTATGCATTTCTTATCTTCAAAGCAAACTCATTTGGAGCTCTCTGCATGATACTATACTGCATGAGAGTGACTAGGATGAGACTTCATATGAACTCAGGTACAACTCGCCATGAGAAAAAATGGTAGCAACTGACCAATGAAAAATATACACATTTAATTGTGTTGTTTAAATTGTTGTGTTAAAAGACGAGATATCGAACATTTAGCTTTTTAACTCTCCTTTTGCTTGAAAATGATCCAAATACTAATTCTTCAATAAGTATTTTTTCAGAAAAAGAAATCAAGGCCTGATAAAGATAACGTTTAAAATATCTTTTTATGATATATCATGTGATTTCATGGTATTTAGACTCCTAGAATCTGCTGACCAGGTGTTAGGCATCTGTTACCTTTGGTAACATGGACCAAACATCCACTGGCAGCCCTTGCTTCCAAATATCCATCTCTAGGAGAATGAAAATAAAAGAATCAGGTTTACCTAGATGGTGCTTCCCAAATTACCATTTCTATTTTAGAGTATATGGTTGCATTGAGCTACCAGGGTTATGAAGGTGGCAGACTGGTAATGAACATAGAATTAAATAAGCAGTTTTTAGAAAATATACCCAAATATGGCAAAAGAAAGTATAAGTGGGGTACCTACTTATAAATTACTATAGTTGCAAAATACAGTCAAGCTAACTATTGACAAGATAGTCAATAATCAACTCTATCTTTTCTCCATCTGGATCTTGCTACTGTTAGAAAAAAAAATGGCCTCAGTAAACTATTTAATTAATATTCCTGTTGAGCTGGCTGATACTGTTCTCAGTCTCTTTAAAAGAAAATAGTTGTTACTTTATGTGTAAAATATATATATATAATTGCTCCCTACTGCAGCACAGGTAGTTTGTAGAAGTCATCAGGGGTTCAGAAGGAAACAGGTAGGAAGCTGTTGCTAGTAATCTGTCATGCTCTCTTTTTTTATTTATTTTCTCTCCTAAATTTTTGTTTTCTTCTTCTTCCTCCTCCCGGCAGAGGTGAGGGTCAACACATGGACAGATTGGCGATGTTAGCAGCGATATTTTATAGCAGTCAGATAGATCATGATTAGTGTAGAAGTCTTCACAGACATATTGCTGGATGCACTTTGGTCAGCTAAGATGCAGGGGTAGTATTCTTCAAGGAGCAGATGGAAGGATAGCAGCTTCCTACTTTTGATAACTACCATGTGTTATTTGGATAGCTTTGTCCAAATTGCCTTCTTTAATCATGGAATATTCTGTCCTTAAATTTCCCAGTCTGACCGGTAATGGCACTAGTTACCAACATGAACTATATCAGCTGCAGCATATATGAGATACATCAGCAGCAGGCATGGATGTATTCAGGATAACAGTTGTTACAGTCAAGATTTATATCCAGTTTCTACTGCTCTTTGTAGTTTAATTCAGTCTTGTTTATTGCATTTTTTTCTGTCCTCTGAAAACTGCCAGTTAGACAAGATACCAAGATAGAGGTGGCTTTTGTTCAATGGGAATACATTTGTTCCTCTTGCTCCTCACAGATGACTTGCAAAGACATAACGAGTGCTGACCATCCACCTCGTCTTTGCAGCTCTTGAGCTTGCTGAAGCAGCTGAGGTACCTTGAAGTCAGTGAAATGAGGCAGCCTCTCCAGAATGATAGTCCTGTCCAGAGGGAAAAGGTTTTCACTGTAGATGACAAGTAAGGTGAAGACTGTCTCTAAATCTTTAGTGTTTGAGAATATGAGCACATATACATATGTATATTTTTTTTCTATATTCATATATATTTTTGTATACTTTACGAGTGTTATCTTAGAGAATTTTAAATGTCCAGAATGGAAAATTATGAATCTGCTTCTTCACATTCCTAACAAGAATGGTTGGATAACTGAATTCTGTAAAACAGATAATTTCTGAAAAAAGAACTGATGCCTCAGGCAAATATGAGACATAGCTGTGAAATCCTTTTAGATGTTATCATCTAGAATTAAAGGCTATAAAATGGGAAGTGCTTTTTGTTGGCCAGTGTTCTGTAACCATTTGTCATATCAAAAGCTGTGATGGATGTTATCATAACAGCTTACTATCCAGGAATAACTTCTTCCCAAAGCAACTGAAAAACAAACAAAAACAGAACTTCATTGATTGATTTTTAATTTAATATTAAAGCCTAAATATAAGATGATTTGGAGAACTTGTACAACTTGTATAATTAGATCAAAAAAAATCTCCCGTATATTCTCCCCCCGTCCACAAAAGAATGGACATGTTAAAATAATTAATAATTAGGTAGCAATATACTCTCCATTAAACATTCAAATGTGATGAACGAACTCTGAGCACCCTAAAACTAGCTGGGTATGACTATCATCATTAAATCTTTATAGATCTGATATTTGCATATTTAATATATATACAAGAAATACACTAATTTCTGCTGATTTTAGTGATGAACACTTTTCAGCCTGGTCCGTGCTATATCTTAAACACTTAATTACTATCAATAATTATTATTACTCTTTTGTGTTTGAATGATAGTGTTCAGCAAACCTGTTAGGATGACTGCATCCCTGTGCTGTGCCCTGTATAGAGTAGAAAGATAGACAGCTCCTATCTCGCTGCTTCTTCATCTGAGCTCTCCTCATTTCTGTTTTCTGTCTTTGGTAGGGAACTTGGGGTGCTATTAAGAAAAGGGAACTATGTGAAAAAAAAAAGCCTTGATTTCTCCTGTCGTGTGAATGAGATGGTTTTAAGACCTGCTCTGTCCATTGCCCAGATAATTAAAAAAGCTTTAGAGGGGCACTTGGAGGAGGGTCAAGCAGCAAATGAATGACTGGGAGATGGAAACTGATTTAAATAATCTGACCCTAGATTAGGCTCAGGAGCACATAATTAATTAAATGAGAAAATTTAGATTATGGAGAAAATATAAACTCAGAATCTTCTCATGCTTCTCAAAGCATGGACAAGCTTTACTTGCTTCTCCAAAGCTGCCTAGGAAAGGGGGTTTATTGACAGGAAGTTGGAGAGCCGTGGAGATTTTGCTGCCCTTGAGAGGAGGAAGTAGCACATGCAACTGCTGTACTTTTAATATCTGATTTATCCTGCTCATAACTGGGTCTCTTATTTGATACAGCAGAACATTTTATTAACATGCGATAGACAGATGGTCGGAGAAAGTTGGAAAGTTTCTTAAAAAGTACCATGATTTGGGAAAATATAATTTCATTTTTAGATATTATTATTTATATTTTAGTGTTATTTTTGAGGACTAGGAAAGAGGAATAGCTAAAGGCTATTTTCAATTTATTTACTGTTATTAATAATGTGGCATAATAACACTTATAAATGCTCCAACATATAGAAAAATCAAGCTTTAGGAATCTTGATTCTTTACTAACAAAATTTTGATGGTCACTGATTCATATATTTAAGATATTTTAATAAAATTTACGTATCTTAGTCTCTTTGGCTGGCTTATGACTAGTGAATATGTTTTAGTATATTCTAGTAGTAGCTAATCTTTCAATGTAAGAAGAACATTCATCTACAGCAGCTTTTTGAATGTTTTTGCAAATCTGCATTCCCCTACATTTCTGACAGTTGGTATAGTTAGCTTCTGTTTTATTTTTTATCACTTTGTTTTTTTCCTTATTTGTTTTGTTTCTTATTAGCAACTATACAAAAAAGAGTAAATTATTATAAGGATAATTTGGGATATTTATTGGGAGCAGGTCTTTCAGGACTGATAAAAAACAATATTCTGTTGTAAAAATCATAAACATTTTCAGAAAACTTGTGAATGTAAAGCTTTTTGTTTACAATGTTTTTCTGTTTCAGTACACTCTGTAAGCAAGAGATTTCTCTCTTCATTTAGATACCTCTTTGTAATCATAATGGAGATTTGTTCTTGGAGTATGTGCTTCATATTTTATTTATAGTGAGTCCTAATAACAGCAGAACAGTTCCCTCTGGGTTTCCATATTTCTACCATTACGTCTGAGCCAGATATGTTAATCTGTATAAAAAAGGCCAGGTTTGCCTCAGCTTTACAGAGACTTTCCCATAATATTGATTATTTAAATGGCACTTTTTTTTTCTTCCTTTTTTTTTTTTTTGGTAATCTTCAGGTTCTATGGGAAAGGTTTTAAGTAAGTGGTGTTAGGTTAAGGAAGGTTCTTTTGATCAAGTAATAATTCAGAGGAAAATCTATTTTTAAATCTGTTATCACGATGGAAAGGAACACATTTTCTCCCTAGCTCTACAGGTCATCCCTTTCAAGATGCCCTTTTGGTGATTCTTTTATTCCATTCTCACTGGAAAGCATATTGGTTTTCAAGCATCTTGATTTTGACAAAGTATCTGTTTTCACAAAATGTTTGTGTGTTTGCACTTTATTGTTGTATGGACAGGGTTGAAATATACCTTGGGATGCTGGAATTTTATAGGATGAACATTCTGATCTTTTCAGCAGTTCTACTTTTACAGCAAACCAATAAAATTATACCTCATAAAACATCTATGGTAGAGGCATATATTAATATCCCATTTTATTGCATTAGTCATATGGTAATTAAAAGACATGGCAAAGATCATCCAGTAAATAGTGGCAGAGTCAGTCTACTGTTGTCAAAACAACATTACTAGTGGTAATAATGGGATCAATTACGAACTTGTGTTTTAGCTCCTCCTTCTCTCAAGAGAAAAAGAACCTGAAATAACACAGCAGATTTCAACAGATTCTGAAATAAAACAGTGAGTAAAAATGATTACCAAAAATGTTGAAAAACACTTTGACTGTCATTTAAAAACAATTCTGTTAAGAGGCTTTTAACATATCTCACACATTTTTGGAAGCTAATAGATGGGTTGTTTTCTGGAGATAAAAAACAAAGAGCAAGATTCAAGAAGCAGGGCTGATTCTGAGCTTTAGTTTCTAAATTCATGGTGGCTATAATGGCATCAGGAAGTTATTCCAGATAACTGTTTTAAGCTACCTGCATGCTATAGTGTGTAAAAATAAACAGATCTAAAATCAAGTTGTGTCTTATACATCATTGCTACCTGCTGCTACCACTGTTCTTGCAGAAGTCAGGAGGATCAGCAGTGACCACGGTGTGTTTGGCTTTGAAGTATGTCTTGTATTCTGGTGTCTCTTAAATACAGGAAAGTAAATCGGGTCAAAATTAAGCTGGGAGATGTCATCACCCTCTGCGCCACCCCAAGAGGAGGTCTTGCATGGCAGGGCCACCTAGTTGGAAGGCTACTCCATCGTGAAGGCAGTAACTTTGCTCCTATGCATGGGCAGCCCTGCAGTAAATGTTCTGTGGGGTAACTTTATGCACTTGTAGAACAGCAAGGTCTGTACAGAAGGAGTCTTTACCTGGACCACTTGGTTGGTTAGGATATCCCTCACCTCCTCCAGAGTATGCCAGCTTCCCCTGCCAGACAAAGGAGCAGCAAGGAACACTGGTAATCTCTCATTCCATTACAGTTTTATTCTACTGGTATTAGTGATGATTCCATGTGCATCAAGCTCTCTTACTGTGCAAACCATTACACTCTCAGCATTCGCCACTCCACGAGCCTTCCTGCGCGCTGGAGATAGCGTGTGAACGCAATCACAGCTGAGTGGCAAGAGCAGCGCGTTGGATATCTGCTGCAGTCTCAGTGGGCAGTCCTGTGCCCGGAATATTAAGCATCACACCCTGCAAGAGGGCAGCTCCACAGAGCCAGGGCAGCGGCGCCAGCCTCTCAGTTTTGCTAAATTTGGCTGCGTGTCTGAAGTATGGGCCATTCACCTGGCATAAGGGGCAAGTGTTTGCATCAAAACACTGCCTTTAATTGCATGTGCAGCAAGTAGAGACGTGATTTTTTGAAATATAAAACTTTGTTATTCCTCTCATTTTACGTTGATGACCCTTAAATAGCCTTTTTCCCTCTTCTCAAACTGTCTGAAACTTACTGTTTGGCTTTTACTCTGCTTCAGTAAGGTTCGTCCACCTCATTTCGTCATGTGGTGAATCAGCGGTTTTGTCTGCTAGTGCCTCTGACTTGAAATTTTGTTCATTTCTTTTATCTCTTCTTTGCTCCACATTCTTTGATTTTTATGTCTTGATTCTAGCAGTTTTAGGTCTAATTTATTTGGAAGTACTTTTGTGGAATCCATGATTCTACAACAAAAATATTTGATCAAAAATTTGCATTTTGATAAAAGTTTTTATTTTTTAATAATATGCAGGGAAAGGAAATAAAAGAAACAAATATTCTCTCTTTGTTAGAAATATTAAATATGAAATATCAGATGAAAGAAGGCTTGAATGAAATACCTGTATGGAGGGTAATATATCCTGATCAGCAGTCAATATCTGGCTTGGGGGATGGCACCTGCAGTTGCAAGCAATGTTGGTGTTTTTGCTTGCAGCTACATCAGTATTTTGCCAGGGTTTATTTTTACCTTTCAGATTAGTGACATTCTGCTTATGCCTTTGAGATCATTTGAATTTACTTTGCTATCCATTATCGTTTTGAACAAATTCATGATTTTATCATGGCTAATATGATTTTGCCATTTTGCTCTTGCTGCAACCTAACTCCTGGGCTGCTCTTACACTGTGGCTGTAGTCTCTAGTTTCAAATACATAGTCAGACCATCAGAGAGGAATGTGGGTCTCCTTTTAGCAGGGTTAGAATCTGTTCCTTGGCTGTAGCCTGAAGATCACTTCCTGACATGCCACTTGGCTTAAAGTAGAAACAGAAAAAAAATCCAAGAGACAAAGTAGTGTAGAACTGAGTAAGAATAATCTTAAAGAATAATCTTAATCAACTGCTTTAAAATGCTTCTTTGGAGATTCTGAGACTGCTTTTTTTTTTTTTTTTTTTTTTTTTTTTTTTTTTTTTTTCCCCAAGAAAGGAGCTGTAGGTGTGATGGAAGAGCACAGGTTATTCTAAATGAAAAGAATACTTTTCATTTCATGTTAATCTTTAACCAAATAAACAGCCTAATTCCTATTTGTCAAATCTTGGTTTATATTGGTCACTGCATAGAAATTGTTTGCCATCTCTAATGCAGTAGTTTGAACACTGTAATTAAGTATTATAGGATGCTTACAGTACTGTTATGTTGGTATTGTTTAGTAGTATTTACAACTCACCTGGATGTTTCAAAATGGATGCTTTATTGTCCAAAACTTCCATTGTGAAATGCTGCCTATGGAATGTCTTGTCACAAAGCAATCTATGCAGAGCGGGACTTACTATTTCCATAACATCTGTCTTTTCTACTATAGAACAGATTACCAATTATGTCTTAAAAAAAAAAGGCAGGAAACAAAACCATGCAGCTTAGCAGTAGCTAGCTGTGCTACATGTATGTCAGAGGAAAAGGTCTCTCCCACAGTGCAGCTGGTAGGGTTCACACTTCCCCTTCTCTTTGTATGAGAGAATGCTATATTATTTCTATTACAAAATGATTGTCTGAAGGAAAAAAAAAAAAGATAGCCAACTCCCCCGCCCTCTTCTTCCCATGCATGCAAGGCTTTTCAATTGTGTTAAGCAGTATAGCAGAAGGATTTTTTAAATTAGTGTTTTGTTTTAGCAATGGTTGCTGATGTGTACATGTAATACAGTTTTAATCAAATCCCAAATGCTGGAGACCTTTCAGCAGTATCTTAGGCAGCACTGTGCAATGCTTATTCCACTTGAAGTGGCCACTAGGGAGGTACAATTAGCTGTTCCCATGGAGAAGTTTGTTATACTAATAAATAATAAGTAGTGTAGGTAGAGATGGAATCAATTAAAGATATTTTTGACCACCTAATGGTTTATGGGAATACTAAATAATTGACAACAAGTTTTTGACTATGTGTTCCATACGCGTATTTTATTGTAACTGAAGTGTGAGCACAGAACAAGGAATGCCTGTGTTGATAAAGGTTAACTTATACATCTTCCTCACACATCACTGCTGATAACGTTTACTACTAAAGAGTAAGCTGTTACTTTTAAAGGGTTAAAATATAGACATAAGTGCATATTTCCTCCATGCTGAAATGCCAAAGCTGCCACAACAAAGCTCATTTTTAATATAGCTTTCAAAAACCAAAACGACATTTGAAATGTTAGGAATGTGGAAAGTTTACTGCTATCTGTATTTTCACAAGTGTTTGCTTGAATAACTCAGAAACCACTTTGTTATTGAAGGCTGATTTGACAAACTTATTCAAACTATATTTTAATTACTGTTATTTGTCTTAAATAAAAATATTGACACAGACTCAAAACTAAACCAGCTCTAGCCATCCCTTAGGGGGAAAATAGGGATTTGTTCAATAGTATTTGCTGAAGGCAAAATTCAGCAAATAAAAAATCAGATTCACCAGCCCTTAAAGTCTGATTTGTTCCACTCCAACAGCCAGTTTTTGAGATTTCACTACCATCAGAGAATTCATAGGTGACCTAGACACTCCTTCATAATTATTATAATTATTATACTACCTTCTTTTTCTTCTTAAGTATAGAGGATTTAATGGAAAAGAGATCATGGGCATGGATATTTAAAGTCAAAGCAGGTCAAGCTGAAGAACAGAATTTAAAAGGTAAATACACAGTACACAAAAATCGCAGCACTTAATACTACTCTTCAGAATCTACTGAGGAGACAAAATGTTGTGTTTGGTAATTATCTTTTATTTGAATTAGAAAAATAATAATAGTATTTAGAATATGATCTCAGTAAAAGTAGATTGTCTGTAATTGAGATTATCAGATTATAAACTAAAATCATTAAATGACTATAAAATCATGTTTTCAATATTGATAGAAGTTATATCTATGTTCATCTTGTGAATTGAAGTATCTATTCATCAATTATTTTCGCACTTAGAAGGACTTTATATTATTTACTGTTATAACAGTAAATATAAATATATATATCCTATATATATATATCCTATCCTATCCTATCCTATTTTATCCTATATATATGTATGTATACATATAAAAACTACTACATATACATATATAAAACACTAAACATACACTCTTCTCCCAGAGAAAGCTAAAATAGCTTAGGCTACCCATTAGTTTCAAAGAATATTTGTGATTCTTGAGGGGAAAAAAAAAAAAGAAGAAAAAAGATGTCACAGATGCTAATACTTGATTTTGTTTTCTTTTATGTGCTTTTATTGATTCTGACCTGAGATGCATCAGGACTGACTTCTGTCAAAGACACCCATTTTCTGTATCAACTTTATATAAAATTCAGTGAGTAATATGTATTCAATCTACTAACAATCTGATGACCATTTTCAAAGCTCCATTACAGGACACATTATTGAATAGCTAACTAGTAACTGACAATCCATAAAACTTTTTTCTCTTCTCTTCTCTTTTCTCTTCTCTTCTCTTCTCTTCTCTTCTCTTCTCTTCTCTTCTCTTCTCTTCTCTTCTCTTCTCTTCTCTTCTCTCCTCTCCTCTCCTCTCCTCTCCTCTCCTCTCCTCTCCTCTCCTCTCCTCTCCTCTCCTCTCCTCTCCTCTCCTTTATAGAGTCTTCAGTAATTTTAATCTTCAGTAAATTTTAAGGCTGAGAGAACTGTCCAAAGCTCAAAGAAGAGCAGGCTGAGAGGGGATCTAATCAGTGTCTATAAATACCTCAATAGAGGAAGTGAGGAGGATGGGGCTGACCTCTTTTCAGTGGTGGCCACTGATAGGACTAGAGGTAATGGCCACAAACTGAAGCACTGAAAGTTGCACAGGAACTTAAGGAAAAATTTCTTTAGTGTGAAGGTGACAGAGCACTGGAACAGGCTGCCAAAGAGGCTGTGGAATCTCCTTCTCTGGACATCTTTGAAATCCACTTGGACGTAGTCCTGTGCCACGTGCTCTAGCGGGGTTGGACTAGATGATCTCTAGAGGTCCTTTCCAACCTTATCGATTCTATTATTTTGTAAGTAATATATTTGACTATGAAAGGTTATAATTTCTTCGATCTTCTGTTCAGGCAAATAGCTGACCTTGACTCCTTACACAAGCATAATTAAAATACTTTTTGTTTACATTAGCTTTCAGTGTTAAGTAGGAAATGTTCTAAGGACTGA
>JAWLRI010000169.1:244566-356069 GCA_034781795.1 Crypturellus tataupa | reverse complement strand
TGAAATTCAACCAGGCCAAGTGCACGGTCCTGCACCTGGGGAGAAATAACCCCAGACACCAGTACAGGCTGGGGACCAACTTTCTGGAGAAGAGCTCTGCAGACAAAGAAAGAGAAATTTTGCACTATGACAATCTACAATATTTATTCATGGAAAGGAGTGTTTTTCAATTAAAAAATGCCACAGTGGACCTGCACTCTTTCAAAAGAATAGCAGTCAGATTCACCTTTAAGCAAATCTTTGAACAAAATGCTGAAATTATAGCAAATCTGGTTAAAAAATGCTTATTTCTGTTCCTGGTGACTAGTACAAAACCAGCACTAACCCAGAACACTATCAATTAACCACAGACAGTCAACTGTAAGATCTACTTGAGCAGACAGGTGGAATTGGACTAATTATCATACAGGGTTACACATAAGGAAAAAAGACCCGAGGTCTCTCTAGGAGAATTACATGTCTGTGATGGCCCCCTCCCTTTGCTGCAATTATCTCCAAATCACACCTGCCAAGCTGTAGGGAAGCATACCCATGGTTTGTGGCTGAGAACACAGTCAGGTAAACTGTTGTTTTCGCTGGATTAAAAGAATCATACCTCTACTTCTTTCAAAGAATGCTACACACAATTTTTTGCAGTAAAAGAGACCCTTTCAGTATAAAAATCACATTAGAAATTTCTTCGTATTAAGAAAGTTTAAGGAAAGATACTAAAGACTTCAGACTCAGAAATTCATATAATGCGAATAAACTCAAAATGTGGTCAAATTTGAAATGCCTTTCCACTTGGATTTGAGGATGTAGTCCCTCTATACAAGGTGGAGACTAAAAGGTGCTTTAGAGGGATCTGTAGAATCTTTTGTACTAAACTGAAGAGTCTGCTCAGCTTGTAAGGCAGAAATGTTAATAAAAGAATGAAATTTCAAGGCCTAACTCTGATGAGATAGCTGAGCGATATTTCAGAAGTAGAACAGCATCTCTTTTACAGGGTATTCTCAGTTGTGAACCTTAAGACTAGACCCTGAGTCATCCTTTCCCTGGAGGTCATAAGAGAGCAGTGGTTTTCTTCTGCTCACCTGTTGGAATTTCTTGCCTGAAATGTGAAAAAGACGGGCTGAAATTTGACTGTAGAATTCAGGAGACACATCTGCATCTTCCTTTCTAAGTACCTTTATCACTGTTTTATAGAAGTATTCTTGCTCACCACGTGTTTGGATATGCTTTTACATGTGAACTGTGGAATCGAGCATCTAAGTTTTTGGGTCTGATCATTTCTGTAGTTAAGAATCCAATTGCTGGATGTTCTCAAAACCCACAATTAATTGTTGTCTCTTCTTCGTGATGGTGCTTTAGAAAATAGAAAAAAAAATCAAATGTGTAGAAAGTATTTGAAAACAATAAAGTTTTAGAAAATGTAGCTTTTTTTTTCCTGAAGTAAAACTGTGGAAAACTGTATTAATTGCAGTTTCTGTCACTCACTATGTTTGTCTCTCTTGGTAGATGCAAATATGGTTAGAGGGCAGTGTTATATAGAAGTTATTGAACTCTGTACTTGGGAGAATCAACATGACAGCAGCTATTTGACTAACCAACTTTGACATACTGATGCCATGTCCAGTCTTAACTACAGAGTCTAGGTGGCACTTTATGGAGTACCAAGGATTTGTTTTTGAGCGCTGCTGGCTTAATATGCCTGAAGATCTGGAGCAGAGCCACTGGATATAAGTTTTTAGAATTATGTTTGTGTACACAAGATAATCTAAGGCATATTTGGAGCCTGAGAACTGACATGTAGACATAGACATGTAGACATAGCTGCTATTTAATTATTCCAAAGCCAAATTTTAAGAAGGAGAGTGAAAGACAGGAAAGATTAAAGAACATTGGACTTTGAATTGCTCTTGAAGAAAATAGACAGATTTAATCTAAGTTATTTTTAGTAAATTACCAAGACACATTTTCATTGTAACATAATTAACTTCAATATATTAATTTATTTTACAGTGGTGTTATACATACTGTACTGTTCATACAGTATTAACCTAAATATAAACATTTGTGTTAATTGAATCCATGGTGCTGGCAAATTTTAAAACTAATCTTACATTAGATATGATCTAATAATCTCTCTGTTATATTGACTGATATCTAAAATTGAATTTCATTTTACTATTAAGCTGTTTCAGTGGTTCACATCAGAAACGCACAAAGGAAGCAAAATGATGTTATTAGAAAAAATAATTCCTTCAGTTTTCATGTTTCCACATTAGTTCAAAAAAAACCTTATTAGTTAATGTAGAGCTCATTCTCTTTTATGTAGAGTAATGGTTTTATCTGCTTTTATCATTTATAAATTCCCGCACTCATATCTGACCTTATATCTGAGAGGATTCCAGTTTTCAGTCACTGGTCCTGTTGCATTCAATAGTGCAGATGCTCTTGGTGTGCCTGTCTCAGGGTTTCTAGTGTTGCAGGTTGAAGCTGAAAATACGGAAGGGATGATAAAAGCAGAGGGTACACAGGGGTCATCCATTGACCCAGAGTTCAAAATAGCAGGCTTTTTCTTTACATGGATTTAAGGATGTATACGCGGAACACGTCCCTTAGCATAGCCACTGCCTACTGATCTTAAGGACTAGGTTGTACATACCAAAAAAACACTTGGTCAGCACTGACTGTGAGTCCTGCGTCAGTGACTGCAGGGGTGAAAACCTTGCTCCATGTTGTCTCCTTGAAAAGGGGAAGTCGGTTTATACTCGCCCTCCAAGAATGAAGTTCACAACTTCTGATGTGTCTTTAGCCTCCAACCGCTTGGCAATCTTGAACTCGTTACTAAGAACATCACACACAGCACAAGATATCTACAAGTTTGAATGAAAATCATCTGGAAATCCACAGAGATGAGAACAAATATCAATTCTAGTTCTTATTAATAGCCAACAGATTAGGTGGTTAAATATTCCGCCAAACAAAAAAGCTACAGTCTCCTTGGCACTGGAAGACCTATACACACTCACAGTCTGGTCGTGACTTGGATTTTCTGGGAAAAGTGAAGGCCACAACATGAGTGTGTGTTGCTTTTGAGGAATGGGCCAGGACCATCTGCAATTTACTGTATGTTTCTGAAAAGGAACTTTATACTAATACACCTGAGCAGTGGCTCAGTAGAGCTGAAGAATGTATGGAGGCATGGAGGTTGGGAAAGCAGTTGCTTTAATCCAGGGTGTAAACTTTTTGGTGGTTCACCAACGATTTTTCCTTTTTCTGCCCAACTTTCCAGTCAAGTTGTTTCTGTAAGGACAAGTGGAAATTAAGGGTTCTGAGAGTTTGTCTAATTGTGCCTCTTAGATATAAGGCTTAGGAATATGTTTACAGTGCGGACTGTAGTGTAATGGAAAGATATGTTATTTTGCTTTATATCAGTTTGCTCAGGTACTTACAACTTTGCTGGAGCAGATAACATCTCTGCCCAAACTATTATATTGGAAAAGAAAAATTAAGACAAAAAAATGGCAATGGTTCTTGTATTTTTGTTTGCTTGCTTGTTTACTGGATTGCTTCCATCTGTCAGCCAAAGGTTGGGCCAATTCTTCATTTATCTTTTCGAACTTTATTCCTCACTCATCACATCACAGAAAATCGCACACATTTTTTCCAAGAAGATTAAATAATTCTCTTTTTCCAGATAGTGTCATCAAAGCTGCTTCTACAGCCAAAGGGCTGAACTAACTCTGCTCTAAGTTTTCTTTAAGGGGGGGCAGGGAATGTAATGGTATAACTAAAAAACAGAGGCAATGCTGGTATTCATAGGCCTAAATTACCTCCATTCCCCTTCCTAATGCTCACAAAAATCTTTATTTCCTCTTGAACCTATGCTTCATGCCCTTATCCATCATGTCTATTCCCCTCATTTCAAAAATAGTCCCCACTCTTGCTCAAAAATAGCATGTACACTTACTTATTCCTCCGGTATATAAACTCTTCCTGATGAAGCACGTCGGAATAACCCATGACTGTATTGTTTTTCTGTGTGGATGCAATCTACTTGATATATATCCTCTGAAATGTATGTCTGTAGACTTATGGGAAAATTAATAAAACCAATATTAAAACTGACAGCTTTGAAATTATATGCTACCCTTAACATATGGACTACCTCACACGAACACTTTGCAGGATTTGTATCAGGATTATGGACAGTAACTCAATGGGGGATAACTTCTGAACTATATTCCTAAATCTCATTTGACAGATTTTGGATGCTGTGTAATTCTTACAGTATTATAATGTCATGCCTGTGTTGCTATGGACATCATTAAGAGAGTCCTTTTATTCTTAGTGCTAATTTTGTCTTTCAATTTCTCTTTAAGAACAGACAATGAGATTCCTTAAAAAGAAAAAAAATATCCAATTTTCCCAGAAATATGCAATGGAGAAAAAACAAGTTCTATTTTCTGATAGATTTTATTTGTATTTACTTCTATTTTATTAAAAATATCCAGGGTGTCTGGGAATAATGACAGTCCAGGCTTGTACTACTAACTAGGCATGTTAGAACTAATGTTTCAGGATATAAGCTATGGCTTGTACTGATTGCAATACTCCAGGATTGATACTGTGATCCCTAAAATATTCTAGATGTGTGATATTGCTTTCTTGGATTCAAATTATTGCTTTCAATAATACCTGTTTATAATCTATATGCTTCTATAATCATAGAAGAGCATTGATTTTATCCTCCAAATGTAGAAATTTTATAGTTAGTAAATATATATATAGTTAGAAAAAACGTAGTTGTTTTCAAGGAACATGAACTTCTTTATGTTGATGAAATTGCAGCCATGGTACTGCATTAAAGACCAAACTGATCTTCAAGCTGAAGTGGAAGGATTGAGTGATCATGAGGGAAAAGCAAAAACAACCTTCTTGGGTCACGTAGAGTAGCTGAAGAGTAGTTCATGAAAACTACATCCAAACTGGACCTGCCACGGAGAGGCTGCGAGGTACTGCACAGTTCCCCTAGCTCCATCTCACATTCTAATCAGAGCCACTGTTATAAGGAGAGTCTGGGAATTTTTGGCTGCCTACAATATAATCTATGCTAGTCCTAATTCCTTTTGATTATGCGTGTATATGGAGTAGCCTTGTTTGTTCTATTGGGTAAGGATTTTTGAACATATATGAAAAGAGTATTTTCAAATATATGACACATACTAGTGGAAATGTGGCATATAGAGGGTTAAGGGAATGATGAGGCAAAAAAACTACAGTGCCAGCAGAATCCCCCAAAGGGTAAACAAAACTCTTAACTATTGCAAACAATAAATTGTCAATACCTTGTAGAAGCAGTGGATAATGAAAAGTTATAATGCCTATAGTTAGTACCCTCTTTAAAAGAATTTACACAGGATATGAAATTAAATTCTGTGCACAGTTCTCTTAATTTGTCCTTAATTAAACAATACTCCATAAATGGTGCATTCAGTGACCAAATGTTCAGAGACAGCAAAATGGTGGGTCCCAAGCCATTAGGAATGAAATAAAGTCAGTCCCCTGAGAGCCTGCTAGAATCTGGTCTATCTAAGTGACAACTGATGGTTTAGGAAAGATAATTAACTTTGCAATTACAAACTGCAGCTTTCACCAGTGCTATTTCTTTCAGTATTCTCTTCTAAATATTCTACTGTTTTTAAAAAGTATGATGAAATTCTTTTTAATATTTATTTTTCTTAAACGAATCTGATGGAGGTATTTTCTTCTTTATATTTCAGATCAGTAAATACTTTTTATAAATAGCAAAAGATAAATATTTGATTTTTTATTAATCAAGATTTTATTCTTTGTTTTAAAGATAAAAAGGGACATGCTGCATCAAATATACATGATTTTTTTTCTTCTTTTGATAGTAAATCCTGGACCTAGTAAATCTAAATTAGGTTTATTCTTTAGCCCTGTGGATTGGCATTCTCTGTTTATCTTCAGTATGGAAAACACTAGTTCTATCCTGCTAATGTGGTTTAACATTGATCAAGAATACCTGCATCAAAGCAGAATTTCTAGTTGAGTCCATATGTCACCGGTTACCTTTACTGTAATGTCTCCTAGGATGTAAAATAGTGCATTTTCATGTTGGCATTCGTGTCATGAAATCGTAAAATGCTGCAATGTGCTCATGACATGACGTAACTGAGGGCCTATGAAAACAGCTTAGCTTAGGGGATGTGGTGCTGTGTTTGCCTGAAGCACTTGGTTGAGACCCTGGTTGTCTGTGCACCACATACGAACACAGATAAACCAGCAGGAAAAAAATCAGAACTTAAACTTCTCTTTGTGAGTGTTTTTGCTGTGATAGCACGTATCATAATAAACTGTATAGCACTAGTTCTGGCATCAGGAAATCCCAATTTTAAGAGCGCTGAGCAAGCTAATTTAATGTGTTACAAAGGACCAGATCTGTACGTTGATTTAGTAGCTGCAAGTAAAATCTAGACCTTGCTCTAATTATACCAGCCTCTTTAACGTCAGCCACAGGCTGATGCGGATGCCTGGAGTCTGATTCTGCCATAGGTGGTGTAGGTGCTGGGACTGCCTTTGCTGGGATGAAGTCTGCTGCTCTCATCATCCTCTTGTTTTGCCTGTGCATAGGGCAAGCTCATCTGTGCCGGTGCTCCACTGTGCTTATCATTATAAGGCCATTTTTCTTAAACCCTTTGCATGCCTTTGAACTGGAGATTTCTTTTTTTTTTTTGAAACTTCCTTGCCACACGTACATACAACCAAAGACACAACAGTGTCAGATCTCAACCAGATTCCGGATGCTCTGTGTGAAGAAATCATTTTAGATAATGTAGTCCTCACTGGCAACTATATATTTCTGTGAATTGTGCTATGTACCTCCAATTACAGTAGTCACCTCTCTAAAATTTTACATTTGCCATTTATATACAATTAACTAACAAAATAGGGAGAATACTGTGGTAATAGTTCAGTACTTAATTACAGCCCTTGTAAGTGGCAGTTTTAAAGATTTTAATGACCAACACTGTTTACTACTATGTAAATTTGAAAATTGTCAGGAGGAAGGATGTTATTACTCATAACTCATATATTTTGTTTCCCTTACTAATTTCCTTCATGAAAATGCTTTAAAATATTCATCTGTCTTGTATGTCATTTTGTCCAAATTTGCCACTTGTGAAGTGATACACACATATGTTTCATCACAGATAATAATCGCATCATATCAAAGGGTTTAGGGTTTTAAGATAGTCTGGAAATTCATGTGGAAGGAATCACTGCCTTCAAAATGCCAGGCATTGCTTTCACTGATGTATCTCTGGATGAGGGGCTGGATTTGTGTGTGTGTGTATGTGTGCGCAATGAACACTGCACTGTAATATGACAAAGTTCTCTAGAGTTTAATGAAGACTTTCAATTTCTCACTCAATGTATCACGTGTGGTGTTGCTGCCTCCCTGTCCTTCAAAGTTCATGTGTCTGAGGGCAGTGCACTGATGCAGAGACAAGGCTATCTATAAATGAGCCATATAGGCCCTTTATTTGGAAATATTAGAAAACTTGCATTTTCTTTATTTATTCTTATAAATACATATTATTACAGTCAAAAGCTGTGAGTTATTTTATGTTTAGAGGCAACTTCAGAAGAAATAGTATGGTTTAAATTCATCTGAGATTAATAAAAATTCAAAAGTAATAGATATGGATAAATACAACTTTCATACACTCATATGCAGGTATCTAAATTCCTATAAGTATAAAAAGGGAAATAGATGCTTTTTATTTTTAAAGGAGTCAATACTTATCCATTCTTTTTGTACAAATACTTGTCCTATGTGTTCTAATATTTTTAATTGTAGATCTTAGTTTGGACTGATGTTTCATATGAATTTGAAAACAGATCCTAAAGAGATGGATTTATGTTTTCAAAATCATCAAATGATTTGAAAGAAAAGTGTTTCACAGTGCTAAATTCTAACAATTTGATTTGGCTGCTGTTGTGGAACCCTGGTATCCAACACTGAATTTCTTCAGAGTGGAAAACTTTATCTCCACCCTCTTTTATGATGTGTGATCCAAAATGCCAATCACTAAGAATGGAATACAATTATATTCACTAATATGTCTAAAATAGAAACTCTTGCTGTCAATATATACTCATTAGTACTGAGCTGCAAATGAATTCTGGAATTGTGCTCTTATTAATTAGGTGGCAGACTAGAAAACTTCCTTGCTTCTGTTTAGCCAGATGGAGGGACAGTGGGTGTAATGACCTATGTTGGGCCTTTCCCAGGGGATTTCTTTGGTGTTTCTTGGCATTAGTGTAGGTCTCTCTCCCATTTGCCATTTAAAATAAAGAGCCCCAAACTTACACAAATATTCACTTAAATTGCACGCAGACAAAGGCATGGTAATCTTATTTAGTTTTAAAATTACTTGTGCATAACATTCTTAAAAATCCAGAGGGACTTGATACACAGATGCAAGGCAGAATAGATTTTTTAGGAAAGGTAAATCTACCTTTTCCCTTTATGCTTTACTTTACAGTCTGATACACAGTCCATCAGCATGCCAGGGTTTGGTTTAAAATTTCATTCATTTCCTTGTCTTATACTGTTTTTTTTTTTTTTTTTTTTTTTTTTTTTTCTTTTTTTTTGTTTTTTTTTTTTTTTTTTTTTTTTTTTTTTTTTTTTTTTTTTTTTTGCCCCATCAGTTATTTGAAATTCCAAGAGGCTTTGCTGGGGATCCGATTGCATGAAAAGTCCCTAATTCTTTCACTGACCCTAAGCAGCCATCAAGGTACTTAGATGTGTATCTTAGTTAAAGTGTATGAGTAATTCCACTCAGTGGAATTACTCATAAGCTCAAAGTTTCGCATGAATACAGTATTATCCTGTTTTGTAGCCTAGATATGGACATGTTTAAAACAACCAGAAGACATGTTGTTTTTTTGTTAAGATTTTCAGTAGAAGCTTCATCTTTGTCAGAATAAAAGCGATTCTTTGTAATTGGACTCATTCATTTCATGTGAGTAAGAAACAGAAAAGGAAAAAAAAAAAAACTTTGAAAGATTATATAACTGCAAGTTGTGGTTTCTCACTAAATCATTTCTGTATATGAAAAGAGTTTATGGCACTTGAATTATTGGAAGAAGACTTTTTCTACTGATAGTACAGATGACTTAATTTTCCACAAATAACTTTGCTCAGTGTGAACTAATATCTGTGTTGGTTCCTCTCAATAAAAATTACTATCAGAAGTCTGAGGTGAGCACCCTGATCTCCCACTGTGTTTCCCTTCGACTCCCACTATACTAGCTACTGTGTAGACAAATAATGACAAATGTTGTTATTTACAAGGGACCTGAAGAATTTCCATCTAAATACACAAGAATGTGCAGTTTTTGTTCTCTATAAGGGGAGAATTTTTGGCCAGAATTAAAAAAAGAAAAAAGGAAGAAAATTTCAGATAACAGAAAGTCTTAAGTTCTTTTTTTTTTTTTGTGAACAAACAAAATAATAGATATATTGAATAAATTATTCCTAATAGAGCATTCACTTAATTTTGTGGAACTCGCTCAGAGAAAATTGTGATGATGTTTAACAATTTGTGCATCTAAAATCACACATAGAAGTCATATCGTAGCTATATGATGAGAGAGTACTTAGAAGCTTCCCATTGTACAGTCACAAGTTTACAAATCCTCATATCCAGTGTTCTCAACTTGCAAATAGGAAGATATTTGATTTGTTTTTGTTTTCCTGTGAGTTCTTGTAATCCTTCCTCCACCCTGTCCGTTTCAGGAGGTTGAAATAGATTGGTCTAATGAGTCAGCCGTCTCTGCTCCCCCTCCCTTGCCTTAGAAATAGGGGATGAAAGGCAGTGCAATTAAAACCTCTTGCAGACTTGGGAACTATGTGCCTGGAAGAAGATAGGGCCTGGGTATTTGAATTTGGACTAGGTAGACAGGACCTGTGATTGAAGCAGTTATAAAGGTCATGGTGTATGTCACAGCATACCTGATCTTTGCATTATGATGGCAATGGAAATAATAGCCCACATGTGTTTGCAAGTGTAACACTGCTAGTGCCCAGGGTAATCTCTCATTTTTGGCTGGGCATGCTGATGACAAAACCATCAACAAAGGTTTTTTTTTTTCAGAAGTATATGGTAGAGTCTCTAAGTGCAAAAAGAGAAGGGATGAGGAGAAATCAAGATGCTGGTTTTGCATAATTCCTTTTAAGAAGAGAGTTGTACTTCGAGCATTTTTGCAGGCATGGCTTAGTAAGTACCTGCCTGGGGCCAGCCAACTTTGAAGCTGTCTGAAAGCTGAGGGGAGAGAGCCTGGGTACTAGTCATTGGACACTTTCAGAATAATGTAAAAGGGCACGACTCCCATGAGATCCATTTTTCAGATCTCTACATAGTAGGTCACTTTTTCAAGCTGACCCTTCTTCTATCAGGCAGCAACACTGAATGTACAAGAGCTGTCATCTATCATGTCTGCCCATCATGTTCAAAGCAGGATAAAAGACATTTGATTCTCCCTTTCTCTTTCAGGCTTTTTACTCGCTTATTATTCTTTCACTTCTTTTAAGAAATACACAAAAATACACCTCGGTGAACAGCTCGGTGCCAGGAAATGTCAGGCTTTTAGTGTTCTTTCCTTAAGTTCTGTGTCTAAGACTTTTTTTGGTCTTCTTTAATGAAGAAGTACTAATGAACCAATGAAAATACATGCAACTTCTTATTTAACATTTAATGATTTTTCGGTATTTTTAAATGCTCATCAGTACAAGACTTCTATGAGGGCTTTAGGTCCTTAACAGTGTCTGAAGGACCACTTTATCAGAATCTAAATAAATACATTAATATATTCTGCAGTGTGAAGTAGGTTCAAAATAATATGTACACAGTAGATAATGGAAACATGTTGACATTCTTAAGGTTATAAACACATTTGAAGTTACTCTAATTGTAAAATTGAAGACTGTGAAGTACAATGTCCCTGAAAATCCTAGAACAGCATCTTTCTCATTTTACTAATTGCTGCAGCACTTGAGATCTCAGTATGATGTTTTTTCCTCTGCACAAATGAACAAGTGGAGGCCACAGAACCTCTTCAAAAAGGCAGATGTGCTAAATAATTAATTTATAAAGAAAATTTTGTATGGAGACTAGAATATGGATATTATGACTATCCAGGTGAGCTTTTGGTGGGTTGAACTAGGGGGTGCAACTTTTTTTTTTTTTTTTTTTAGTGCCAAGAAGCACTTGGATAAAATCTTTATTTCCTCTTGGCGTAGTACTTACCACTGTAGATCCCAGCACAGAGACAGGTACTTCTGTGCGCTATGCTTGATATTGTGTAATAGCTTTGTCTGTTAAGGTTGTGTTTTGCTGTGCTCTTATTCTTAAGTTTGATTTTTAAAACTTTCTGACAAAGTTTTGCCTTCACTGTTCACGTTCAAAATACTCTGCTTTCTCTCTATTTTCTGTTCATTTTCTCTAAGAAAAGGGACAAGAGGTAATCTAGTACTCCTACGGGAAAGCAAGGAGCTGTACTGCCCACTGTATGGTAATAATAAACTACTAGGTGACCGGCCCTGCCTGTAGAGCAACAAGGAAACAAACAGGAACAGGTAGAACATAACAGTCTGCATAAGATGGATAAAATAACATTGTGAATAGCATGGAGCCACACTGCCATTAGGGGCTCTGGGCGCAACTCCTTTGATCGGATTTTTGGACCCTATGGGATATCTGTGATTAAAATAAAGTTCAAATAAAGTACTTGGGGTGCTTGGAGTATCCCTGGAGGAGACAGCTGAAATTGCAAAGAGGGTAGTTCAGATGAACTGATTTCAGCATGGACCCCTCTTGGGTTTGAGAAGTCCTCTACCTATTGACACCAGCTGCTTCAGGGTGAATGCTGGTTTCTCTACTGCCTATTTTGACACTTTTTGGTAAAATGAGCAAATTCCTCAAAATAATTAAATAAACATTTATATTAAAATGAGCTTTTGCAATAAATTTACTGTTTTGTATCAACAGGCACAGAAGTGAAATCTAGATCTACCTGTTTCAAACTGTGTTATCTATCGAGCACAGTTAAAATTCTACCACTAGCTGGACATGAATCGGCCATTATAATTGAAATAGATGAGAGACTGCAAAATTTCATTTACAGCTGCCAGGGGGCTACACAAAAATGTGATGTTGTATGGTTATAAAGCCGCACTATTTGAACAGAGATCACTTAAAACTACATATTAATGAGTATGTTTGACAATGTGATTGGCTTACTGAGGTAATATTTTGGAATAATAGACAAGAAAAAGAAATGTTTGGCCTTACGCACAGCAGCCTAGCCAAGTTACAAGGATTATCAAAGTTTACAGGTAACACTGAAAGACCACACGCTGGAGGAGCTAAGGACAGGCACTTTTAAATTTTTATTCCTTTTTTCTTTTTTTTTTAATGCAATTAGTTACCACATTACTATATGTATGAAGTTAAAATACTATTAAATGCTCTGTGGATTCTGACAGTATTTCCTGACATTTGTTCTTTGAAAGGAGTTATTTTTCTAGCATAGCAATCTCTGCAGAACTTGGGTAAAAAGCACAAATTGCAGAAGTGGTGAATTTTGCTGAGCAGCCTGACTGGAATATTGTCTGTGGTGGCCTACGTAAATAATTGTTGTATCAAAAACTACTTGAATTTTTACAGTGTGCATAAATGTGAAACTAAATATTCTGCTGAGGAGATGAGGAGATCCATGGATGTGGACTCCAAAGCCTGGGATCTGTTCCCAGTTTTTCTGTTGACCTGAATTCTTACCCTAGGCAATATCACTATCCCTATAAAAGGATAAATCTTTGTCTTTTCTACCCTGTTTAGACTGTAAGCGCTTGAGGCATCTGGACTAGCTCTTACTCCGTCTTCTCAAAGTGCCAAACATAATGGAGCTCCAATTTTTGCTCAAGCCTTTAGGTTCTACTCTGCTGCAACTAAGTAATGTTGTTTTGGTATGTTAAAATAAGATCATAATTAACATAATGCTTTATGTTTAAAGTCCCTTTCATCTGAGGATCTCAAAGTGCTTTATAAACATAAAATTAAGCTTCACAAAATCTCTCTATGACAGGTACAGATTAAACAGGAATCACTTTATCCATAACAGAAATGTTCTCATCTTTATGAAGGATGGTGGCAGCATTTCAACCATAAAGAAAAACTAACAACAGCATAGAACCAAAATGCAATAATACTGTGTGTATCCAAGCCATTCATGTCAGTGAGTTTGATAGGCAAGAGCCAAGGATACAACAGAAATTCATATGAAAATGCTTGGAAAACATTCACTATCTGTGAAAGCAGCAGTCCTTTGAGTGATACTTTCCATTAGAGATGGTAATTCCTGTGTCCAGCTCACCATGCTGTCCAGTGTTAGGAGTTCACCACAGTCAACCTTGCCTCAGTTTCAGCATGTGATCACACTACTATCTGGCCAGCTGGTAAATTGGCAGGCTCCAGGATCTTGGAAAAGCTGTAAACAGCAAGATCTTCAGTAGTTTTCCAGCAAACCTGAGGGTCTCAATCCCATGTTCTTCTTACTGTTGAGCAACTATTAACAGAATGAAGATATGGTGAAAAAAATCTATTCCAAATTCTGAGTGCCACTTTTGTGACAGTAGGGTGCAGATCTTAGCATTTGTGTATCAGGTTGTCGATAGCAAGCTATGATAATTCTCTTTATCTCACTAATATGCCAGATTCCACTTAGTTTGAGGTGTGAATGTCTGTCCCAGTCTAGTCATAGAATCCAGGTCAGTATGGATCACTCCTGGCAGCTCATGGCTCACTGAGGTGTGTTCAATAAAGCTATCTTGCTAAAATAACTTCTTTCCTAGTGGCACTTCTGACCTGCTCACTCCTGTACACTTAGGAGTCTAATAAAAAAGCTTTTGTCCTGTTCTTCCTCCTCCTGTTCTTCACAGGAGTCTTGTCTTCCCCTGTACTTTACTCCATACGGCTGGTGAGCAACTCATAGTTAAACCCCTTGCTGTTCCTGCTTCGTAACGGAGCAGACCTGTGGTATCTTTAAAGCTGTTGACTCTACAAATCTGTTCTGCTATTACATAAAGATGTGGTGGAATGAGGAGGACAAATGATGAAGAAAGATCTTCAGGAGTGTATTGAAGATGAGATAAAAGATTAAGCCCAGATCAATCTTTTGACCCAGTTTTTAGGGACAGTTTAGCAAAGATATACCTGGGAGCTTGTTGAAGAGAGTAGTGATATCACAGCCTGTGAAGGCAGGAGCCTATCCAACAGAAGGTCTCATGTGAGACAGAGGATGGTGGTGAAATGATTTATTTTCCCAACTGAGAATTGGCCCTGCCTACCAAATATTTGCTTCCTTTCTCTCAGGACTTATGACTGTGTTCATTGTCCAGGAGCACTGAAGTTTGGGAAGCAAAGCAAACAGAGCTCCCCTTGGAGCTTTAGTTATGACTCTGTCTAGTAACTGCCTTTAAAATATCAAACTCACTATGTTTTTTAAGAATAATGAATTGAATACCAAAGTTCAGTGTGCATTAACCTCTGAAAGAGTGCTCCTAGCTGGAGCGGGGCATTCAGATGGGCCCCTACCACCTGAGTAGGGGACCATAGTTATCTAGGATGCATCTTATTGATTATCTGGACATAATTCATGTCTCCTAGGTAATTTCATCCTGACTATCTAAAGATTTCTAGTTTTAGGAATTGTCTGCTGACACTCTTGACAGGTTAATAAAGGCAACCTTAGTGATTTCTTGTAACCGTTCTTTATTTCCTAGAGGCTCTGACTGTATATTAATAATCTGAAAAATCTAGGAATGATTCTCTGGTAGTCAAGGTGCTTGGCATGAAAGGGCTTCAGTCATGCTATTAAGTTCACTTATCCCTAAAAATGGTGGCAACATGCAAACTACAGCTGGGAATGGATCCTGACTCATGTTAACTTCCCAGCCATACTAGGGAGTTCTATCTGGATCAAAGTACCCGCTGTCTTTCTTTATGGGCCAGTCCTCTCTGCATCAAAGTGTATAGATCTTTATCTCCCACATTCATGATACAACATTTCTGTAAGATGGAAAAAAATGAAAATGTTTGGATGAAGAAAATGTTTAGCTGAGATTTCAGAAACTTTTCTGAAACACATATAGACAAGTAAAAGAAGGAGCTTGAAGAGTAGCAGGATCCTCAATAGTTTTATTTGCTCTACTTTAGAATCAGGTTCCTGTAGCTTGGTTAATTACCATACATCAGCTGATTCACAGGACATGTACATGCTTATATTCTTTAAGGGTAAATGTACATGATCTTTTGCAGAGAATTAATGATTCAAATTTTTTTTATGGTACAGTAGGCAAATATTATAGTATTTTAAACTGAAACCCAATTTTTAAAAAATGAATAATTTGAATAAGGCAAATCTTTGGGATAGGCTGGAATATTTTCTAACTATACTTTCTGCTACCCATACCAACTTTTCTCTTACCAGAGCACATTCTAGTTTCAAGCAGGCATGATATGCTCGTTTTCTAACATATTTGCCTGCTGCAACCAGGCTGCTAAACCTGATTTTGCTTCTCTTCCATCAAATACTCATTGCAGTTCTTGTTACTGAGTCTGACACTAGGGATATCAGGCAATCAGCTTACACATGCATTGGTTTGCATAAAGGGAGGAGACAGGGCTACAGAGTGACAGCAAGTATGCAAACAACCCGGTTCACCTTAGTTCCCCCAGGTAAGAGATTCTTTCAAAGGAGATCATTGAATTTACCTGTTCACATTTCAGCCACCATTCTCCGATACCAAATTGCACATAAAGCATCTGGTATAAGCAAAACTAATTTGGATCTTCTTTGTAAAATGCTAGCTGGATTAAGGGATCAGGTAGCCTCTTTCCTTACAAGAATCACTAGAGGGAACCATACTGTGGAAAAGATAAAATAATTAGGAAAACAGGCAGCATGCATCTCAACTGCAACTGTTCCTGCATAAACTTAGCCTATAAAATTATATTAGTTTGCTTATCAAGCAAGATTCTTTTCAAATTTAATAGCTTCCTATATTACACTGACTGTATCAACACCTGTGACTGTTATATTCTATATGGTTTCCAGCTCTTTTGAGCTTGAATTCTTATCATATAGACAAAAAGATTACTATTTCAAAGCCAACTTAATGATTGAAGATATTTTTAAGTGCAAAGGCAACATAAAGTAATAGTAGACTTCAACAAATACAATATTTGATTCTCATATTTGTGAGAGAATTAACACTGCATAAGTTATTATAATGTAAAGCCATTTGCCAAAGTTTGAAACACGTTATTGAGATTCCTAGGATGTACTATAAACCTGATAACTAATAATAAAGCACAGTAACATATAGAAATATTTGATATAGCACATTTTATATAAAATGAGTCACATTTATGCTTTTTACTGTGTGCTTAGAGAAGAACTGCTATAAAAACAAGAAACATGGCCAATATAAAATAATTTCTGGTGTCACAGTGTAAACTTTTGTGGGTGGTCACAAGACTTTTTAAATTTATTCTCTCCCAGTAGACTAGATATCAAGGGACTAGAGTCTGTATTCATCAATATTTGCACAGACCTCAGATTAAAACTAAATTCTCAAATGTACTCATGTACGTTCAGAACTGATGTATCTTACCTTCATTATTAAAAGACAATAAAGTTATTCTATGTTTAAAACATAAATAAAATACCAAAAAGGGAAGTACCCTCAATTCTTTGATTTTCAACTTCTTTAGTTTTCTATGCACATATATCACAGTTCCCACCTTTACAAAATTTGCTTATTTTAGCTTAGATTGTTCAAATATTATCTCACCATTTCTTCAGAATATTTTTCTATATTTACTGCTCATGCAACATATAGTAGATTTTGAAGCAATGTTCTTTTGTAACTAGTAGGAGTCCACACAATATGTTTTTTTGTAACATATTCCTGAAAGGTCTGAAAAAGGAAGTGAATAATGGGCAGACAAATTTTACGATAGTAGTTTTATTCAGGGCTGTCAAAACTAAAAGTGAAAGTGATACAGAAAAAACTCATGCGCTCCTTTGGACAGTACAAAATTAAACTATGAAGCCCATTACTATGGGTTGTTTTAGATATGAAAAAAGTTTTAAAAGGCTTTTGAAGAAATTCAATCAGGATAGATAAATCTGAAGTTCTTAAACACAGTGGGCTGCCCAGAATCCTTATCTTGCTGATTTTCAGATGACAACAGAATATACTAGAGTAGATACTCCATACTTTTCCTGTTTCTTTCACTTTAAAGAATATATGTCTGGTTACAGAACTAAAAGGGCTTTTGACTTGACCTGGCATGGCCAAATTAGCTACCTAAGGCAGTTCACCATATGTAGAATATGGTCAGAATATTCTACAGAAAGCTACTGTGGATTTTGGAAAAATGGGATTGAATGCACATGGGATGATCTTGGTTTTTATTGTTTGGTTTCTGTGCTCGTCAGGAGGTTCCTAATATATTTTCATTATCATCTCACTTTTAGCAATTTTAAGACTGAAAAATTCAAACATCTAAAGGAAAGTTGTTGCCTAAAAAGAGCCCACTTGTTCCTGCATTACTGTGTTTAAGAAAATCACAGAATGTTCTCATCATGATCAGTCAACACGGTACATTATTACTGAATGCATTTGGGGAATTTTTTAAGTTTTGGTTCATTAATTTTCAGTAATCTATAGTGCTTTGCACATTTGCAAAAGCTAGACTAAATGTCAATGATGTGACACTTGTTATTCCCAACTTCCCATATTCCTTAGCTGGTTCCACAATTCACCAATTCTGAGGGGATGAGGGAAAGCAAACAGTGCAGAATCTCTCATTTATCACAATCATATTTTTTATCTATGCAAGGAATGCTCTGCCTGTAGTATGCTACAGTACTTTCTTTATAATTTTACAGGATTATAATTAAAGTTGTCTCAATCTTTCTATTATTAACAGCCCCTCCTCCTTTTTTGATAGCTTCATCCTGACTATTAAAATTTATTCCAGGCAGCAAGAAAACACAGTAAACATTTTTAATATACTTTCCATTCTTTCTGAACATGAAACAAAATTACTACTAGTAGAAACAAATGCTAACAAGATATTAAAGTGGACAGTTAATCTTCTTGCCAGAGTTCCCTGTGGACTTAGTCCATGCCACTGCTCTGAACTTGGAACTAGCGAAATCCTGGCTGTTCTCTTTGTTCCCTTCCCACATTTTTTCCATTTCAGGAATAGTCATTTCTTGTTTTTAAGTCTTCTTTTAAATACAAGATTTCTGAATACACATGGTGTGGTCATATGGAGCAGTATATTACACACATAACACTAAAGAATGAAAAGCAAATACGAGAAAAAAAGCAAAAAAAAGCCTCTTCAGATTTTCTATTCTTATTCTCAAAAAGATTAAGAAAAATATCTAGTGAGAGAAGCTCATGGAATTTCCTCATTTATAGTAAAATAAGCATGTATTTCAGAATAGATCTTTTACTAGTTTCTAGTATATTTTAATGTTAAGCACACTCTGCATGGAAGAAGTAAGCTTTTTACAGATAAGGAGCTTACTAAACCCTTAAAATATTTTTATTTATGCTATGATTTGTATATGCCATTGGATGAAGGAGATATGTCAAGGACAGCTGTGCATGCATATTGATTGATTTTTATATTTGAGATTTTTCAATCTGAAGTGTCAAGGGCATGTTCTGAGGATAAGAACCCTCAAAACATGGGTGCTTTGAACAAGCAAAAGAAAATGTAGTCTTTCTTCAATTCTGCAATAACTTCTACATACCACAAGGTGGTATAAAACCGTAGCTGTCTGTTCAGCACCAGTAAATCTACCAGTAAATGACCCATATGCCTGGGCTAAGCCTCATTCTTATGGTGTTTTGATGTGCTTTGTCTCCTAATTATCAATGTTCAGCAAAATCGGTTGGCTCCTGCATAGACAGAAATAATTGTATGCTACAGAGTAAAGCCTATATGAAGATTATAGCTTTTCCCTGTGAAGATTCCTCTGATAGACCATTCACCAAGTTAGAGATTTGGATTTGGGTAAGTTTACTTGGTGCAAAAAATGACTGGTATTTAGGAAACTAAAAGGTGGTATTTACAAATGTGTTGAACTTATTCCAGCATAAAATCCAGGTATTATTGTGCAGCTAGCATCTTAGCAAGAGAGATCTGAAAGTCATTATTACATAACATAATCGCTGTTTATCAGCAGAGGATTTTCCCTTGAACTGGGGTATCTTGAATTTAGATTGAAAGCCATTTTCACTATCAAAATCTGGTCCCACATCCTCTGCAGCTGTAAAAGAATTCAAACACTTCTTTTTTTCCTATCTGTCATGGAGAACAGCTGTAGATAGTTAGAGGAGTGCACCTGTTTGGGCCCAGACACACATAGTGTGCTTTTGATTCGTGTCTGTCTGGACTCTCTTTGGTGTTTTGTGAGAAACGTGTTTTCTGTGGAGTAAAAACAGAAATCAGAAGTACGAAGCCTTTGAATACAGCATGTTTTTTACTGAAATGAGGTTGTATATATAGACCTCCGTGCTTTTGCCGTTAGGCAATGTTTGGTCAAAAAAATTGGAAAAATATTTATGTATGTAAACAAATATTATAAGAAATTATGTCTCCTAGATTGCAAATTAATCACTTGTGTCAGAGATTCCCCTTTCTTCCATCATCATCTACATGTTTGTACCTGTAGTGCTTAGATTTTTAATGCTAGATCATTTTATACTATGATATACAGCAGTATTGACTATACAAGCTGGGGGTGTTTATTTTGAAAAATGCTTCAAGAAATATCTGTGGATCTTGGTAGAGATTTCTTAATTTAGAATAAAAAAGAAATAACACTTGTATCTCAAATTCTATAGTAAAGTTGTCTAAAGAAAATGAATAATGCAAAGATTAAAAGTCAGAAATGTTTATTGAGGAAATATTAACAAATATTATCAAATATAGTCTTATACTTTCATAAATGGATAAGAATCCTTACTGATACAATATTACTGTGATCTTTTGAAACAATTTTATTAAAAACACACTGCAGACTTTAATACAGGTTTTGTGAACATTCTCATTCATACTTTGTCTTTTACTAAAATTTAAAATTAGTTTTTAGAACTGTTTTTCTTTTTTAAGAGAAAAAAGAGATGGTTAAAGAAGTGTAGCTGTTCAAAGGGGACAGTGACTGAACCACATTTTACTATACCATTAAAAATAGGTTCCAAAAAAAAAAAATTCTATTTTCATCATGACTTTCTATGTAGTGTTTTAATAGTATGCTTTCACCTGCCAATTCACCCACATATATGCATATTATGCTATGCAAAATGAATGGTTACAAAATGTTTTTCTGCAAGAACAGAATTCTATGATCTTAGCAAAATGTAGGCCTGATGGAAGGTACGTCAGGAGCTTTAGGGAATGTGAAACTATAACTAGCGAGGTCTTTGTTCAAGAATGTCTTTAAGCAAACTGCATGTATTGAGGGCAAAAATATGAAGCAATAGCTGTCTGAATTTTGCGTAGTTCTCGAAGATCAGAATTTGAGAGGGGAAAAGGTAAAAGAGGTTGTTTCATAACAAGTGCACTGCTCCACAACAGATCTGACTGTCCATTAAGCAAGTAGGACTCCTTACTGTCATTTCCCTTTCCTTTGTCATGTAGCAAGACTGGACAAACTACAGCAGTTCCTCAATAAACAAAGATACAGTCATAGTTAAGTACCATGCCTTGTACAGCCTGCCCTTTCTAACACTGCTTCTGGCTTCTTCCTTACAGACCCTTTGCATTTATGCTCCCTTCAAGTTGTTTCTCCTCTTGTTGTATTCTTCTCTTCAGTGCATTCCTATTGATCTCGCCAGCTGAACTTTCTTTCTCTTGCCAAAAGAAGTAGACAAATCCTCTGAGATACAGAATGTAGAAAAGGAGGTAGAAAAAAAAAAAAAAGACAATCCATTTTTCAAGATGTATGTCATGGCTCAGAGAGCCAAGTCCATTTCTTACCTTGTCATAGTCCTGAATGAGGGAATCCCCTAATTTCTCTGTAGAGTGTGAGTAATTATACTTCTTTACAGTCCCAGGGTACTGTGAAGATAAATGACACTGATGACTATGAAGTATCTTGATACTATCTCTGATAATAGGAATAGGATATAAAAAGAGAGAGAAAATTAGGAATGACTCCTAAATGCTATTACTTTTAGAGGTTTGTCTTCTGTATTTCCATCTCAAGTGAAGACAGGATAGACATAATAGAGACTTGACAAGGGTGTCTTCATAGAACCCTTGACCTATTTCTTCAGGATTAAGTTTATAAGAGAGAACACATTAAATGAATCAAGACAAAGAGCCATTCAGATTTTCATCTCTTAATTTGTTGATAAATCCATTTCTACCAGTTTCCCCTTGAACACCCTTGCACCTCTGTGGCCTCCTGATCCGCTATAGCATAACACCTCAAAACCTTCTCAGAGTCCAGTGATCTGGAATTCATTTGCCAGCTGTCTCCTGACACTCTCTTCTGTGTATCTTGCCATTTTGAAACATATTAAAGACAAGAATATGATTGGACATAGTCAGCATGGATTCTTGAAGGAGAAATTGTGCCACCTGATAGCACTCTACCACCAGCTAGATGACTAGCTTGGTGGATGGGGGGAAAACACTGAATTTGTTTATCTAACCTCAGCATTACCTCAATGCCTCTGTGATTCTATGACAAATTTCAAGAACAACCTAGCATTTTAGTTGTCTGCCTTTGAAACTGCCTGTTCCAGCCATGTTTGGATATGATGGCCTTCAGAGTGCAAACAAGAAGACATGGTTTGTGCAAAGATCAGTTATTTTAAAAAGGTTTATGTTGTATGGATGGTGGTAATATTTTGTTGGCATTTCACCCATATTTAAATGCTAGGTCTAACATTTCCATCTGCTGCATATGCAATAGGAAACTAACCGATGTATAGTAAAAATAGTATAGTGAAATTCAACAAGTCTTAAGATATTTCCTGAATGATGAGAACCAAGTGAAGTTACTTATTTTGGAACAATATATTCATGTTGTATTCCTTTTGCTGTGAACATAGCACATGCAGTAATTTTTGCCTCTCAAGCTTAGCTACAGCTTTAGAAAATAAATAATAAAATACAGAGAAATTGAATAGATGGCTACAACATTCTTAGTGAAAATTCATTTTGCGATTCAGATAAAGAACCATTATTTCCTGAAAGAAAGACTGAAGAAAACATTCACCTTTATGCCTAGTTCAGTGCAGCGGCTGTGTATATTCTGTTCAGACAGTGCCTTGGAACCTTCATGATGCCTCAGTGCCAACATTTAAATTCTATAATATTTCAAGCCAACTCTACCTCATATCCTCTTTTCTCCCCTTTTTGACTCTAACATACTTACGTATCTTGATATTCATGATGAACATCATGAACATCATGATGAACATCACGAATATCATGATGAACATCAGGACATCAGAATATTTTTCCTAGAAATATCAGTCAGAAGAAGTAGCATTTCCTCGAAATGACGTCATTCTTAAAAGTATAAAGCAAGTGCAGGGAAACAGATCTAATCGGTATCTTTGAATGACTGAATGACTGAAGACCAAATTAATGAAATGCAGTAATTTTGCAAGGAAATGTATAATCTTGTAGTAGAGGGTGCATACAGTGATCAAAATGTGATAGTAGCGGTATGAATTTTTACAAGTATTGGTACAGAAAGAAAGAAAAATAGCTTATTATATTTGTAGAGTCTGCTGTTTACTGTTTGGCCGCTGGTTTTATGTTATTAAAGAACACGCATACAGCTGATTTTAGTCAAAATCTCAGGAGGTTTATATTTTTAAGTACAATATCTCTAGAAGTGTTTGTGCTTTATGAGTAGGGACCATTAAATCTGAATTGTCCTTCTCTAGAGATCTTCAAAACCTGCCTGGATGTGACCCTGTGCCACATGCTCTGGGTGTCCCTGTTGGAGCAGGAAGTTTGGACTAGATGGTCTCTAAAAGTCCCTTCCAACCTCAATCATTCCGTGATTCTGTGATTCAACACAGCTCAGACTCTTACTTAAGCTCTTGCTGCAGGCAAGGCAAAGACCTTTTGACACTCATGACCAAGACATTCCTTGTTCATTAAACTGGGTAGATGTAGGAGCCTAGGCTGATACAACAACTGATAAAGAGAATAGGGAAACAGCTAAGTCAGGCTGGATATTTTGTCCTCAAGGTAGCTGAAGTCATACAAATTTATGTTCCTGTGCTTTATGCAAAACAATGGCTCAAGCAGTTGTCTGCGCTTCTTGAATGAGAACCTGTCCTCCTGGAAATCATCTAACAGTTGAGAGGAACCCTTACCAAAATACTGCTTCAAGTTTTATTTCTCAAAAAAACAAAACAAAACAAACAACAACAAAGTGCTTTAGGCTGTGCTCAGCATTATCTTTGTGTTCCAGACATGTGCAGGAAGCATCCAGAGATTTGGGCCTTCAGTACATTTTAATATGAGAAAGACCCTGAGATGTTCTGTGACGATGGAAGCAAGCTTAACAGCAAATATTTAGGTGTCCCAATTAATATATTCTTCATCTGAAACAGCCAGATTCTTTATCTGTCTGGATTTAGGAACCTAAATAAATGTAAAAGGGTTTGCATAAGGGTTAGACATCTTCTAAACCCTTTTGTAAGTGAATCTGGACATGTCTTCCAAGTAAGCACAAATAAGAATCACAACTAATTAGTCAGAAACAGAATCACAAAATCGGTAAGTAGCTGAGGTTGCAAGGGACCTCTGGAGATCATCTAGTCCAAGCCCATGCTCAAATCAGGGTCAACCTGAGAAGGTTGGCTATGACTGGACAGTGACCTTGTCACTTTCAGTACCTCCAAGGATGGAGATGCCACAACCTCCTTAGGTAATCTGTTCCAATCTGATCACTCTCACAATAAAAAAAAATATTTTCTTATGTTTAAATAGAATTTCCTATGTTTCAATTTGTGCCCATTGCCTCATCATTTCACTGGCCACTAGCTCTACTGAGTGGAGTCTGACTCCATCTTCTTTACTTCTTTCCATTAGGTATTTATACACATTGATGAAATTTCTCCCTTCAGAATTCTGTTCTCAAGGTTAAACAATCCCAATCTATTCAGTCTCTCTTGTATGCCAGATGCTCCAAGTTCTTATCCATTTTAATGGTCCTTAGTTCCTTAATGGACTTGCTCAAATAGGACCATGCCTTTCTTCTAGTGGGGAACCCAGACCTGGAAAAAG
Organism: Crypturellus tataupa; assembly: GCA_034781795.1. Lineage (NCBI taxonomy): Eukaryota > Metazoa > Chordata > Aves > Tinamiformes > Tinamidae > Crypturellus > Crypturellus tataupa. Next base: position 331,641 of record JAWLRI010000169.1, on the reverse strand, counting down.
AACTCCAGATGTGGTCTCACCAGTTCTGGATTAAAGGAAATATTCTCCTGCTTTGTCTTGCTGGTAACATACTTTCCAGTGCAGCCCAGGATTCCATTGGGCTTCTCTGCAGGAGATATTGCTGGCTCATGTTCAATTTCCTGTCCTCTAGAATCATAGAATCATTATGGCTGGAAAAGACCTTCAACATCACTGAGTCCAACCATAAACCCTTAACACCATGCCTGCTAAACCATATCCCTAAGTGCTGCATTTACACATTTCTTGAGCACTGCCAGGGACAGTGACTCCACCACTTTCCTGGGCAGGCTTTTCCAATGCTTGACTACTCTTCCCGTAAATAATTTTTTCCTAATACCTAACCTGGTATAACTTGAGGGCATATCTTCATCAGGTCTGCTTGTTTGTAAGAATCAATTTCAGCAGAGCATCTTTTCCCCACTGGCTTCTCGATCATCTGTGTTAAGAAGTTACTCCTGAAACCTCCTGGATTGCTTATGTCCTAATTTAGTTCTGTTGCATCTCTTGACTACATACAGCTGCATGATCCAATATTTTATTTATAGATATAATTTTCAGATGGCCATAACTCCCCAAAATCAAACCTATTCCTTACAGAAATAAGTGAGACATTCCTTGCTTAAATTGCAGGTTTATTAACTTGCACATTTTAATAACCCCATTCAAATTTTTAAAACAATATTCTATCTGAAATGGGAAAGACAGAGGGTTTAGTTTCCTCTAAATAGCTATATTACTTTTATTCAAACTTTCCAAATCCACCTGTACCCAGATAACCTAGAAGAGCAACATGTGCTCAAAAGGTGAATATCTCACAAAGTTTTGTCTGCTTATAAACTCCCAGTTATGAAATAAGTCTTCATCATAACAAGGGCTACAAAAGTCATGGCCTCTGCTGTTTCCACTGCAACACTAGTTTTGAATCATTTTGTAGTCAGTCCACTTCACTCTAAAATGAATAGAGATTACATCACAGCATACCTATAGGCATAAATCTTTGAGAAATGCTTTCTCTTCATATATGACAGGTTTTTTATCTGAAATGGCTTCTTAAGCATCTTCTGAAAAAAATGAAAAGTTCATAAAAATAAGACTGGTAGTAAAAAAAATAGCACTGCAAAGATAACAAACATATTTGCTGCAGTCTTTCTGCCAGATGCTTGTACCTGTTTCTCAAAGAGTTTTATATATAATTTGTTGAATTTGAATTTAAAGCTTATATATTCCTTTGTTTTTAAATTCAGTTTTAGATTCTTTTTTTTCTTTAATTTCCTAGAACTGCAATCCATTTTCAGTACAGACAATTACATATTTTAATATTTTTCAGAACAGCACTCCTGGGTCTTTTTTTGCATCATAGATACACAACAAGAGTACCACAAATGAGGCATCATTGACCAGGTTTTATATTTTTTGTTGCCATTTTGCAAAATGCTAAATTACTCAATGTTGTCTTGGCCTCCTCCATAAATGCTGACAGCCTACAATTTCCTCTTCCACTTTTTAAGTATCAAATTTTTTACAGTAGTCTATAAACTACATCGTTAATCAGATAGTGTAAAATCCAATTAGAGACATTAGAATCCAGAAATACAAGTGTTAAGGAATTTATTTCTTGATTGACAAGAAAGCCAAATAGACTCATCTATTTAGAATCTTAGCAACAATTAGCTGCCTTAGTTTCATTTATTGTGACATAAAAAATCTGGTTTATTGAGAGCTCTATTGAATAAGATTTCTATGATATGCACCATGAGAAAATATCTTCAAACTAAAATGATTGTTTTGCTGTAATAAATTGAACCATATGTACACTATGTTATTCAATCCTTTTTCTTCAAGGCATAAATTGATATTAAAGAACATTTAAGTCATAACACATGGTTATCCAGGCATGAACGAGGCAATAACCCATATAAGTTGTCAAGGTGAAGCCAAAGCATTTATTAGAGGTTTGTGTTGTTTTTGAAAAGTGCACGGTTGGATAAACATGGATTAGTGCTATTATGCTGCTACGATGACTCAAGTGTGTTTTTACAGTGTCAGTAATTTTTATGTTTAAAAATCACTGGTGCAGTATATTAGCTATAATTTATGTTTATCATCTTGTGTACTCTAATAGGTTTCAACAAACCATTTAACACTTCAGCTTGTGCATATACATTACTTAATAGGTATTTATCTTAAAAAAGAGATACTTAAACGGGACTTTCAAAGCTTGCCACTGCATGCTAAGAGCAAATACTGCAGTCAGGCGCATTAACTTTTCTTTCTCCAGCCTGCATTTAACTTTGAGCTGTGTGACCACACAATTTCTTTGTACACTTTGTTCCCAAATGAAGCAAGAAAGATATATCATCTCTAAACCCCATCAGCCTGAATGACAGAAATCTCTGACATGAAGTGTCCGTCACACTTACTAAGTAGAGCAGATGAAATAAAGCCAACACAGCTGAAAATGCCAATAACTTCCTGTCATCAGAGGCTGCCCTTTCAAGATAGCCTGGGACTTTATGCATTCCTAGTTAAGGGACGTTTTCAATAGTAGACTATAATAATTATGTCTTCTGCTATTATTTTTTGTAGCTTGGCTATTGGTATCCTATTAACAGTCAGCTCCTCTTTTTCACGACACTCAACACTTTCTTTGAGGGCAACCTTATCTGTATGCAAAAGTGTTGAGGAAGGCAATATTGGAAGAGAGAAGTAGAAGCTCCACCCAGTGAAAGGCTTTTGGTAACAATGGATGAGTTGTGCTTAATTTGCAATACTATCGATTGCTTCAGACAACATGTTGCTTATTTTATGGGCTCTGCTGATGATGTATTTCTGTGCTAGACAGTCTAGGTTTCAATTACTAGTGGTTAGTACTTTCATGAAGGAGACTGCTACCAATTTAAAAATCATCAGAGCATGGACTTTTTTGAAGGGTGGGATTCTTTACCCAATCTATGGCTCAGTAATTTGGAAGAAAACACTAAAGAAAAAAAAGTAAGTTTTAGTTAACTATCTGACAAAACACCTGATTCATTTAAAGGTGAAGTCATTTCAGAGGAAGTTAAAGGGCTGATGTAGAACCATGAAATTATGGACATCCCGATCTGCTGTGTAGTAGATTTCTTACAAAGAGGCTATTAATTCTTTTGCCTTGATCAAGCATGAGTTGACTGAGTTGGCAAATAGGGAGGATTTATTGCTCACATGGGAATAATTGACAAGGATGGACTACTTGGTATTGCAAACTACTTCTTCTTTGCAGTAACCTCTTTCTTAAGCCTAATTAAATAAAAATGGATATAACTTAGATACTAGTCTTAAATGCCCACAACGGAGCCAGCCATTTGTTTGAGTTTAATTTTATAGATTAATATTTACAAGCTTTAGTTTTCGATCAATGCCCTTAATAATTGCTTACAAATAGAAATATCTTTTTTATATTGACTTACCTAATAATTAACAACATGAAAGCAGCATCTCACATATTATTACACAGAAAGAAAATACTTGCCTTTGGTGCTTGGGAGTATATGGTTCCACCACCGTTATTGGAACCATCCTGCTCACTGTGATGTTGCCTTCTGATGGTACACTACACGATTTTATTCTGTCTGTGTTTTCTGGAAGCATTGCTATATTTTAGCAGGGAATACTATATTTTTATAGTATTCCCTGCAGAACTAACAAAAGTGAAGTCTCATGTACAAATTCCTATACAAACACATAGTGAGGATTTCTGCCCCTGAAAGAAAGAATTCAAGGCATCATGTTTTCTCTGTTAAGATAGGAAAGTTGGAATTTCATTTTTGTGGAAGTGTGTACTATATCTTTAGTAGTTCCCGTTAATAACTGCTGCTCATTTAGGAAAGAGTGATTTAACAGATCATGGCAGAAGAAAGATGCCTTGGAGCAACCATCTTTATGCTGACATTCCTTTTCAGTTTTCACAGCAGAACTCTTACTGCCTTATTCTGGGAAAAGGAATGCAGTCTAGAACTACTACTGCTGCTGTCTATCCTAGAAGGCTTTTAGTTGTTCTTGTCTTGTGCAAAAATCTTGGCTCTTTCCTCTGCTGGGTGTCAAGGAGCAGCAAGGGCCAGCTGCTCCCAAGTACACAGAGAGCTGAGCGCTGAGCTACGTAACAAGGCAGCAGGACAGGGCTGTAGTCAGCCCTACAGCATCTATGCAAGACAAACGGGCCAGGCCTAGAGAGGGCAGCCACTCAGGAGCCGAGATCATCGTGCAGATTTATGATCGTGAGGCAGGTTCAAGGTAAGAACATGAGCCAGAATCAGAACTGATGAGGGGCAGACACAATCCTGTGATCACTTGGCCAGGTCAAGTGATAGTGACAAGGCAGAGCTGAGGTCAGCCTGGGAAAACAATCCGCAGTCCAGGGTCCATGGACAAGTTGCGGGGACTGAGGTGCCAGGTGAGACTGGTAGGACAATCCGAAGGAGGTTCTGGGAGGACAATCTGAACTCGGTTCCTATAATATACACAGGAACAATGGAGAAAGACTGTGATGGCTTCCGCTGTTGTGCACTGAAGACATCTGATGATGGCATTTACAGTAGCTCCTTTCCTCTACACCTCAGACAGCGCTGTCCTCTTCTTGTCCCAATTCCTGCTGAAAGTAGACATCTGGATTTGGATGAGAAAAACTAATCAAAATCTTTCAGAACAAAATGAATAATAAAAACATCTGCTAGTCAGGGAGAATTGTTAGGTAGTTAGAATAAACACTTAGAATATTTAGGTTTGAGGAGGCTGTGCTGATGCAATTCTAGGGCCTCATTAGGAAAGATACTGAGAAATTAAAGAGGGTCCAGCAGAAATCTATCAGTATGGTTAGGGTTCTTGTGAACATGATTTACTGAGCTTAGCGAGAAGCTGAGGCAGCTTCTTTCATGTGATCTGTTAGAGTAGATGCTAAGGGAGATCAGCTTGAAGCCTGTAAATGCTTGAAGAGGAATTACAAAGATAATAAAGCTGCGCTTCACATTAACAAATGATATAGGAGAGAAAAACAATCATATATTACAGCTTTGGAAGTTCAAACTTATGAACATGAGGACATTAGGAAAATCTTTGGACATTAGAACTGGAAATGGTTACCTAGAAAGCCTGTGGAATCTACATCTTGGAGTCATGACATGACCTGAGCTAGTGTTGACAGCAACCTTCCCTGAGTGGGATTTTGAACTAGATAGCATCTTGAGGTCTCTCTCATCCGGTGTCTCTGTGATTCTGTGTAATACGTACTTCCAGTTTTCAGCTGTTTTTTCCTTTTAGTTGTGTCTTTTCCCTTGATTTCTCTAGTGTTATTACTTTTCAAAATGTTAACTGTGACAAAGTGACTGTACTCTTTGTCTAGATGTTCTCTAAGTTCTAGAAAAGTCTGTGTGAGTGTTTCTTATATTAAAAAAAAGAAAAAAAAGGTTAAATCCAAGTTGCCTTAGAAACTTTTTCTCCTGCTCAACTTTCCCTTACTACATGGGAAAAGATTGCTTCCAGTTGCTGATAAAAGCCTATTTTGAGCATGAAAGAGCTGGAAGCAAAATCTCTGTGGAGGGCTGTCAGCTGGAAAGCTCACTACTCACTAGAACCTGGTGAGATTGTGTACTTATGTCATTAGAGGATACTAGAGGATTTTTTTTGTTTTGTTTTGTTTTAGTGCTGTATCTGTAAAATTGCAATCTTGAGGTTTTTCTTGAGGTAAATTCTGTAGATCGAGATAGGCCTAAATCAATAGCAGAAAGAGTAGTTTGGATGGACTGGTGGAACCATTTGTAATAAAAGTAGCTTGAAAGGCCTTGCAAACACAGTTCTTGACAGTGTCTGGAGATTACCGTTTTTCTCTATACCATCTCTTTACTAGCAAGAGCCTTAATACTTGAGAGAATTTCAAGTTGGTTTAGTTTGAGTGCTAAAAATTATGATAATTTAGTCTGCAGACAGCATAATGCTGTGAAAGCTAGGGAAATGATTCATACAAGCAGGATATTCAAGTGATTGGTGCCAACCCTTTTCTTAGTCAATCAATATTAGCTTTGGTGGCTTTTCGTAATTTCACTGATATTGTTATAAGTAGATCAGTTGTAAAATATGAGAGAGAATGGGATTATCTTGAGATATTGAAATTACACTTTTTAATTAAAAAATGAAACCACAAAGCGTTTTGATTAAGTGTATGTGTTTAGATTTTGTTCTGGTCAGCTAGAGCCTTTTAAGGTGATTTAAATTAATTAGAATATCTCTCTCTATTAAAAAAAAATGTGTAGTTACATATACCAAATGTAAAGCTATTTCATTATTTTGCTTTTATTGTTCACCTACTAATTATTCAAAAATAAATTATATGTAATCCACAAAGATGTGGATCTAACAGATATGTTACCCACAAAAATGTTGATCTATCCTAAATATTGATGGTGAGTCTTTCCTACCATAAGTAGTATAGATGACATCTATAGAAAAATGAACACAACACACTGTACCGTAACTCTTCCTCCTTCATTGAAACTAATTCTTCTATAGGACTATTTATTATTTGTATTTTGATCATAGCTTTGGACGCATGGTAGAAATCAATAGATCAAGAGCATAAGCATCACTTATTTGAATGCACAATATGGAATTATTTCTGTACTGGGGCATTTTATCTTCTAACTTGAGAAAAAGAAAAAATTGTAGGGTTAAGTGTAAGGAAAAAAGGGAAAGGATAAAGTTGATAAAAGTCATAGCTAGTGTACAAGTGATTTTTAATTCATTCTAAAGAATCTTAATAGTTCTATAAAATCTGTTCTTTCAATACATATGTTGATTATTTTATTGAAGCACTGCTTGTATACTGTATTATATTAATATAAAATCATTTAGCTCTAAAGAATATGATTTTGTTAAGTAATTTCTTCTTTGGCATAAAAAATTGCAGTTATCTTGTTAGTCTGATACTCCAGCAAAAGTGCAAGTATTCACAGTACTCACTGTCATATATTGTGTGAGTCTAAATCTCAACTGCTTCCCTAGGGCAGTATTTAAAAACCCATATTCCATGAACTGTCACAAGACTCAATTCCCTGCTCCTTGATACTGTGTAAGTTAACTCTGATGTTCATATAAATCACAAGTCATTCAACTCAAAAAAGTGAATAGTAAAAAAATGCAGCAAAGAGTTGTTTTTAACTGTACATTTCTTATATTTTTTTTTCCTTTCTGCATAGCAGTTACTTATATCGTGTGCACATGTCCTCCTACAGGATATTGAATGTGTACATTGTTTGGCCACTATGCAAACGGATTTTGCATGATAGTGGGCAAGACATTTTCCTGTAAGTATGAATTCTGAGGTGGTGGGTTTTGTTCGTGGGCTTGCTTGTGAAGATTTTGGCTTGTAAGTAGTCATTTTGTGCTCAGAGTTTAGAATATTTTCTAAACAAACACTTAGAGTAAACTATATAAAGTAAGAAACTATCAGCCTTAACACAAGCAATCCTGACAAACAATTATTTTCATTTTAGCACTGACAATTATGTAAATGTGTCTGGAACAGCAATGGGCACCTAATTATGACACCTAATTATGCCAATTTATTTATATACCTCCTTGAACAACATTTTATTTATAACTCTCCCTCTCATTCAAAAGCAAGAAAAAGTGAGGAAGAATTTCATAGATGATTGCTTCGTCATTGGAACACAAACACAACATGAACTATTTGAACTTGAACATTCAGAGGTATAGTATGTCCACAATGTGTTATATCCTGTTCCTTTTTCAGTTTTCAAATGAAGACAACTTTTTATATCTCAAAATCTGATAAAATATTTTATCCACCAAAGAATGTTTCATTTGTATTTGATATAAAAACTATCATTTCTGTTTTGAAATAAAAGTTTCAAATATGCATAATATTGAGAAAATGCACTGCTCATATTCCCAACATTGCCTACTAGATTCCGAAGTCAGCACTATCTTTGTGCTGAAAATTATTTCCACAGTGTACCTGAAACTAAAAGTCATAAAAATTGTTTTATGAACAAAAAAATCCCAATTCTCTTCTGGAATAAATTTTGTATTCTGGATTTTCATCATATACTGTGTCCTGAATTGTATCCTTTACAAGATACAAACAATGCTGATATAAACAACATAGCTCTATGTAAGTGATCTTAATCAAAGCCATTGCTTCGGACTATACCTATGGTAAGGCAATTAATAAATAATAGAAATAATAAAACAATGACAATCTTACTGCTTTCAAAGTAGGCTGTTCAATATGTTTCAATATGTTTCAATATATTAAAGTACAACAGAGAGGAACTGTGTATGTCTGAATATTCCATCTCTGAGTTATCTGAATGGTTTTGTGATGGAGCACACGAAGCTTGAACACAGGCAAGTCTGCAGGAGGAGCAGACTTAGACATGGGTATCGAGGAAATGGTATATTGCTTTTTTTTCCACTGCCTTCAGAAAAAATTTTTAACCATGTTTTTCAGAAATAAGCAAGACTCATCTAATGAGTCTAATGACTTACCAGTTTCTCCTCCTAGAGGAAACAAACCCCTGCAACCCTAAGAACTGGTTAGCACTTGGCTAATGTGGCAGCATTATTATATCATTATAAAGAAGCTCACACCATGCTTTCTGTATTTTCATTTCTTTTCTTTGAAACACTACCTGTCCAAGATCTGCAATTATACTGAAAGATATACTGACCATAGATAGGTGGGGGTTAATGTTACTCTATTTTAATTTTGGTTTTCAGTAAAGAAATCATCTTAAAATTATAATCCAGGCTTCTGTGATTCTTTATATAATCACATAGTCAAGGGCTTACATTGCAGTAATCATGACTGGTTTCCTTTTTTCTCAACTTCATCTGCACACTTAATATGACTCCCAAACTTGACATATTTGTTCTTTTACATACCCTTAATGTTATGTTTGCAGGCATGAGAGGTAAAAGTTTCTGCACCATCAGGTAGGAGAACAAAAATCAAATAAAACAGAAATGAGAAATGTCCATCAGGAGGAATCAATGGGAATTAAACAGAGTAAGTAACTAGGATATGACTGAGAGCAGTTTTGAAAAATTTGCTTTTGACAGAAACCTTTCATTTTGTGATATATGCCTTCTGCTTCACTTGGCTAACTTAATTCCTAAAAGGTTTTGCAGTAAAACAAACCCTGCTTTTTCAGCAAGTGTTCTTTGAGAAGCTCAGTACAGAATTTCACCTCAGGCTTTGTAACTTTAGTGGTTGTGAGAAATTAGGACCTAGAATAGTGTGTCCAGGGTCAGGATCTGAGTTTACTTAGAACTCAGCATTATTTGAATGTGAACATCATGTGCAAGAGGATTCAGTGTTGTGAAAGTTCTTGATCGTTTGGTATGAGGAATGGAGGAAGACACTGTTGTAGATGAGGAGAGTACTTTCTTCAGTAACTCTAGGAAATCGAGTGCTATTCTAAGCAGCCTAATATCTGGATCATGGTAGATTTTCAGAGAGAAATACAATATACTCATAAATGTCCTCGGTGGGGCTGATTCTAAGTCAGAAGCGCATGGTTGATACCTTCCCTTTTGGCAGATTTGTTTTCAAATTGATATCAGTAGTTTGGTTCCTTGGAAAGAATAATGTCTAGGTAAATAATGGGGCTGAGACTGAGAGTGCTGAGTTTGGAGTCCTAGAACAACAGAATATTTCTGATGACTCTCAGCTGGATGGTGGTATTTTCCCACATAAGGGCTGTAAAGATACCTTAAAGAATTGCAGAGCCTTTCAGAGCTCTAAACAACTTGCTTCCTGCATGTCATTAAGAGTGCAGAGGATATCTACAATGCATCTGTTCACAGGTATGTGCAGACGTCCCTGAACAAGTTTTAAATCATCTAGCTTGGGATTCGTACATTCATTCTGTAGCCTTGAAGTCATAGCAGTGTAGGCTTCAGCTGCCAAGAACCTGTCAGTGTTTTGGTGGGCTTGTGCAGTCTGCTATAATATCCAAACTGCTATTGGTATATGAGCTAGTTCAGGGCTGTTTACGTGAGCGGCAGTTCGTGCACCTGGATAACACTGAACATCCTTCACTTTGTAGCTATAGTGAAGATCATAGTGCAGAAACCCACATATGGGTGCATGGAAACATTCGTAAGTAGAGCTATACCATCTGCCCACAAGTTTGCACTCAAGTTTCCTTCCAGTGAAGGAGTACTGTTATCTATGCTTTGTGAAACTGCCTATAGATTTTCAGTCCATATAGCTACAGATCCCAGTCTTTGCCCAGCTGGATGTAGAAGCAGAGAACATTGATGTTCCAAACTCCAGTACTCTCATTTGCTCAGAACTACTGTGCTTTTAAGATAATCTCCAAGAAAGGCATATTTGCAGCTCTTTGGCATGACAGGCTTCATGTTGCTTTCTATCTCTACATCGTCAAGAAGTGGTTACATTAAATACTGCTCCTGATTTTTAAGGTCTAGTTTTAAGGAGAGGTAAAAAAAAAGAGACAAATAACTTCATGAATATTGTTATGTAAACTAGAACGGAACATTTTAAATGCCCAGTGCACTCACTGTCCCCCCCACTGATGTCCCTAACAACAGCAGGCAATGAAGACATTGAAAAATATCATTTTTGTTGCAGCACTACATATATCAAACTTGTTACTTGGGGGTTGGAGTGGATGCAGTACCAAGAAAAATTATGTGTCTAAGTCCTTTAAGCAGCAATGGAAATTTCAGTCATGTCGTCTAGTCTTATATCTTCTGAGTCACTGACATCTGTATTACTCAATTCACTGATCTGAAAAGAAAAAGACAAATAAAAACAAAAACACCATCTCCAGTTAAGGAATTCCTTCTACAACATGAAATCTTTAAATGTGCACTCATTTGGCAGCAGCATTATCTTAAGATGATTATATAGTGTATGAATGTTTATTGCCTGACTTTAAGATGCACAATGTAAGATTAACAATTGTAGTGTTTTTTTTTCTATAAATGTTATATTTCTGCTAGTATGTTTGCAGAATACAGCTAGATAATAATTGATTCCGTGACAGGGATTGGCTAATTTGCCAACAGTATAGTATAAAACACATTTATACAGTCAATTACACCCAAGTGCATGGCCTATTTGCTTTATAATTTCATAAACTTGCCAGCAATTTAAATAAAAAAGTTCCATTAAATTATCATATCATGTGATAGAATGATATTGCCAAGTATATTAAACCATGTGTGTTCAGCCAGAATTAATTAAATATTATTACTTTTTTCTTATTAACACATTGAACCTATCCTTCCTACTCACTACTAGAAATAGAAGCCTATTAGTGAACAAAGTAAACTTAAGGGCAAAGTTTAAATATTTTCTTGAGAGCGTTTCATTAAGATTCCTAGTTCTTTTGTTTAAACATTTGCTCATAGTAAATGTACTTGCATTGTGAAAATATTTTATTTTCTTAGATATGAATACTGGAGAAGTTTAAAGGTAATCTTCAATAATAATATTCAGACATTTTAGATCATATCTGATCTTATTTTACTAATTCATCTTATGAGAAGGAGTCACAAAAATGACTGAGAATGAGTTTAGCTTTCATATTCTGAACTTTACTCCTTGTTTGTTTTTGATATTTTGATAGCCTAATGGTGTAAAAAGAAACAGTAATGATTCATCATGACAATTATGAAAGGTCTCCTCACTGTCCACTGTCAAATAAATACATAAAATGGGAAATACCTGTTTCATATGAAATAAATTAACAAGATGGCTTGGAGGAACTTGTTATTTAGAGAAGACAATATTGAAAAGTATGAATTAACCTTTTTGTATTACTGATACCATACACGTGATATGAGTTGATATGAGTTGATATGAGTTAACAAATCCATCAATGTCTTAACATCGTACAGTGTGCACTCATGAGCACTCCTTCTCTCTTCTCCTCTGATTAGGTGCTACAATTTCAGACATTGTCTGCACTCTCTCGATCTTGAAACATGGGAGATCATATTAAGGAAAACTTTATCTCCTAATTTTTTAAAAGACTTTTAGTAGACTCAGCATTTAAAATTTGCACCTTTGTAATTCCTAGCATGCATTTAGTTTAACAGTGTATTGCAAAGTGGATAAGCATATCTTTAACAGCAGCCTACAAGGAATCAGCAGAAATAATTACTGTCAAGATTTAATTATGTCAGACAAGAGTATCTGTCCTGAATAACAGTGTAGACAGCAGACCTGGCATTATTGTGTATTTCAGCGCGTTCTTTGTATACTTCTGTTAAACAAGGTGTTAGCTATTCTGCTGTGATTGACGTTAAATTAATGTAATTGCATATACCATAGCAATGAAGAGGATTATGTGTGATACATAAAGGGAGAAATACGAAGAAAAGCAAACTTTTGGAAGCACTAAACCTGGCTCTTCTCTCACGTGAAGGACATTGATCAGAAAAATCCCTGTAAGTTAATATGAGAGAGGATTGTAAAATAATATAAAGAAAGCAGAATAGATCATGCTGTTTTTATGTGTAGCATTCCTCATTTTGCCTTTTACTCCGTCTTGGGATGAATTAAAAAAATCATTTTAAATAGTTTTGACTGGGATAACACTGGCTTTCTTATTTTTACAAATTTTCACCAGTGTCTCCAAGTGATGAAAAATATTACATCGTGCCAAACCAAAAAATACAAAGTTTTTGATTATTCAAGTAAATGGCGTTTTTGAGCAAAGTAGATCTATAATATAAGTAAATATTGCACACTATTATTAAAAAAAACTAAAATAAATAAAGAAAATGAGTTGTACCACAGTTAATTAAGGCTTCAAGTAAAGCTTGCTTTTATTGGCAATTTTTTTTGTTGCAACAAGAAAACTAAAAATTAAGAGGATGGTTGGCAGCAATATTGATATGCTAATGGATAAACATGCTAATTTAGAAAAAAACTAATCAGCAAAGACATTACTAATGGAAATGTACTGGAAAATGGCTAATGCTGTATGCAAACCTGGTATCTACAGAATTAAGAAGAACTCATTTTGTGTTTATAATTGTAACTTGAAAGCTAAGCTTGTTCTTCTCTCTGCTTTGCTTCGGTACTTAAAGATATTTTAGATGACCAGGCCTGGTACAATGACCCTTGCTTTTGTGCTCCATAATTATGCTGCTAAAATTGCATATTCTGTTTACTGAAAGAAGGGTTAATTTTTTTCCTATCTAGTTTATCAGTGTCTCTAGACAAATTTTCTCTTCAAATTAAAGATTGAAAATGAGTCAAGTCTTCTGTGTGAGGTTTGGTAAAACTTCTACCTTTATTGGTACCTTGTGCCAATAGTGTACCAATACACTGTAAGTACACCGTTCTCCTAACTCGAAATCTACCTGGATGCCACCCTGTGCCACGTGCTCTAGGTGTCCCTGCTGGAGCAGGGGGGTTGGACTAGACAATCGCTAGAGGACCCTGCCAACCTCAACCATTCTGTGATTCTGTGCAGTGACACGTTTAAGTACCGGAGTAGTTCTTTGAAAACTATTACTATTTCAAAACTACTGTTTAGTGTTAGCTTGTTTTTGCTTTTGTCACAATCAATAGCTTTAGTGGTCACTGTGTTAAATTGGGTGTTTTCAGACATCACTCTACTATTGGTCTGCATTTTTTTTCTAGAAATGACTATTCTGAGTACATTTCTAGTTGGTTTACTTCTATTTTTAGCCTGCATTTTAGGCATATTGCTGTAAAAACATCTTGTTAACTGTTAGCGTAAAAAGTTCTCTAGGTGTTTGTAAGCCTCAATCTTATCTGAGTTAGAAACTTGCCAATTAAAAATAAAACTAGATAATTAATAGTAACCTGAAATCATTTTTAGAATTTTCTGGTGTATTGAGGAGATGTAGAGGGTAAAGCTTAAGTACTTAGAACTGGACATTCCCCAGAAATGAAAATGAAATCTTGCAGTTCAGTTTAGTGGAGAGGGAGATTGGAAGGAACAGGCTATTTGAACTCAAAATCCAAAACAACATTTTAACCCTACTGCTCCTGCACATGCACTTCTGAAACTGCTTTTAACACTTCTCATGTAGTATTATTTCCCTCTAAGGAAACATTAGGAGGTGTTTGGATTAAGGATACCTTGAGTCATACACTTGACATCAATGGAAAACTGTCATTTCTCTCTGTCACAGCCAACCAGTCTTCAAATTTTATCTCTACCTCAAAGTCCCTGTTTCAAATGGCACAAATCTAAATCATTGTCAGACTAGTACAGACTTTTAAAAATTATTTTTATTATGTGGTGCTGCTTTTGTTTAATTAAAACACTTAAGGTGAAATGAAGGTATGGCAAAGAATTTAATAGATTGAAATAAATTTAAATGAATAAATATGATTTACTACATAAAATAAGATTGTAAGACCTGTTGACACTGAAAGCTGCTGAAGTCTAATGTTCAGAGTACACCTGAAAAAGTCTAATTCTTCAAATATTTTCAAAATGAAAAGAATTCTGAAAGAATTTGTATGTCCTATTAAACCTCATATTTTCATATTTTGTGACCAGAACCACTAAATCAACCAGTAATATTCTTTTGTCTCTGATTAATTACTTAGAAAGTTGTCCTGATTCCTTATTAAGAAAAACAGAATATGTCTACAAAATTAGGAACTCTTTTTTTTTTTTTTTTTGATGGAATGGTATAAGTCCAAATAAAATTGATATCTATAAGATCTCAAATATGGAAAATTGCAGGAAGATTTACTCTATCCACTAAGAAGGAGGTGTGATGCCAAACTTCTTATGTCATTAAACAATAGCCAAAGAAACTTTAGCTGCAAATATGGTGTCTGAAGTTGTAAGAAAAATATAAAACCAATCATCTAACTTGACCATGCTTGCTATTAAATAATCCAAACTATGAACTGGAAAGGAAAAATATTTATTGGATACAGAAAAATTCCTGCCACCAGCAGATTCAGGCAAATGATATAACAAAACTATTGGCTGCTGCTTTTATCTTTAGAAATGTTACTTTTTGACTCCTTTTGAAATATCAAGAAAAATAAAATGGAAAAGAAATAACTAGCAAAAACTTCCGGTTAAAATGCAAAATAATCACTTAGTTTTGTTGGGGATGATTGTGAGGAAAAATAGTCATTGATATGCAAAATTGAAAATTCAGTGTTAAAATAAATACTATAAAAAGAATTTGTGATCTCAAAAGTAAAAATTTATATTAAAAATGCAGTTATAATTAAAGTAAAGTTACTGTGTATGATAGAGTGAATGTGCTTATCATCCTCAAACAAGTGATAGTGCTCACAATGGACCATCTTCTTGGGGTCATACATGCTTAACCCACACAGCTGAAAGTTTCTTAGTAAATACACTCACCCACACATAACATGCTAAGTGTTTAGAATGAATTATTCATTTAAAAATTTATGCTTCTTTCATCAAAAATAAAATTCATTCACTTTGTCTCATTCAGAATTTCGTGAGTAAATTTTTTCTGAGACAGAACATTAATCTCATTTGTGTTTAGAAGATTAATATCAGCAAATATTGAGATCCAAGCCATTGAATAAATGCCTGGTATTGAGGGCTAGAGATGCAACACTGCGTATTTTGGGAGTTTTAACCCATAAAAAGCTCTAATATGGTCCTGTGGATTGAAGACCAATCAAGTGCATCAGGTGCACTCCCAGAGACATCTTTTGTTTTATCCAAACAAAATCCATAGCATATACTCCAAGGCCATTTCACGGTGTAAAAAAGGTATGGAAAAAAATGGCAAAATGTCATGCTCATCTGATACGAGAATCCAGTGTTAAACAGTTGAACATCAGTACTTGAGAAGGTAATAGAACAAATCCCACAGTAAGCATTTTCTAAGCACATGATGATCAAGGCGACTGGGATTCATGAGCATGGATTTACCAAAGAAAAACTAACCTACCTGTCTGTGGGATGAGATGACTGACTTCTGTACAGACAGAGAATGGTTGATGCCTTGATTTTGGCCAGGTCTTCAGTAGGTCTTCCCATAGCAGTATGCTTTTAACCATATTGGAGTTGTATGAGATGATCTCCAAAGTTCCCCTCAAATTTAATTATTCTGTGATTAGTAGTAAGTGGGAGCAGTCAGATGACTTGCTTCAAAAATTTCTTCCTGATTCAAATTAAAATGTTAGGTAATTGCCTCCTATCTTATATAATATTTTATTAGGGGGCATCCTCTTTGATTTACTGTTTTTATAATGTTTTTATGGTTTTATAATATTATAATTAATTCTGTAAATACTTTGTAGATAAATCAAGTGAAGAAAATGTCTGAAATTACTTTGAGTTAAGGTCATACTTCGCAATTTACTAATTATTAATAGCTCCAAATTTCTAAAAGCACTTTTTTAAAACATGCAAGTAGAAACAGAAACTTTACTCTAGGTAAAGGAGGACTTTTTTATTTTAGATATAGATTGCAGTTAAGTACTACATGGTTGGTGCTACTGCAGCCATAGTGGTTTGGTAGCGAGTTGTGCTTTGGATTTAGCAATGCTTGATACACAGGAAATTTGAAAGTCACTAAATGTAATATTACTGACATCTGCAGAATTCAGAAAAATAGTTTAGTTTTTAACTGCTATTCACAACTGATGGTAGATAATGACCATTTGTCAACTTTTCTTAAGTAATCATTTGGTGTGACTATCATCTGCTTTTTAAGAGATGCCAGGCCAATTTATTTCTTCCCTCTCTTGCATTTCTGTGGATTTTTTTTAGTTCACATTCTCCCCATGCAGTTCTTACTTCTCCATGCATCTCTCCTTGTTTACCTTTCCCTCCCTTTTATCTGCTAGGGATAGGTATGTGATGATAACTTAGCATACACAACAGGCAGGTGACTAGCAAAGGATTTTTTTGTAAAGAGCAAATAGAAGAAATTACAACTATAAAGGCAGCATGGGATGTATGTATTTATTTAGGAAGGCCATATTTTAAGGTTTCACTGTTGCTGGTGGACTTGGTTGTTGTCGCATTCACCAAGTGGAGTGCTCAAAGTGACCCTGTGCAGCCACAGTCTGATTGATAGGTCAGTCTTGGCAGCTCTAGCAAGAGTGCAGTATTCCGAAATGAAACATCAGGGCATGAGGAACTTGGCACTGACGTCAAACTCTGGAGAGCTCTGTCAAGTATAAATGCATCAGTACAGAGATGATATATTCCTTGGAACTCCTACCCAATCTTCAGTCAGCCTGCACATGTGCCCTTCTCTCTGCTGTTACATCTTCCCCATTGGCCAAAGAAGAGCTGATGGCCTCCAGAAGCTTGTGTGTTTTCCCTAAAGCACTTAATTTATCTCCCCAATGTACTAAGGATTATGGATAGCACAGTGTTCAATAGTAGTACCTACATCTAGACTGCGGATATCACTGCGTGATTAGAGTGATTTCCAGTTACCTTTAGCAATATTGAATAGGGGATATGCTGGAAAGAGAAATGCTGTGTCTCTTCACTTTAAGAGTTCAAAAGCAATCTAAAACTAAGATGTTGTATACATGAATTTTGTACTTGTTCAAAATACAAATCTCATCACCATTATAACAGCAGAATTATTGCCAAAGTTCTCTTATAACAAGTTTCACTGGTATAATAAAGGGAAGAATTAAAACATGAATGGCAGCTAAATGATTGTTAAAGGATTGTTTAACCTAATCAGAGATAATGAGCCTTAGAGGATTAAAAAATGTTTATAAACAACCAAATATTAGTCATAAAAATGCATACTCAGCTCTGTCATACTCTGAAGACAGAGAAGACCAATTTTGCTTCTGTTATACACATAGGAGTTTTTATTTTTGCTATTGGCATCAATACATTTCAAATTTGGCTTTAAATTGGAAAAATGTACTTTTTTTTTCCAGTGGTTCTCACAGCAGAAATATAAAGATCATCTTGTTCGAAACTAGTTGACGGATTACATGACCTTTAGTGGGTACTTTTGGACTTAATTTCTATGATTTCTATTGAAATACCATTTTGCTTTTACCTCATTCTTACCTGGAATCAGAATATTATTACACTGGATAATGAGTTACATACCATCATTTAAAATGCTATTAAGTATATGTGTCTTTCCCCATAACTGTAATTCTATAAGTACTTACATAAAAGAAATACTGTAGACCTTTTTGAGGGATGATTTTTCAGGAAGGTGACACATACATTACCAAAGCATAAGAAATACAAATAGCTGTAAGATATTTATACCTTTTACAGGCATTCTAACCTTTTTAGAAAATGGCTATAATTTGAAGATATAATGTGAAGGGAGTGTTCTTAATGCTACATTAATTACAAGAGTTCTCTTTCATTCCCTCTTTGGAGACATTTTTGTATTTTTATATGAAAAGATGCAGATAATATTGTGGCAATAATGAGCTTAATGTAACTGGAAGCTATCAGATGAGGTAGTATCAAAATTTCAAACACAAATAGCGTCAGAAAAATCATCTGTATGCCTAAATGTCTTTCCATCTCACATGCTGAAAACTTTTTTTCCTTGCCACTAAGTGGCACTGTCTTATTTGTAGTTGACTGTTCAGGTCATATTAAAACCCTTTGGGCCAAATTTATTCTTGGTATACCCTTATTAAGTCAATGGAGTTACATTGGAAATAAATTTGGTCCAGACTTTTAAAGGCATCTAATTCTACAGTATCACTGCAAATTTGCATTCTGGAGACCCAGGAGAAAAATAAAAATCAGTTAGTGTTTAATCTTGCAAGCAGCTGACCCTTTCATTTGGTGTTTAACTATTTCATTATAATTCTTTCCTACTAAATTAGCCCTAGTTAAAAAGGATCATCTTATCTATTTCAGT
Source organism: Crypturellus tataupa (assembly GCA_034781795.1). NCBI lineage: Eukaryota > Metazoa > Chordata > Aves > Tinamiformes > Tinamidae > Crypturellus > Crypturellus tataupa. The sequence continues at coordinate 312,729 of JAWLRI010000169.1, read as the reverse complement.
AAGACTGTCAGTAAATTTTGATTTAAAAGTGAATGAGCTCTTCTCTCCTTGTGTTTACCCTTAATTCTCATTAAATTAATATTGTATATTTTAAAATATGTGTGCGTATGAAAAAGCCTATTATTGAAAATCTTGTTTTACTCCAACAAAATATGTCAAAATATAACGCTTTAGCTGCTGATGTTCAGTTTTGCCCAATGTCACTGTTTACTATTTCATGTTTCCTTATAGTGATAAAAATAAGTACACGAGAATTTTCAAAACAATGCTTAGAGCCACTTTTATATTTGACTTATCACTGGGCAGAAAACACAGAAATATGTTACAATGTCTTGAGAGACCATACACTTTTAAGTAAAGCTGCTTACACCTTTGACACAACACAATCCTTTCCTTCTTAATATACATAGAAATTGTTGCTTACTTGAATATCAAAAGAAAATGACATCTATTTTCCTGAGTCTTTGCCAAATAGGTATTCTATTCAGTCCTTCATATACAAACTGAGAGCTTTATCTGAGAATAAAGGACCTTCTATCTGCTCTCACATCCATGAGAACATCTCTCATTGCCTTCACGCAGAGAAATGAGAGAAGATGAGAGAAGGAATGTGACAGAAAAGCTCTGAGAGAAGGAAGTATGTCCATGGGCTAAAATAATATTGTGGAAGTAACATGGAGTCCCAACACCATCAGTTTCCTACATGCATCTACCAAATGTTTCCCTTTTTTTCTATCAAGCATCCTTTTTTCTATGAGGCACCGACATGGTCTACTCTTCCCATAATTGCAGGGGATAAATATTTTATTGTAGTTCTTAGCACTACATTATCAATGTTTGACAGGATATTTTGAGCCAATTTTGTATTTGTGAGAGCTAACCAATCATTTCTAATGCAGAATAAGTATTACTCTGCTGTGATACTGAACTCTTTGTGGTCTATTTCACTGTTGCTGCTGAAATACTTTGAGAATTTAGAATTGTAGTTATCCATACATTAATATGATATTATTATAGATGGGATTCTCCAGTTTCTTCAGTGTTCATTATTTTGCTAAAAATAGAAAAGTAAAAATAATTTTACTATATCAACTGTTAAGCTTTGTTTAAAGATTACTGATTTTTCTGTGAAGCTTAAAGTGACATCAGCTCTATAACATTTGTAAAGTTTATTGGGAAAGATCTGATCTTTTATTAGACCATTTGGTATAGTCGGCCAAAATATATGAGCTTTCAGGCACACCATATTATCTCAAATGTACATAATCTTTTCAAATATTAGAGGCAGAAGTAATGTGGATTGAATACCATTCCTTCAATGCGTGAACTAGAGTCATGTCTTAGATTTTACGACCAGACCAAAAGCAACTTTAAAATACTGCTTCTCTATTGTATCTTTGTTCTGACCTTCATAATAACCTTGTAGAATAAACTGAAATATTAGAATAATTTATTCTTTGGAATAAACTGTTTACAGTTCCAACAAGGATTTATTTTGTGCTTCTACTCGACATGTTGCTTTATTTGTTGTTATTATGAACAAATATATGAACAAACTATACCTGAGAATTGTAATCGTCTTACTTTCATTTCAGCAGTGTATGGTTGTACCTGTTAAATTTTGATGACAAAATTAGCCAAAATAATTTCGCATTCAGATATTTCAGAAAAAAATAATCATGAATTTGAAGACTCCAGTTTCTTTTTATCAAATTTGAAAATTGTAAATGTTAAAATCAATGCAAATATTGTAAACATTAAGAAAAGTATCTTGAAAGGAACCTTAAAGCAACATTTTTACAAAAAGCTAAGGTTTGGAGCAGCTGACTTGGATCTTACAGTTAAAATCTATCCTCAGCAGGACATTCAACTGTACTATGTGTATTAGGGTAGCATGTGTGTGGTCCCAGCCTCTAGCTGGATCTCCATGAAGTAATTTTAGTATTAAAATGTAGCAGACTCTATGAGATTGAATCAGCAGTGAGAATGGTGTCATCTTCTCGGCACCACTGCCAAGATTCTGCACATTCACATGATCTGATTTATCCAGCAGCAATCTGACCATCTCTGCACTGATGTGCATTTTAATGTCATTCTTGGGAATGTTTTCTGTATGGGTAGCATCATGTTCCATGATGTCACTTTGATGTGTAGTCACCTAAAGCTACATCATTTTTTAGATGGACTAGATCTGAAAGCAATAAATCCCATCATGACCCCAAGATTTAGTGACTGGAATGCTTTATTCTTAGAGTATCATTAAGCTTTTTCTCTTGCTCAGTGCTTTCTCAGAGTAACCTGAGCTGATGTGATCAAATTGTAGCAGAACCTTTTTATATTATATATCACTAAATTGGAGTGAGGACTATTAACTTGCTACATTTTAATGTCATTGATAAGGTCATTTAGCAACATGTAAGAACTGATCTGTTAGTTCTTTGCTAATATCTGTGTTCATGAACTTACTGCCATTTAAAATCCCATCTGAAATTTTCAATTGATAACCATTATAACATGATGAATCCTGCAAAAAGTTCTGTATTCACTGCACTTACTGTTTGTCTACTTGCTAAAAAAGCCTTCAGGTTCATTATCTGTTTGTTCTAGAGGCTGCTGGTATTTTTGGACCATGAATTTGCTTTTCTTTCTAGTGCTTTGCTTTCCCAGAAAAATTGACCTCTCATCTGTAGCTTTTATACTATATTTATTTTGAATCTGTTGACTGGCATCCACAGTGTTTCTAAATAAGAAATAGGAGATGAGGACTTTTTGACTTAGTATAGTCAAATTTTCATACAGGTTCCACAGAAATGTTTTAAAACGAAGCAAAATCAGACCAATATAATAAAAGGCTGTCCCCTTATAAAGCATACATAAAAATACAAATAATTTGTTATGCATATCTGCATAAAACAGCATTATTTCCCCAAACTGTCATTCATATAAAGCTATCTACTTTCAACTGCAGTAAAAGTAATAACACTTTTCCTCTTATCATTTTCCAGGAATAAGAACTAAAAAGTGAATAAACTCTGCTGTACTTTGCTCATAATAAACAGTAATAGTACCTGTATTTATTAAAGAAGTAAAATATGTTAACTAGTTTTTCCAAAGATGAATCTTTAAACTGTTTGCCCTCTAATGAGCACTGGGAGTTCCAGCTGAAACATCTAGAAACTAAGAGTGTAATTCCACAGGCAAACGATAAGTTCTGAATGAAGAACATGGCGGTATACAAAGGATACCACAAATGGGGAAGAAATCTATCTTAAGGTCAGCTGGTGGGTCTAAATGCACAAGTTCTGATTCAGATAAGACAAGGAGTCTGGCTCTGTAAGAAAAGGTTTTAAAAACCCCTAACCCTTCTGTAAGAGGTTTTTTAAAAGAGAAAGACTTCACTAAGCATTCCTTCATGTTGTAGGCTGAAGGGTTAATATAAAATGTTATCTGAGTTTATTCAGTGGTAAAGGGTAAGATAGCGCATCACATTGTCTTGAACTTGAACATTACACAGAATTAACGCCTCTTCGCCCTCCTGCTTATCCCACATTGCTTTCTATATATATTGTCTCTATTGACTGCACGCTATGGGTATTATCTCACATCTGCGGTGCAACATGCATTTATCCCACTGTTTATATGTGGTAACAAGAGTGTTGTAGCGAATTCAGAACTTGTTTGCAGAGATTATGTATCTCAGAGTGCTGAATGCCAGTTCACACCAAGTCTGTGAGGAGGCTTGGAGTCGTACCCGTGATTTACGAAGACTGCAGCCTACGCACACCTACAACTTACCCATACTTAGAGAGATCATAGAAGCCTAAGTAGATCGTGTGGTAACCTAAATATGCAGCACCTGGAGTTTTGCGCATTTTATCAGGAACTTTTAAGTGTGCTGCTATACATTTTTTGCCATTTTATGGGTTGGCTGACCAATCTATGAATAAAACTGCCAGACACGTGCTTATCGTTTGTATCAGGGCTAGTATCTCTCCCTCACATCTACATAACCAGCAATGACCTACATAAGTGCTAACATAAGATGCTTTACATTATATATGTCAAGCTGCAGGTGTTTCTACACTAGTCAGTAAAGACTGGCTTTTCAAAAAACGTGACTTCCTGGTTCTTTAGGTGTAAAAATCTTGAAGAGAAAGAAATTACTGTATAATTTTGCAGGAATAGAAGTTTTGAGATCTACTAGTTTCTCTGAGGTGTTGCAAATATGCTAGTTCCTGATGATGTAATGGCACTTCTTAATTATTTTTAAGCAAAATTGAGAACAGGTTGTTGCTGTCAGAACTGATTGGCTAGTATTGCTTCTCTCCACTATTTAAAGTGAAGAGATGAGAAGCTTTGAGGATTAAATCTTATATTAAAAAGAATCCCTTCTATATACTTTATTGTTAAAATGATAGACATTGCTTTTGCACTGGTAGTTTTAAAGTTTTAAGAACTTCTGTGTGCTCAAAAGTGTTCTTGAGTGTCTGTGCAACTGTTGATATTAGGCCTGTCCTTGACTTAATTTGAGTAAGGGGAATCAACAAAGCCTTAGCAGAACAGCGGGAGAAAAACCTCCCCTTCAGCTGCAGATGCTGGAGCCACAGAAAAACCATGAAGAGCTGTGAAGTAGTGCAGGGAATATGAAAAATATCTTTCTGATAGTAAAGCAAGAAAACTTTTTATTTTTAACCAGTCTCAGCACACTAGCAGTCAGGTAATCTGTACTTTTTTCCATTTGAACTTGGCTCAGAGGCTTAACACAAAAGAGTAACAAATGATTGTGCAGTAGTGACACCCTTTAAAGCTGTGAAGAGCCTTATAAATGGGTGGGGAGGGGGAAAGTAGGAATGAGCATTATAACCCACCACACATTGACGGAGTTGAAAATAATCCAGCCAACATTCTTTCGGGTGTGCTACTTTACTCAAAAGTAAAAATCACCATATTTCAGTGCTGTTCCCTGAGGCTGATCTCGAAGACCAATGAATTCATGTGCTGTGCTCAGGTTCACATTATAAAACAGATATTTATCATCGTCTGTAGTGGAGTTGGGAGCAAGAGTACAGTTGCCTTGAGTCAGCTAATAACCAAGGAAAAGTGAAAGCCTTACCTTATTTCATAAAAACATTGCCAGGCATGAATTCTCCACTTCCTGCTCAAAAGAACCAAAAATAACAGCTTGGACCTAATCCCTCACCCTCTAAGTCAATGGGAGTTTAGACCCTAGAATCTATTTTAGCAGGTTAACTTATTTTAAATATAATGTGTCAGACAGTGAAATTATCCTCTCGGAATTACCCTCGTAAAACAAAATTCTCTTTGCAGGCGAGAGGAGATGGGATGAGTATCAGAACTTCTGTGCTCATTTTCACTGAGGTATTTCCTTATTTAAAACTTTGCTCCATTTGGAGGTTTCAAATGTCACTCCAGGCTCACCTTGTATATCAAGCAGGATACGGTGAGGCAGCTGTCTCTTAGTGGACCATGAGCATTAGAAGATACATCTAAAAAGGTATATAGCTCAGCTGTAAATTTGGTCATTCTCAGTGAACAGTTCCAGTCTTTGTTTCCTCTGTCTATCAAAATACTGCATTTTCTCCTCCAAGAAAGATGTTTTATAATTGCTGTAAGATGCAGTAACTCTAGAAGGCTCAGCTTTTCTTTGTGTCATGAAACTCCCACTGTATCATGGTGGTGTATGTTACCTTTCTGTCATGACTAATTGCCTGAGTGCAGCACATTTGGGTCTGTATTTAGAAAGCAACCTCCTGCTCTCACAAAGAACCGTGGTCAATGTGGACTGACCGTATTGAATAATGGTTTCTCTATTTTAAAGTAATTTCTTATGGTGCACTTTGCCTCAGTTTTGCTTTCTAAATACTTAGCTATCAGTATCAACTTTTAAGTTACATAGAGGTATGAAGTATTTTGCCATGTTGCATTGAAATAACTTTTCAGACTTTATTTGTTTAGTATGCAACATAATACAAAACTTTTCATTCAGTTCACCATGAAAATATATGAGGTCAAATAATCTCAATTTCACAAAAAAAGGAGAAAGTAATTTTCAGTTCATCTTCTCTACTCATCCACAAATACCAAAAAGGCTTTGTCAAAATTGCCTGTTTTGGATACATTTATAGCATTTTTGTAATTCTGGTATGTACAAAGTTAAAGAAAAGGGGAGAAAGGAATAGGAGAGAAAAAAGGGGGAGAGAAAAAGGGAGAAAGAAACTGATCTTCCACCATATAAGTCTCAAACAATTTTTGATTCTGAGTTCTGAATTATATGTAATAATGAAATTTTATATTCTAATGATTCTACATAGACAAAAGATACATTTTCTTAATTTACTGTCAGATGACCTGAGAATAATCAATATTTTTCTTCTTTATAAATTTGAAAGTAGATTTGAAGTAGAATATTTTAAATTTGTTTATGGATAAAATAATTTTTTTAAAAAAAAACCCTACAATGTCAACATGTGGAGGTAGAATTATTACCTACACTTAAGACTATAGAAAGAACAGGTTAACTTCCTCTACTACCAGGACTCTTACTCATTTTTTTTCTCACAATTGGTCACTGCACCCTTTCAGTGTTTTTAAAAAGTTCTTCAGCATTGTATTTTCATTTCTTGGTTTGTACAAAGGTATGTATATCACAGCTAAATAATTGAAGGTCTCAACCTGCTAGATGCTTACCACTGTTTTCTTGTTATATAATAAATTTTCTTGGACTAAGTATTTCCTTGGAATACCATCTAGATAACTGAACATGAACCTAAATGGACAACTCAAACTGTTCTGATAGAAGTTTGCACTCAAACGCAAGCCTGAGATAAGCTTCAGAGCATGAAGGGGTAGGGAAATCTTCATAGCATTCGCACTGAATGAGCACTCTCAGTCATACATCTACCCAGGGTGCAAATATACAGCTTCATTATATTTGGTGCAACCACAACCACGTATTTTGTCTGTCCTTGAAATGAATCCATTCTTTCAGGTGGTGTCAGAAGTGAATCTTGTGGGGTTGTATCTTCTGTTTAAATCATTCTGAAGCTGAAAAAGTTCATTACTCATAGCAATTAAAACTAAAGAATATAAGAGACCTTGGGCAATAATAATAATAAATTTCAGAGTTTTATAGGTATAGCAAATATTTTACAAGTAAGAAAAATAAGTTTATGTCTCAAATGTAGAAATTACCTGTAAATATTATGGATACTAAAGAAAGTCAATCTATTCAGACAGATTTGCAATATGTAGCTAAATGAAAAGTTTCCTTTGTTTAATAAATAGATTTGCGGATAAAAACAGGCCAAGCATAGGGAAACCTACTGACAGGTAAAATTAGGAAATTTTGAAAAATTAATGGGGATAATTTATTTTACACAGTGGTACAAGAATAGATTCCACTTAACTAAATTTGGACTTGACTTGAGGTTTGGAAATGAGGCAGGAGCAGAAAAAAATTAAGAAGTAAGCTGGTTCTCATAAATTAAGATAGTAGAAAATATAATGAAGGCTAATTTTTATGATACACCTGACATTTCCAGAAATATTGAGGCAAATGTAATGGGAATGTTTCTCTTCATTCTAATGGTAGATAAACCAGAGAAATTTTGTTTTGTGAGTGGAAATTCTGTGAAGATCAAAACAATAATATTTTTGAAACTGCAGACTTTAAAGCTTAACAGGTCAAAGGTGATACAAAAAGAAATTGGGTTAAGTTTTCAAGTAGGACATGATGCAATGTGTACTGAAAAATCTACAGCCTTAGCTGCAGATGATGCTTCCTAAAATATGTTTGTGTGATAATCAATGAGCTCATAGAGACATCAGCATTTAATTCAAGTTATGACAAGATGTCACTGTTAGAAGATAAATAACTACTGAAAAAAAAAAAGGAAAAAAAGGTGAACTGGTTCAAGTGTAGTTCAAGTATTTAAATAGCATTGGCTTGCTATTGGTATTTAACATTCACCAACAATTTTCTTCTGATTTTAATAAAACCAAGCATCTTTAATATTTTTTTCCTCTGTTATAGTAGATAACTAGGTAATAGATCCTACTTGATACATATGCTTGATGTTTGTCAGAAATAAATAAAGTAAGAGGTATTTGGAAGATAACCAAAAATAGCCTTCCTGCATCTTCAACAGAAGTCCTGAATGTTTGAACTGACAGAGCCCCAGTCAAGTCACCAGGGGAAATTTGTAAATAAGTAATCTAGATGAAAGGACTTAATTGAAAAAAAAAAAAAGACAACGTTTAACTGATTTTTTTTCATGTATAGAAACCATGGTGAATGAGTATTATTAGCTATTTAAGAAAAAATAAAATTTGTCTTAAGTGCTGCAATCTTTATATCACAATTTGCTTTCATTTAGGAACTGTTATATGATATCAGAAATCTAGTTTAGCAGAAACAGGTAAAAATCACCATGACATTTTTGTATTTCTAGGTAAGTTTCCAAGACACATGGTAACTTTAAGCCCTGATGCAGAAACAAATATATTTTATTTGGTTTGAAGTGATAAAGCTCCTAAATTTATGTAAACTGTAATAAAAAGGAAAAGTTGTTGCCATTATCATTAAAAGTAGATTTAACAGATTGAGCTGAACCAATTGCTTTTGACAGCCCAGAGGATATTTATATTTTCAGTGAACTTTTTATATCAATTTTTCATCGCTAAACTATTTACTCTTGCTGGTTAGCTAGATTTTGGCTCCCTTGATTGTTCATATGGGAAGGAGATGATGACGTTATATTTAATTTTCATTACTCCTGTGAGTGTATATAGTTTGAGATGCTTGGTATGATGTATTCTGCTCATATAATATTATTTTAATTCTCTTTTATCCCTAAGTCTACACTTATATATTTTTATTAAAAGAGAACAAATCTTCCTCACAATACTAAAAGTAAGGCATCAGAAAAAAAATGATGCTAATGTGAAGAGAGTCCTAGATATGAGAGGATTTCTTTTTCTGTTCTACATAATGATATTACGATTCAACAAGCAGTAGGACCCAGGGTTCCTACCGACTTCTATGAAGTTCCATTGCAAACACAGGAGACACGCAGAATAAGAAACTTAAAAGTGCACATGCGTGCTAAACAAAGTTGGAACATACTGAAATACATTTTAAGCAAACATTTTGTACACCTTTTTAACAAATTTGTTTGACCATATCTTGTTTACTGCCCCATTTATTTTTTCCAAAGCTGATTCTCACCAAAAGAGTTAAGGAGAGATTCTATATTACAGAAAATATACCATTAACAAAACCTGAATTTTAACTTTTTACATACAAATACACATACCAAAATTACTTTCATATTAATCCAATGAGGAGCTATAGCTCAGTGATTTTGAATAACCAGTGCAGAGCCACAAAAGAACATGCAAAACTACTTTATCAATCTTACTGTGTGAGATTATGAGAATATTTTTGATAGTCATTTCACTGGGATGCGTGACTACTCTCCTCTTCAGTTTTGCCTTGAGATATGATCGTTGTTGACCAATGACTCATGAAAAGACACAAAAGAAGAGTCAGAGCCCCAGAGACAGGTCTTCTCATGTGAATCCAGTTATTCCTTTTAAAATTCAAACAAACCTTTAATTTAAATTCAAACAAAATTTAAGGCCCAAAGGGGAAAAAAAAAACCCCAAAACTCCACAACATAACAGTCTGAAAGACAAGGGGTCTTTTCTGAAGGAATGTAGACAAAGTCACCTGAGGAGTTCTGCTAGGTGAAGTATGGCCTAGAGATGGTCTCATAACATCTTAGCTAGCACATGGTTAGCTTATTGCTAAAAGTCCATCTAATAACATGAGAAGAGGATTGTAGGTGTCCTCTAGCAGAAATGCATTTCTTAGGAACTAACTCTTACAGTCATTTTAATTATTGCTGTTTATATCTGAAGAAAGGTATCAACACCGAACACAGAATAAGAGTTGTCAACTCTTTTGGAACACACAACCTGCTTACATTTAAAGAAAGAATGTTCCACATTGATGTCATATAAAATGTCATGAGTAGAGACAGACGTATGTAGAGCAAGAATAACTTTTAAAATAATAGACGTAATAAAATGAGATACATTTGTGATATCTGTAGGAATTAAATGAAGATCACTTAGTGCAATATTTGTGAGACTCGGAATTCTGGGAAAGAATGTCTGGAATTCTCTCTTCAGACTGTGGAAAGAAGTCTGGGAAGGACAGATGAATGACTGGACATAACACCTGAATGGAATAGCAGTGCTCTCTGCAGCAGGGCTGCCAACATGGAGGAGAAAATCCAGATAAAACAATATTTATAGTCGGGTGGAGCAAAGGAGTGTGAGGATTTTGGCAAGAAGAGATAAATGGTTCATGCTTTAGGCAGTGATTTACAGTGTGAAGGGTAGGAGGAGGATTATTTTGCTAGGGACAGATGTAAGGTTCAGTACAGGAAGTAAAGAAAAATAACTTTCCATCTTTTATTTATTATCTCACACTTATGATGCTCTCATTCCTGATTTTCAAACATATGCAATTGGCAATACAGTACTTTAAAAAAAAAATGTCCGTCTGGTGTTTCTTAGGGAGACTGCAACCTTCCTTCTGCTATATCAATAAGGAAGAACTTATGAGAAAAAGATACTGTCTGCTAACAAAATCAATCCAGTTCCTTTAGGGCTGAGTAAGACTGATGTAAGTAACCCTTTGCAAAGATGACATGTACCAAGATCTTTGCAATGCTTCTGGGCAGTGTGAAACACAGTTAATGCAGGAAATAAGCTTGGGTTAGTTCAGATCTACAGGTTAGATTTGCGGACGGCTGGACCTGTTCACATTGTTCTTAATTTTGTTTCTTTGTCACTCTCAGGCATCTAACAATAGCAGAGTGTGAGCATATAGAAAGGAGGCCTGATGGGCTAAATGTCCTCTAGCTCTTTACAAAAGAAAAAGACTGGTGACAGAAGAAAACAACATCCTCTTTACTTAACGTAGACCTTTGTCTCTGGTGTGCAAGTCCTCTGTGTCCAAAGATAATTAGCACTTTATAATGTTAATTATTATAATTATGTCTGAGAAAAAATCATTAGGGGTTAGGTCTGCTCAATGATTTTCAATTGCCCCCTCTATTCAAAAATAAGGTCATTTTTCGATTAACTAGTTTTAGAAGCTCCAAGCTAGAAACAGTGTTACAGAAAATCCTTTGATTTTTTTATTCCCTCATTTATGATGTTTTTCAAGTCAGTCAAAGCCCTCAATAAGGAAAAATAAAATGTCATAAAGTATGACTGTCATAAAATTACACCATAACTTTTTAGTTTAAGGATACCAAAATGCAAAAAGAAATCATTGTACACTTTTGTCATTTTTTTGACATGAGTATGTGTGTGTTATACTAAAATAAGCTAAAAAAACCACCTTGCAGTTTCTTTTCTCACACATATTTATTTGAAACGCAGATATAGCTGGAAATTGAAAGACATAACTTGTCGAACATTAATAGGAAATATAAATGTGAGCCAACGGTAAAAAATTCAAATGGAGACATCATACTGACAGTGAAAATAACCAGCTGAATAGAAATTTCTTGATTTTTATTTCTTACTAGGCAGAGCATTTTTACAGAGAGGATAGCTTAGTTGTCAAAAACTTTTCAAGTGCTTGAAAGTATGTTAGAAATCAATATTGTGACCAGTATTTAGAATCTCAAAGATGATATTTTTGAAGTTTATCACTGAGTGTAGTAAGTTCAGTTTGTTTGGGAGCTACAAAGGGAATTTTCTGTGTCTGAATATGACTTTGATTGTGGAACAGAGAATGAAGATAGGGGTTGATTTCCAAGAATATAAAGAAACATGAGAGAAGGAAGATGGTAAGACTGAGTGGGCTGTGGATGGAAGAAAAACACTGATTTTAAAGAATTTGGACTAAGTGAATTGTAGAAGACAGCTTAATTTGGCTGTCAAATATTAAGCAAAAAGTGACTCATTAGGATACTCTGCATATTCTTGGATGTGTAATTAACAACAAATAATACAGTGTAATCAGCTAGACACAGGGACTGAAAGATGGTATGTGTCCTGATTGGTATAAGCTCAGATCAGAGAATTACACTAAAACGCAGCTTCTGTTTCTGCGTAATCATTTAAAATTTTTTTTTCCTTCTGTTTTAGGCTGACATATGAGATTGTTTTAAGCATTTGAGAGCAGAGAAGAAATGCCGTGGGACTCCTGGCAGATGACCAGCTCATGCTTTGTGACAGCAGTAGCAACTGTATATATCGTATACCTTAAAAAATGGCTGATAACTTTCCCAGCGGTGTTACAAAAACGCACAGGAAATTCCTGAGAGAAATTCTCAAACATTCACAAACTACGAGCAAAGCAACTTCTGCTTTTGCTTTGTTTGAACCAAGGATGAGTGCAAATGTTTTTGCAGCTTGGATCAGGCAGTTCCTCGTAGCTCTAGAGGCTGGCCCCAATAAACAATTGAAAAAAAAAAAAGTTATTGAAGAGGAAAATGTTTCCCTCCCAAGGTTGTGAAGAAGAAAGATGCTCACTGTTAAGGTCTCCAGATGGAAATTAGCCCTTCACATGTAATTTGACATCTTAAAAGGAAAAGCTTCCCAGGAGAAAGCAAGATATTTGTTCCTAGATTGAAAACTTTGAAAGGGAAAGGCTCCAGTGAATTTTGAGAAGATGGCCCCTTCACTTTTTCAGAAGATTGTTACTGTCAAAGAAACAAATGTAATGAAAATTCTGGTTAAGGAAAAAATATCTATATGTATAATAAAACTAAAAATCATATAAAAAAATCTAAAATCTCTATATAATACATATAACCTTCCAAAAACACAAGCCAAGTTCTGTTTTGATGTATTAACAAAATATGCTCAATTGCAGATGTTCTATATTAAAAAAAGAGAATATTAGTTTAACAATTATCTCAGAACACAGCTTAAGAAATGTAAAGGATAAGTAAAAAAAGCTAATAATATCGTATCCTTCTCCCTGCCATGCAGAATTTCCATGTATTATGAATTTGAGGAATCATAAACAATTCTGTATAGAAGTCCATTTCTCTGGTGAAATCAAAAGAGTCTCTTGTGTTTAAGCTGCTATTCTTCATATTAGCAGCCTATGGAGACTGAGGTCAGACACTGATATAAATGCATCAGGCATTCAGGCATCCCAAATTGCCAAGAGCTACACATGATTCTGCTGGACCTCATTTTTTAAACAGCAATAGAAAGTTAAAGTAAGGGAGCTTTTTCCCTTGATCTTTTCTTAATGTCCTTGGTACTTCTGACTCATCTTTGCTAGTGATCTTTTCACAATGCACAACTCAGTTGAAAGAGAATTAAGACCACAGCACAAGGACAGCAGCTGAATGTGATGTTAGTTACTAATAGAAAGCTCTTTGACGATAGGCACCAAATTTAAGGTACAAAGTTTTATCGTTAAAGTGACCTTGGTTCTCCTAGCTTATCAGTTTTACCATCAGTTTTCCTTCAGTGCAACAAAATGGACAGTAATCTTTTGGTTTCCTCCAGTTAAATTGTAGTCATTGCAGTGACTACCTTAAAGTCAGAGCTAAGCATTGATTCATGGACCTGATGTGGGTGAGGCCACTATAAGTGGGTGAGATTTCAAATGGTCCACAAAATTAATATTATCTTGTAACTATTATAGTTCAACTGTCAAATTGATAATAATCATATCTAGGAAGAACTGGCAGGGACCTCCCGATACAAAGGAACAAGGAGTGTTGGGAAACGAATTTGTTCCACTGCCGATAGTATTTACCATGAAATCAGAAACAAAGATAAATATTCTGGTGATAGAAACACTGGCACCAAAGATGCTACAAGCAAACAAGCAAGCAAACAAACAAACAAACAAAATAGATATTCAAAAGGAACTTCCGTGTACTTCCTAGCAAAATAAACAACTACAAGAAATAATTGGGAGGAACCTCTTTATACATGAATAAAGTCATAGAAAACCTACAGTTGATTCATAATCAAGTATCTTTGACTGGAAATACGATGCAGAGGACACACCAAATCTTTTTTAAAACCTTATTAACAGTGGCCAGATCTTGACTGTATTCTGATCACTGTTGCTTAACAGGCAAATAAGGACTACACAAAGAGGTAAGAACTTCTAATATAGGCAGATGGTAGTTAGTCTGAAGAAAATAATGTTTACTCCTCTTTTTTTTTTCCTTCATACAGTGATTCTGCTATTTCAGGCAGGGTGCCAATAATTCAGGGTGGCGACACATGGGACTAATACAAAATGTGTTCAGTTTATAGTTAGGTTAAAATAGAAGCAAAGTTGAAAACAAGCAAAGTTGAAGCCAGGCAGTTTCAACTTCTTAAACTTCCCTGCACTAGTTTAGAAAGATTAGTTGTGATGAAGCAAATCTGTTGGTTCAGGTGGGTGGAGAGCCCCCGGTGCAAGCTGTGAGATCTCTAGCCCAAAGAATCAATAAATCTTCTAATTGTGTCATGCCACATCTGTGATTTAGACTGGAGTATATTCTGTGATTTGTTTAATAAACTTGCAGGCTTAAATACCATGCGTTTGTGGGATGCTCCCCTGGGATTCATCCTTAAGGTTGCCCAAATGTATCTCCTCTTTCAGTGACCTACGTAGGAAGTGACATGAGACATGTGGTGGTTTAATTAGCAAAATGTTGGCATCAGATTAATAAAGAAGAGAATATCCTTTTCTACAGTCTCTGTTTCATATAAATATCTCTCTCAGAGCTCTAGTTCCATATGGCAATTAGAAGTACTTGTTAACATAGTTGTTTAGGTATGTGAATAATGAAACTAGGTTTTCTCTGAGACAGTAAGAGCTAGAGATGGACTGAATTGTTCAGATAAAATTCAGCCTCACCCATCTACACATAAATATGCATCATTTTTAAAAGCCAAACTTAAAATGGAACTTTCAAATATTATTATTTCTGGTTGAATTTTAGTAATGGCTTTTTATTTAATTTTGAACTGATAAATTTTGCTTGGAAATGAAAGTCATGTCTCAACCATCAAAAATCATCATGCTAAGGAAATATTCATTTATTATGATTTTGTATATTTGGATAAATTCAGTATAGTTTTTAAAGATGGTAAAACACTGGGTTCTGGGTTTTATATAGCTCACAACAAATAACCGTAAGTTGCTTTAAGATTCAATAAAATTGTCTTTCTCTGTATTTGGAATATCCATCGGAATATAAAAATTCTTTCCAATTTACATATTTCCATAACACAGTATTGTTCAAAGACAAGACTTCTTAATACTTGACTGGTGACTTGAAAAAATCTTAATTTCATACTCAGTATTCACTTGTTTAACTGGTGGTGACAGAAGTCATAGCACGAACTTAGAATTTAGATTTGTCAGTGAAAATACTGCATGATGATTTTTTTTTATAAATCAATTTCAAAGAAACTATGAATCCTTATCAAGATTATTTGTGGGTAATTTTCAACAGTTCTTCCAAATTTGCAAAAAAAGCCTATTTTTGTTTCTGGGAAAGTACAGACATGTATAGTTAATACAAAGAACAATGGAGGTGAAACTATGATGACATTTTTTCTTTCTCCTTAGCCCAAAAGTGAAGTTTGGGAGTATTGCAATCCTCACTCCATTAAGTTTTAAATTCCTCCTTGCTCTTGCTTTTCTTAAGGAGTCTCATTGCAATTCTTAAAATACAAATAACTCTGGTGTTTGCATAAGTTTCTTCCAAAGAGCACTTCTTTTGATGATGCAACAGAAAAGCCAGAAACAGATCTTCACGTATTTATGAGACAAAATAGCCAGGCAGTGACTGAACTTTATGACTGAAAAAAGCCTTTTATTCTCAAATATATCTGTGAATGGACTGTATCATTTCGTCAAACAAGTTCTGTCCAATATCATGAAGTCATGGACCAAAAATTTTTGTTATCTTCTTGATTAAGCTCTTTGGTAATTGTTTTTGATTCTCATTTTATTCTCACATAAATAAATTCTATTTAGTGCTGTTTTGTATTACTTCAAGACTTCATTCAGGATTATGTTTCTTTCTGAAATTTGTTTTCTGATTGCAGATATCTTATAATCAACCTTCCTTGTGGTTAAAAGCTCCTTTTCATTCTATTTGTTTGGTCTTTTGTTTATTATTGGAATGACTAAGTGACTTTTGTAGAATTTTGAATAGCTTGTGCCATGTTTCAGATGATTGTTGCATGCAATGAAATTGTTTTATTCTGAAAAAAGAGAGGAAACCCACTTGTTCTTGTTTTAAATGTGTGTAGGTTAACAAAAGCATTCTTCAAAGAATTTAAGTGAGACTGGAACACATGCAAGTGCGTTGTGTTACTTGCAGATCTTTCAAAGACCCTGCAACAGGATATGGTGTATATTGTTATCTACCTAAAACCATAGACTTAACGAGCAGCAGTAGTACAAGAATGGATGTCTTTTAGAAAATATTCCCCTTGCCTAACTTAAAAGTTTGAAATTTAAAAGCAATAATTTACAATACTTGTGGTTAGATTTAATGAAGAAAATAATAAAGGGTTCTAATGCTGGGTAGTAGTGACAGAAATAACATAAGCTTCTACAATTTTTATGTCTTTTCATCTTGTCCTGCTGTGTTACACCTCTAGTATACCAATTTTGAGCTTCTTAAAAAGAGGTTCCTCTGTATTCTGAACTCTATCAGATAATATAATAGCGATTCTGTTACAAAGGTAAAAGGAGAATAAAATTGTCAGATTTTCCTTTTTTCTCTTACAACCTTAGTCCATATTTGAAGCCAAGTTCCAGAAAATGAAAGGTTAGTATCTTCATCTTCCAAGAAGTTCTTCATGGACTGCGTCCCTTTGAAATCAATGGGACTTTGTGAGAATCATAAATGGCATTTGCAGGGAGTAATTGAAGGGTCAAGGAACAGTGTGTCAGAGCACTTACCTCTAAGATTTTTCTCTGTGCCCATCTCTTAATAGCAACAAAAAGTATTTCTTTCATTTTCTTCTAGCAACTATGCCTTTTTAAATAGATGAAGAAACATAAAACATTAATTCATTCTTACTCAGATTTGAATTGAATGAATAGAACTAATGTATAATCTTCTTTCTGCAAAGTGATAAATATTTACAGTGTGTAATGAGATTTCATGTCAAAAATTGATGGTATTTATTGTGTTTTAATAAAAACAGTTTTGAAAATGTTAGTTTTATTAAACAAAAGAAGTGTTGAAAATATTACCATTTTCACATTTGCTTTTTCTATGGAGACCTTAAATGCAAAGACAGATTTTGAGCTAAATATATTACTATGGAAATCAGTTGCAACAGAATAGAAATAGTATGAAATAATGAAAACATTAATACTTCTTTACACCTTGTTTCATTTACTTATCAGTTACTCTCTCTTTCCTTGTTTTCTATTAGGCTCACACATTATATTTTTATAAAGGTGTTCCTTTTCCTCTCATAATTTCTTTTCTTGATTTGAATCTCCTAAAGTTACAACACTAAGCAGGCGTTTCATCCTTGGCTGAAATCTAGAAGTTGAAGGCACAGCCATATGCAGCATCCAAGGTTTACAGATATTTATTTCTCAATTCAGAAGCCATTTTCAAATAAGTGCTGCTAGAAAGAGCTTGCATGCAGGACTGTATCACATATTGCCATTAAGTTATCTACTAAGACTCAGACTAAGACTACAGAACTCTGTTTTCTCAGCTTTTTAAGATGCAGTATTCAAAATAGCAGTATGATTTCCAAAAATTTGAGAATATCTATGCTGTTCCTTACATTTGTATAGAACTTATAATCATTTAATGTAGCCCAGACAGAGGAAGCAGGTGATCAGACTTGCTTGAAAAGGCTAAAAATTCTAGGTTGTAAACAAGTTCAATAATATTTAGTTTCCAGGTCACGTAGCTCTAAAACCCTAGTTGGCTGTTTTGTTTTTAGCAACAGTATTTCTTGTTAAATTAGCAAACTGTTTGTAAAAAGATAAATACACAAGAAAGTGTTTTTGTCATTAATTAAATAAAAGGGAGAAAGTGAAAGTCAGAGAGCAAAAGAGATGGGAAGTCTATCCTATCTCAAGAAAATAGCAAATTCTTTAGACTGCATACATGTACATGCATGTGTGTATGCTTGTATGTAATTCTTTAGATAGGCATTTTTGCTGCAGGCAAACAGGAGGAAACCTCTGACAGCATCCCTTTAACTGGCATAAAGCCAACCATGCTCATTTTCTGCAGCTGGCATGAAAATAAACTCATTTTTCCAGAAGTGACCCCCATTATTTCATTTTCCTAGCTCCCAACAAGTTGATGAGCTATAATACAAAGCAATGCAATTAATCGTTTTATGGCATCTTTGTTAGAATAGTAGTGATGATCAGCAGTTGGAGAGGAGGATATAGTCTTGAGATTGTGGGGAAATAAAGATTTTTAGCAGATTAAAAGAGAAAAAAACTCCCTTAAATAGAAGATGCATACTGCTTAGTTATGGATGGAAAAGGAAGGAGGTCTTATGTAAAGTTGGCTAGTTATTCCCTGGTGAGCTCTATCTTTTAAGCTTTTTGGTTTTACTTTTATCCTTATTTGCTTTGCTTGTTTGTTTTTGTTTTTTTAATCTCCGTCCTTCACTTGAAATGCAAGCTCCAGTTTTGGTGAGGATGGGTTTCTCTTGTGAGAAGAGGCGCTGCTCGCTGTTCTCTTTTTGTGACTGAAGAAGATGAAACAGAGCAGGAAATAGGGCAAAGTTAAGTCTCTAAAGGGCAGACAGTAGACATAGCTTGAATTTCTGCCTTCCTCTCTTCTGGTGAGCTTCTCCAAGATAGTGAATCAGAATGGCAGACTTTTGGTGAAAGTTGTATATCAGTCATCAAATTGGAGCTAGACTAGATTACAGAGACTGATTAGAGCTGTACCCACATGCCAGGTCAGGTTTCTAAGCATGGAGTCACTGGCTCTGCCACTGGCAACTGAGTTTTCTCTCTCTCTGTGTATTTCCTACATCAGAAATGCACAGACACTTAGGAAATTTTAATTTAAGATAGTGCAAAACTAGAGTCCTGTATAACTATGGTCCTAAGCATCGGACTGCTTATGGGACACCAAAACAGGAAGATCAAATCAGTTAATAAGGCTGTATAAAGGAGATCAGCCTGATCTCTCCTTAAAGGAGATCACATAACACTGAACCACATAGTCTTTGGAAGTAGAGATTAATTCTGATTTTAGTGTAGACTAGTGGCAAAGGCTGGGAAGTGTTTTATGGCGATGCAAAATTAACAATTTCTGTACTGAAAGTTAAAGTAAGAAAAAATGAAATAATGGAATATTGCAGATGAAACATTCAGGTACTTGTTTTCTTGACTAATGTGAATAAAAAGGAGGAACAGGTGAAGAGGGTTCTGGTTGTTTTCTGGATTTCATGGAAAAGCCTGTAAATTATGTTCACTGTCTGGGTATCTTTAGAGGACATGTTAGAAAGGGGCGTAGCATGCAGAAGCATGAGCCCAATTTTCCAAATCCCTTTTAGCAGCAGTGTGACTAAAGCCGTCGGGTTAAATCCTTATCAGTTCATCACATTCCCTTGCAATGGATGCACAACCAGAGAGTAAAAATGGTGTGGGAATATTAAGATAGGGACCACACCTGGGAAAAGGAAGAGTCAGCCTATTTACAAAAGTGCAGCTTCCAAAAGAAATAATCATCTGACTGCACCTTTCTTTAGTGCTATGATGAGGTGCTCATTTCTTTCCTTGATCAAGCAGTTAAAAACAGTTCTTTCACTGCACCTCCATAGAGAGACAGAGGATCTAGCTGAAGTCATCTACCATGAGTGAGACCTCTGTGTCCAAAGAATTAAGCACAATAGTTTTATTGACTCTTTATAGGCCTCCAAAACTAGCCTTTATTATTCCCCAAAATTTTATCAAAAACTCTTAATATATGGAAGTTTTACTTCATTTTAATAGAATATATTTTTTGCTCTCTTTGTATTTGTGAAGGGAGATAACTAGGTTAGTCATTTTCTTTATTTGAATGCTCACCTGCAAGATGATCAAAGCTTCTCTAGAGCTGTATCTTGAGCCTCACCTATAAAGCCCATACTAGAAGAGTACTTTAGCTGTACACCTATAATACATCCCGCGTATACAGGAGTATATAGTGTGTTTAAGACAATTGCCTTCTCCAAGGTCATCTAAAACTGAGCTCCTTTTTCTTTTCTCTTCCTTTATTCTCCTTTTTCTTTTCATAATACACCTTTTGATATACCTGGTAGATACAGCAATTTTAAACTATTAATCACTTGAATGTGATATGTATTAGTTCACTGTACGTAACAATGACTTACTGCCAACTGTTTGAACTAACCCACTTCATCAGGCCACCTTTCCTATGGGCTGATACACAGAAATGTGTAAGGTTTGTAAGTTGGATGGGATCAGTGCTTGAATAAATGCAAGAATGATATTCACAATGTGCAAGGGCATGGATGAAGGTGTACCAGAGCAGCAACAAGCAAGAAACAGACTGAAAGACTGACCTTTTGGTTAAGTCTCTGGTGGAAATCAGTTGTTCCCTCCTATGACATAGAGTAACAGGAAAGAGTCTTGAAAGAGAAAGAAGGGAAGGAGTGTCTGCAAGTAAACAATGTGCTGATGAAGGAGCAGTAGTGCATCTTCTTTCCTGTAAGACAACTCAAGTGTGGCAACGAACCTGCAGTACCTTTCTGTCAGTAGATCAGGAGATCCACTTATGAGTGATGTAAAAGCATGGAAAGCAACAATTAGTCAGATAAAACAAGTACTCTGTTATTAGCTAGGCAATGAATGACACAAGAAGTTCTTTTAGCTAGCCAATGAATGACACCAGAAATACTTACTGAGACTTGCTTTAAGGGAGAAAGGGAAAAAAAAAAGGCTGCTGTAATTGAAATAGTTATGTCTATTAAAACTTAATTTTAAAAAATATTAGCATTGTTATTCCATTTAATAATAATACCATAACATGTGAGGTGACAGGATGTTCTATTTCAGGGATACAGTCGAAGGTAAGCACCTACTAACTAGAATATATATATACATCCCCAAAACAGTCCACAGATTTGTGAAGCTATTTGCAAAAATAAGTTACCCATATGCATAGAATCAGGATCAGGAAAATATTATAGGAGGATTTGACAATATAAGGAGAAATGTAAGAACAAATGTTCATAGAAAGAAGATAGTATTTGAGAAAATATTGAATACGTTTTACAGGCTACTTGGTATGTAGGAAGATAAGGTAGGGATTCTTAAATGTTTCTGTGATTTTAAAAACTTTACTGATTCTAAAAAGATTTTTTTCCATTTTATTAAAGAACATTTCTAGAACTAGTAAAGACTTCACCACTGTGGAATTTATTTTGTCTTATGATGGTATATTTGTAAACAGACACAAAACATAGTCTGCATAAAATTACATTAAACTGTCCATAACAATTCTTATCTTTGGTTCTCTGTAAAATATAGCTGATGTTGACCACAATCCAGGTATTAGTGGGCAGCAGTTTAAGATATTCTATACCGGGCTTGTATTCATAAGAGATAAATCCATCATAAGTCCAAGCAATAAAACTGAAAGTTTTGAAATACTGCAAAGAAATGGTTGTGAAAACTTTACTTTGCCAATGAGGTAGCTGACCTACATACATCATAATATACTGAATTTCGTGTCCTTTGTTATCTGCATGAGATTTGCCACTGGATCAGAGCACTGATCCCTGAAGTCAGTAATCTTTTGCCTGTGGGAGTAGATCATACCTAATGCCTCTGCATTCCTTATTGCGTCTCCCAGAATTAGCCATACCCGAAGGGAGAGGGGGAGAGAAGAGTGATGGAAAGAAAGAATCCAAAGGTAGGCAGGGCAGAAGTACACAAAACCTCCTTCCCCTATCACTGATTACAAATTATTGTACAAGCTGAGCCCCATATTGTATACTTCATTTACAGTAATTGTACAACAGCTGTATAATAGGTGTAGTTTAAGGTATGAGTGTTGCTCAGAGTGTAGCTTAAATGTCCACAGTGAGATGTGAATATGAATATGAATGGTCCTGACTGCATAGTAATTGGTGGTATTATGGGAGTGAATGGAAAAGCTACATATGGATGAATGGGTGGGGCTAGGGAAGGGTGCAGCACAAGAGACTAATGGTAGGTTTTATTTTCTCACATAGATGCCTTTTCCTTTAAATAATTAGCCAGCGGCAGGAGAAGTAAATGAAAAGAAAGAGAAGGAGACCAGTTTGGCACGATGAAGCTCTGTACTCATTATATTAAATCATTCCAATTTCCCTCTCTTCACCCCACCTACCTGCCTATTGATCCATCCCCATTAAACTTATAGCATGAACAGAACAAAAATTCCAACCTGCAGGGAAAAAAAGGGGTTTAAGGAATATGATAGCATAAAAACAAAAATATGATTATACAAAAAGCTTTAGCACTCAGAGAAGACCTGGAATCATTATTTTTTTTCTTTTGTACTTGTAACTGGCTTATGTGTTAGGGTGTTACAAAATGGGGGGTGATTGTTCTCAGGAGGAAATGATGAGCTAGGAATCAGAGCTTAGAACAAATACATATTGTATTTGTTCTGTTTTCTTTTACTATCATAAAATTTGGGAAGCTTTTTTTTTTTTTCCTGCTCCTTAATTCCTTATCTCTTTTGTTAATTCAAGTGCACAGTAATCTATCCATTCAATACATCTTTATATGTAGTTATTGAATAAATTATGGAATCTGGATTACTTGAAATATCTGCGCAGCTTATTGGTATGTCTGAAAGTATTTAAGAGCAAAGTAAGAATTGAACTTCAGGAGAAGAAAATTATTTAAAAAGCACTATGAATTTCTGTAGTATCAGAGTTAGATTACTTTAACAATTCATATGGACTCAGAGCCTGATCCTGCAGGTGTTGCACTTGACTTCAGTGAAATCTGCTCACTCAATGCACATGCTCAAAGCCCACATGTTGTCAGGTTCAAGCTGCAAGTAAACAATACCAATCTGATTTTTACATTATAGATTATAGTGTAATGACGTATACTAAAAACAGAAAATTATACAGCTCCTTTTGTGTTAATGTATATCACATTAACACAAAAAATATGCTTGGTGTTAAAAACTTAAATTGGTATTACATGTATCACTGATCCTCCAAAACTTTGCATCATTTTGATTATCATTTCATGTTTTACTAAAGACACTTTCCTACAGCAGATATTGTAAGAGAAATCCTAGTGTCACATCATGCTACCTATTTATAAACTGTAAGGAAGAAATGCAGTAAAAATTAATTACAATTATTCATGTTCTTGAAAATGACAGTACATGACAAGAAAGAGGGGTCACTACTGCTCACTTCCTTTTTAAGACAATCTTTGTTTACCTAGTTCCCAAGTGCTAAGAGACTGTATGGTACATTTGCATAGGATAACTAACATATACCACACCATTTTCACGTCTGCAAGTACACGTGAGTAACCGTAATTACACGTGACACCAATTACTCTATTACTTTGTATTAAATTATAATGGAAAATTCCACTAGAGAATTGAAGCCTAATTGCATCTTAATTTGCATAATTTTGCATATTAATTACCTCTCAGATGAATAATAAATTTCAGCAGATTTTTAATTTATGCATAGACACAAAAACAAGTGGAGAAATAATTTACAAAAAAATACCAGCAACTATTACTTAGGGCATTCAACTAATTTTGCTTAGTTTAGCAAAACAAAACTTGGTTTGTTTAATATAGCATCTTTAGTCTGATTGCTGTTTATTGCACAATATGTCACTTTTGAGGCACAGAGAGAAGCTGAGCCTTTTTAATACAAAAAATAAATGTCACAGTATTTTAAGTTGAGGGATTTTACATTTTTGAACAAAGTGTTTTGAGAACAGTACTATTTAATTAATTTGAGAATGGGCTTATTTTTGATAGATTTTTGTTTTACTTATAATACACCTTATTTTGTTGGATTTTTAAATGAAGGAATAAAAAAGGGAATACTAAAAGAAAAAATTCTTGATGAAGAGGTTTCTCCGTTAATCAAATGCAGAATGTTTTCTTGTTTAGAGACAGCAGTTAAGCAAATGCAATTTTGATGCCTATTAATTTCAGACAAAGGGCAAAATTAAGGCCAGCAAATGTGTGGAGTTTTAAATCAACATATATTTAAATAATTCTGGTAGTATTGTGTTTATTTTGGATCCATTTTATATATCAGAAAAATAACTCTATAAACAAAAGGCAAAAACTGTAACTTACATATTGCAATGCCTTCCTTAACTTTACGCTCAAAATTAAATCTGTTATATTCTGCTGAAGTACTGAATTGTGTAACGTTAGATAGACAGGAAAGAGCAGAATCTATAAACACCTTTCCACTGTTCTGCACTCCAATTTTCCAAGCAATATTAGTTAAAAAAATGTTATTTTATATGTCTTTATATTTAGTTTATTTAATGAAAATATATATTGGTATAAATTTCATGTTGCTAGAACTCACTTCCCTGAATTTTACCTTATCAACCTCTTATTGCTTTTCAATAAGTCTGCAAAATTGAAGTCCCTTAATTCATTTCAACCCTAATCTAGTATTACGGCTTTTATACCTGCTGCCACGGTCAATCTGACACTGTCTGCACCAAGTAAAATTCTATTGATCATTTGCCAAATTATACAAAAGGAATGGACGTCAACTCTCTAATAAATTAGGAGACTGCCAAGATCAATGAACATATTCCCCCTTTCCTCGTCTTCTCCTTTTCTTAAAAAAAAAAAAAAAAAAAAAAAAAAGCTTACAAGAAGCATATACATTGCAGCTTGTAGTTCTGTCACTATAAAAGCTGGACAGAATCCAACAGGATACTGTGTCATCTCCAAGAGTCCATTCTATGTATCTTCTATCACATTAGTCTGGATTTTGCCAACTAAGATGGTCTGACAGACTGCAAAAATACTTCATATGTGTGTTTGCGTTGTACCAGTTAAAAATCACTATTTTTACTTGTCAGCCATAAATCTGATCTGATGGGTAATGAGCTACATTTTGTTTTATTATTTTATTTTATTTTATTTTATTTTATTTTATTTTATTTTATTTTATTTTATTATTTATTTTATTTTATTCCTTTTTACAATGAAACGTTGTTAGACTAATATATCTGTAGGAAAAGTTTCCTTCTCCTTCGAAAGCACCAAGCACAGCAAATGTTTTCTTGTTATGATGTCTACTGCTGTCATGTCTCTGGTTTTGGTATCAGGCGGCTGTCACTCGGTTCCATCTGTACAGCACACTAAATCCCATTAGTAGCACCATCTTTAGTACCCTTCTTGTTAGAAGTTAAAACAGTTTAGCTTTCAGAAATAGCATTCTAATGAGGATCGAGATTGTCCTTTTACTTTCTGAACATCCCATTTGGCAGGGTTCAGATAAGCGGAGGGAAATCGCACTGAACTAGCCGAGCCGTGGAAACAGCTCTTCAACAGTTAAACAAGAGTTCCCTCTCATGGACATTATGTGCCACTGCTGGTGGTGAAAAACGGAGTGAGGGAATCGGAGTGCTTCACAAAATATCTTCCACATACCTGGAGATATTTGCTTGTTGAGAGAAGATATGATCCCTGCAGAACTTAGCATGAGCAAAATCTGTTGCAAATGCAACTGGGAATGTGAGAGCTCTTTCATACCACCCTTCCCAAGGAGATGAAACGATGGCACGGGCTTCTAGCATCTTAAGCCTGTGTTTAATCCTGCAGGATCAAATAGCCCAGGCTCACCTTGGGATTTGTAACTGGAAAGGAATTCCAGTTCTCTGCACTGGGCTTGAGAATTTAATTCTTGCAACACCTTTCTCCTTCTTTGTTTGCCTTCTGTTACATTTCAGGAAAATGTAACTTTTATCCTCATTAAAATGATGTTATTCAGCTCTTAGATTTACTTCCTTTGTAAAACTGTGTGGCTTCCTCCCTCTCCAATCATTATGGTAGTGCATAGGACTCTACATAAAGCATCAGTGAACTGTTTCGTATATTTTGCCAGAAGTACCAATTCCACCAAATATTTTCAGATTTATTTAAGCGCTCAGTGTTCCCATTCCACTCTTCTGTTTTGGAAATAAAGACTAAGTTGGACTCACACTGCGGCTGTTCTAAATCTTAGTTCTGCATTTTCTCTCTTTTAGAAGGTGATGTCAGCCAGTTCACAAATGTATATGCTAAAGTATGAGGACCTAGATAGATTACAAAGGGATATTTTCCTGAATAGGATTTTCAGTATTAGACCTTACAGCAAGACAGTTAGGACATGCTATTCCTTGCATTTCAAATACACCATGATACATTTCTGAGCACATTTGAACAGAAATCAGTCTTGATTTCTGACTTGGAAAAAGCATAATGTGATTCTTAGGATTAGATTTTATATATAAATGTTTATCTAATAATTTTAGGATATTTTGGCTTCTTAACGAATCTGCAGATAGATAGCCTATTAGCCTATAGAAAGGCTAATGAAATGTTTACACTGCTACATAAAAATATCTATTGATGTTTTAAGAAATAGGAAAAACGGGTCCTCAGATGTAGATTGCTGGAAGCTGGAGTAACTTCCTGTGAA
The DNA here is from genome assembly GCA_034781795.1 of Crypturellus tataupa. Taxonomy (NCBI): domain Eukaryota; kingdom Metazoa; phylum Chordata; class Aves; order Tinamiformes; family Tinamidae; genus Crypturellus; species Crypturellus tataupa. The sequence continues at coordinate 286,005 of JAWLRI010000169.1, read as the reverse complement.
GTATTGGTACATGCTTGCCCTGTCTTTACGCTTTTCCAGCCTTCTCCTGATGACCATTCTTAGAGACAAGAGCCTGTGCTAAACGTGCTTTTTGGTATGATGTACAAAGCAGGATGGCTCTCAGACTTTTGAAGAAAATGAATTAATATCCAGAAATGGAAACCTCCACATTTATCAAAAACGTTTCAAACTGATAAAGATCCACTGCAGCTATTAAAATTAGTTTAAAGCTATTTGTGAGAGGGGATTCCATTCAAATACTGTGAAATATTTTGTTAATTTTCAAAACTGTAAGAAAGTTGCACATCTCTGAACGGCTTCATTCTTCTTCTGATTAACTCAAAATTAGAAGTTAATTCTTGGCTTCCTTTCAGAGGGTGAATTATAAGTATCAGTTCCTACCATTTATATGATGTGGATGTCTAGCTTCAGGGAGATGAGTTAGAATAACAACTCATTTCACACAGGAGCATCATACATAGAACTGAATCCTAATTTCCCTCCCTTTTAACTCTAATTGTCCCATTTCACTGTACCATGCACCTGTAATACTAGAGATAAATAGCCGCCTTTGAGGCTGTAATGGTAATTTTTGCCATTCCTCACCACCTCCAGGAGCACCCGTCGGTTTCCCCTAGCAACAGAACATGAAAAAGAAGAATCACAAACCTGCGGCCGCCATCCTTCCCGTAGGCGCCATTCTCCCGTAGTGACCAAGCTGGAGGGACTGCAGTGGCATTTTGGTTTTCAAACCCCGATTGCTGGGGTTTCTTCAACCTGTCAGTGCTGGGTGCAAGAGGTCTGGGTGACTGGTGAGATTTGCTGTGGGCATCACAACGTTTTGGAAGGATAAGCTTTCTTTGTAACACAGAACATAAATACATCTACTCTGGAGTCGCAAAGCTGGAGCAGCAAAGTGTGAGGTACACAGAGGAGGGTCTCTCACAAAATGTGAGATACACAGTTGTGGAAGCAAAGCAGGCATAGGGCACACTCTTCCTGCAGCAGCAGTAGCATGACCCTGTAGCCCACCCCAAACACTAGAATAATGAGCTGGCTTTCTGCTCCCGCTTGGAATTAGATTGGGGTATGTGAGGCAGTGTCCCTAGCACTGTAGGCTGGACTTCCCCGTAGTAGTTGCCTCAGACCTACAGTGACAGTCTGATACGCAACTATGACTACACACAGAACTACTCTTTGGTCCAGCAATGCCTTTATGCCTACGTTTATTTTCATATAAGGCACTGAAGGCATCTCTATCTCTAAGGCCTTCAGTTAATCTCTATCATCTTTGGTGTAGCAAAATCCAGTATTGACACTGCTGAGAAGTCTGGTGGCGGCTCTGATGTAATACAGTAATTATATTATAGGTTTATCCAAGTGCCGGGAAGTACAAGAAATCTCTAGTTAGATTTCTGAAGATGAGGCAGAAAATGCTATTTGGGTAGTGCTTAACTTCCTTTTGCTGACTCATAGGTAGTTTTTGGATTTTAGTGTTTAAAACTTATTTGTTCTCTCTTTCACTCTTCTTGAAACCTTGGAACTGAAAGCAGGAGAAAGAGGTGCTGAATTAAAACTGACCCATTTCTCTAATTTGCGTTCACATATGCAGAAGCAATTCTAGGAGCTGAGCCAATTCCTGTGTTTGTCAAGTGATAGTCTGCTGCACTTTTTCACTTATTTGCTTGCAAAGGAGGCTACAGGAGAAACAACAGCTACTTCTGGACTAGGCGACCTCTAGAGGTCCCTGCCAACCTTAAGCATTCTATGATTCTACGGTTCTGGCCCATTTGTTTAAAGAGCTTGAAAGAGTGCCTAACCTATAACGTATGATCATATGAATCTCTCTTAGACGGAAGAATGTTACTTTAGCCTTCAGAGAACATTGGTCTACTTTCCTCCTTAAAGTAGACTCTTATTCTTTATTCATAAGTATGCTATTTTCAATCCCTGCTTGTGCTTTCAAATCTCCATTTTGGATAGGCAAGATTTGCTGAGTCAGTCACTTCAATTGGAGTGGTTGGGTATTTTGTATTTTCCCATAGTTTATTTTTAATACATAGCGTCCTTGAATGTCAATCAAGAAGGGAAGGAGTTGGGGAAGGCACTGGGCTCTTTTTAACCAGCAAGGAAGTATTAGCTGCAGAATACTGAAAAAACACAGTGTGATTTACAACTACCAAAATATTTTTGGGTTACTAAGCTGCTTACCAGATTCTTTGTCTGCTATCCTGTATATAAAACACTGTTTAAAAACTGTGTGAAAATTTTCAAAAACACCTTTAAAAGATTCCATTACTTAAAGTGATTTGGATAATTGTCTTCAATGGTAGCCATTATTTAAAAATATAATTAGTTGCTGAACTCAAAGAAGGAGGGAAATTTCTGCAGGTGTTTCTCATTATTTGCTATGCATACAAAATATCTGCATAAATTACCATTATTATTTCAATGTATACTAAGAGACAATAAAGCATTAGCAAGCAAAGAAAAATGCTGTTGACCCACAATCTGTGTTAGCAGCATAGAGTTTTGGCCTTCAGTGTTTTTCATGCACATGTGCAACTGCATTCAAGACTGAAATTACAATTTTGCACCTGTAGCAAAATTAAGTATGTAACAAAAGTGCATCAGAAGGATATTGAAAATGCAAAGACATTAGGAGAAAGATAGCACTACATTGCTATGACTGTGCACTGTGCTATGTGTACAAAACAGGTACTCATAGATAGAGTTTTTCTATTTGTGTTAATGCTTCATCCAAAGGAAGTTCACTATTCTCATCCTTTTTTATAATGTTTTGAACTTCCAATAATCTCTTGTATAATATCAACACATGAAGTACTAAGACCAACTTAGACCTTCAGACTTCAAGTTCTTTTTGAGCAAGAGTTCTGCAGCCTTGAGAAAGTTTCCATTTCTTATTGTGTGCAATTGAGCAATTCTAATAATAAGAGCTGAGCAAAAAGTAGAAAATTTAGATTATCTGTTGGATTATTGATTTCAAATAAATGCAATTTTTTATGAATACAAGTGAGAAAATAATCTCAGACAACACTGAAATTTGTAGGTAGTGTGATAGAAATTGAGTTTTACTGAACTTTTTAATGACGATTTATCATATTTGTTGTGTTTTGAGGACAACTGGCTATTTCTGATCGTCTGTGAAAACAAATCTTCAGTTTCATCATTTGAGATGAAACTCTTTCTCTCCCTCATGGAGACAGGGAAGATTTAATGCCCCTGTATAAGGAACTAGTAACACAGACTTGACTTATTCTATTTGAGCTTTCTGCTATTTACTGCATTTTTTTTTTGAAAGTAGATATCTAAGTCCTTTTTCTTTCCCATACCTACACATATTTCCCATAGATTGTAGAAGAAATAAGACTCAAACTTGGATATCAAAAACCTAGATCTGTTGCTGTTGCAAAATAAGATTTTATATTTCATGGTTAAAAATTGCAGAGCTCAGACTAAAATGAAGAGTTTTAGCCTGTAAGGGGTTTAGAATATTAATTGCAAGATGTAATTTTATTGCAAGTATGGAATTTATGGGCGGGCAAGATGCCAGGTGAACTCTCCCTGCAGTTCATAAGGAATCTTTCAAAGAAGTACATTTTCTCTGCATTTCTGAAGAAAAATCTTTTGTCCAAAGCTAAAGAATGGCTCAACAACAGAATTAAAATCAAGCTCTTGGAGACTTGTTAAGTTACTGGCTGTTGGACAGAAAGACAACTTGTGCATTGACCTAGTATCTCTGACTGTTTTCTCAGACAAGAAATCCTGATCAGATTCCCATCTGATACTGCATGATGAACAACTTTTGCTGCAGTTTTAAAAACTCAAATCCTGTCTATATATATAGCCCTTCCCTCTGTAGGAAGAAGCATTTTGTGGAAACAACAAAGTAACATAGAAAATGTGTGCTTTTAATCTGTTAGGACCTGCAACCTCACCTTGCAGGTCCATGAAATAGATACTTGCAACAGAGTCATGGGTTTAAATGAGCACTATCACTAATTCCTGGATGGCAGGTTGACTGACCAATAGTATTTTACTTACCAGCTACTTTTCTCTAGTATCAGACAAAAGACAAGATAGATAAATACCTATCTTTCTCCATTACAATACCTACCTCATTATCTGAGAATCTTAGAATGTAGTATGCTCATGGTCATCTCATTTTTATATTTCTTTATCCTTACTATCTTCTTTTATATAAATACCTAAATATTATACATAGAAACATGTGTGCATGTATGGATATATACACGCACACATGTCTTTTTTATCTTCTCATAGAGAAGGCAGAATTATTTTATTAGGTCAAACCACTAAACCACCTTCCATTGTGTTCAGTGGCCAACAAATGACTTACAATTTTTTCTAGTCTAGGTCTCAGGGCTTCATCTTTACGAGTGCTTTGCACTTTGTTATGGTAGGTGGTATTCAGAGAGCCCCACGAGGTAGGAAGAATTGTCTTGGAGAAAGGAGTAAGATTTCTCACAGTAAACATTCAGGAAATTAGCTGCACAACAAGCCTATTTTTATACTTTAATGTCCATGAATTGATAATGAAGTCATACCCTGAAGTATTCATTTTGTATTTTATAGTGCAGCTGCAGTCCTTTAATGTTTTGTTACATTAATGGAGGTGGAGTCTAGCTGGGTCACAAGCCCACAAATGGTCTGGAGCTATGGATCAAACTATAACTCCCATCAAAATATATGAAATACTAATATGAAAAATTCATATCTTTTCCAAATAAACATTTGCCTTTTTTAGACAAGACTGGAAACTTTTTAATTAATTTTAGAATAAACTGTCTCTTCCCCTTCCATCCCAAATGTGATGGCAAATGCCATATGCTTTTCTCTTTCCTACTAAATGAATGCCATAGAGAAAGCCATGAAAATTTTACCTTAGATGTATTGTATTATGAATTAAATTTATATCAAGATTTTAATAGAGTTAAAATGATGTAGTGGTTAGATTGCAATCTATTCCTAATCTTATTCCTGAACCTGGAGAAATGCTATGAAGGACGTTTTGGACGTTTATGAAGGCTATGAATGTGATTTTCAGAGAATCCTTTTATTTTTCAAGGTACAGTGTCCTCACCAAAAGATGGAAATTGATATAGGGCTCACTGAAGTCACTAGAAAGTATCTCAATTGTGGTGGGCTTTGGATCAGACTCAGATGCAAAAATCTACACTTGAATATTCTCGTGACTCAAAACATTTCAATTTTGAAAGATTAGCCACATTACGGAGAAGTTATGTTAGAAACTGTATTCAATAGTTGTTTTGAAATAGCTTACTCCACAAACTCACCAGGTTTTAATTGACTTCAGTGTCCCACTGAGAAAAATTCTTCTATCTTTGTTCTAATTTGCCTTCATTCATTACAAAATATTTTAAAACTTTTAAAGTAGTTTATTCACTTTTATTTGTTTTAACATGCAAAACTTTTGTAGTTTGAAAGGTATGTGTTTTTTACATAAAATATCTTAAAATATTTACAATTATTTAAAGTATTATTATCTGAAAACGCACTATTTACAGAATGTAAATGTAGAAGAAATAAGATCTTGAGAGCATACGTTAAGTGTAAGCTGTTCTGAGAGTGCAGTTAGGATAAGATATACTGCCTAAAGATGTCTGGCCAGGTTGGCTGTGTTATGTGATGGAGACTGTTTCAAAAGCAGCTTGTGTTTCATTGATCTAGAAAAAAAGCTCCATTTAGTGCAATGCATCTACAAAATTATTTGCCCTCTTAAAAAATCCTATATCTTAAGTTTCCATGTGTTATACTAACACTTCTAGCAGTTCAAAAGGAGAGCATCGAAATCTATAAATGGCTGTGATCTTTTGCATAATTTTGGGACTGTATCACAGAAACATGAAGGACCTAGTGTATTCATTCTTTCTTCTGAGATTAAATGTAATTGGTTTAAAGAGATAATCATTCCTTTGTTTGAGTTTTATGCATTTCTTATGAAGAGCTAACACATTTTTCTGCAGCTTGACAAAGTGTACAGTCTTTTATCCTCATTTCCCAGTGGATAAATACTTTGTTAATTAATAAAGTATTATACTAGCACTTAGTGTCTGCATTTAACTGTGGAAGGATTTTATTCAGATTATGTTAATAGATTGTCCGCTTTATTTTTTGCATTAATTACAACCTTTTCCTGTGATGTTGTCATAAGAGAATTGTCACTATAAATACAGTGAGCTTTTTGTGGATTATTTTTGTTTGAGTGTTCTGAAATAATGCCTGTTACATATTGTTACTCATACTATTAAACTGGATGTTTAATTATTTACTGGGAATTATATCAATTGCATATTCAACCTTTCTTCTGCTTTCAGATTGTTTTCAAATCTATTCTGATACCCATATGCATCTGTTTATAATAAATATTTACTACAGAGCGTGTGTAAATAGTAAATAACTATTTGGGATTTTCCTAGTGCTTTTTTTTGGCAGTCTTTGACTTTTTTAAAGTCAGATAGTTTACATGGCATATTGGAAAAGCTGTTCAAAAGAATAGTAGCAATTTCTCATAAAGTAAGTTTGAGAAATAAGGAATAATAACCATCATGAAAATCAAATTGCATGTATTTATCTTTGGAACAACAAAATATTTCAACAATATTACTGAACTATGGCTGACCAAAAAGTATGCAGGCCTACTTACAGTTTTTGAATATAATCTGTAAAAGGATCTATCAACACCATGATATATCACTGTGGATATGCTATATGGCAGCCCCTGCTCAGAGATGTTCAATCCAAGAATTTAAGTCTGCAAGCAAGGATGGAGGCGCATTGACAAACCTACCCACAAAGATGCGCAACACCTGCCCACAGTTTGCCTTACTTTTGCTGGACCTGCCTGCTGCTGTTTCTTGTATTTCATTCATCAATTTCACACAGGAGAAAAGAGTTCAAGTGAGAAAAAGGATGCATCTATCTGCAGCTGTTGTATAGGAAATAAAAATTGCAACCACCTAAATGTTGATTTTTTAGTTTTTACTGACTATGTCTAAACAAAACTCAGAGATGAATATTAGGTGGGGCCAAGTTTGGGAAACCCTCTCTGGCAATGAACATGAAGACAGCATTCATTTGGCAGGTATGAAAGATAGACATGTGCCTCATTGTTTGAGAGAGCAGCTTGACTCTTATTGAGTGCTTACAGAATTAGGGAGAATAAAGCTTGAAAGCATCTCAAAGGGCACATCTACACTTGCATTTTAGTTCAGAACAAGTGTGTGCTTTTGCAGTGAATCATCTGACCCTCCTCTCCCTCACCATACTCATGTTTGCACTCTGGAGTACTCCATCCTTTCAAAGGGAACAAAATAAACTAGAAGCTGTGCTCCATGACGTGGACCTCAGGTGCTCACTCTTCACACAGGGGTTCAGGTATAGAATGGACCAGACCTAGTCAAGTAAATCCCCTAAAATGCATGTGTCATTGATGTCAGGTGTTCACGTTAAAACTGAAGCAAAGCGAAAGGCACAGATAAGACTAACAACTACCAAGTGCGAGGTGACAAACTAATAAACCAAATGTTTGCCTTTGCTAATTAGTGAAGGAAACAGGTGAGTAAGGGCAACTTCATGCCTGTACGTAAGCGACATTGACAGAGACGTTTGCTTCCAAATTTAAAAGCATTATGAAAATGGTGTGCTGTTAGCACAAGTCCTCTTATTTCTTTGGTAGAGAATTGGAAACACTAGAATGGTTTGTTCTTCAGAATGAAGTTGCTTTTAAATTAGTGTGAAATGTTTAGAGTAATCAGCAAACCAATATTAACAACTTTTCTACATAAGCAGGAATTTTTGTCGTTCAGCATGTTAAAATCTAATGCTAACACATTGGCTACCTTTAAAGTGGAACATTTTTCTTTATAAACCTCTAAATATTGTGATAGCTATCAGCTGCTGTTCATTTAAGGACAGTGATGTAACATGGCTGGAATTTCAGAAGCCAATCTGCAGAACCTATTATATTTTTATAATATATTTGGAGACTTTCCAACTCATGCTGTCAGTGTAAGACTAAGATGGGCAGTACCATTTGACTATTTTTTGATGATAGAGTTTAACAGTTTGTTTGGAAGGCCCTGGGCAATTTGATTAGTGCTGTTTGATGGAGCAGTGTCATCAGCATGAAGTGGAACAGTTCTGCTTGTAAGTGTCTGGCAGGAGATCCGAGTTTCTGAGCATCACACGGGCATAAGCAATAAACAACATGTTATTGTACATTCCATTTTATATTTTTATAGCTGAAGAAAATTAATAATGCATGAGCATCCAATAGGTTTCCATAAGACTCTGTCTTCAAAATAAAATTATAAACTACAGCTTGTGGTAGTATAAATGTCCCTCCTGCATATCTGTGAGCATGTTTTCGTGTCTCCTGAGGCAATAAGAATCTGGGTTGAAATCTGGTCTTGCCGAAGTCAGAGCTCCACTAGCCTCAGATGTGCCAGCATTTCACCCTGGTTTGTAGTGGTGAATTGTGGTGATGTTGCAGCTCTGGAGAATACATCAGGTGCTGCTGCTAGGCAGCACAGATGGAGAAGCTATTTCTCTTTCTAATGTTCAGCTACCTGTTGTTCTCCTGTGTTAACGTTGCAGATCAGATATTGTATAAGCTTTCCTGCACTGGTAGGTATATATGAATATACACTTCCCGTGCCTGGACTCTATGTTCTCCTCTCCTGCTCATTCTCTTCCACCAAGGAAATCTGCCTTCCAAATTATTAATCAACTGAAGGCACACTGGAAGAGGACATAGATGTATTGGGGCTGTTATCAGGTTGATAAGGGCTGTCCTTATCGGATTGATAATGGCTGCACCAACAATGACTGTTTTTGGCCTATGCCATTACAGATGTGTAACAGTGAGTTGCTAGGTATATGAATTTTAATGCCAGGACATGTGTATGAAGAAATTTTGGAGTGAGATTTATTGCTTGATCATTATTGATATAAACAGATAGAGAAATGCTATGTAACTGTTAGGTCTCCCTTACTGAATTAGTTATTCCTATTACTACCAAAGTATTTTCAACTTGTGTCTTGCAGTTGAATCTCTATTTTATGAGTTGGAGCTTGAATGGATTGAAATGGCATAAGCACTTAAGCCAATTGTCTGCTTTTTATGGTACAGCTGCAGACAGAGCTGAAAACCCAGATGCATATCTGCAAAACCGTGGATGATATGGAATTGCATTCGATCAAAGATTTTTTTTTTTTCACTTTGCCTTACCCCAAAATCACATATACATAACAGCTGTAGCTGCACAGTCACAGGTTTGGGTTTGCAAAGCGTGGGACTGTACATTTAACCTGAGCTAGGCAAAAGCACAGGACCACATCTCTGTTGAATTCCTTGGAGTGAATGAATCAATGTTAATACTGGTTGTGAGGGAACAGATAAAGCTGCACTTGGCATAACATAAGAGCACTGTAGATTGGTGATAGTAGGTCTGGGATGAAGTCTGCCTGGCAGACACAATTCCACAAAGCTTTTGAACAAACATGAATAATCAGAATAAGTATATACCAATTCAGGTCTTTATGTTACAGCTGTGGTGTTTCTGCTCTACTTTGAAGTGCTCTAAAATCTGATTTAGTATATCACATAACCTAAAATAAAACAAATAAGCTTAAAGGAAAAGCCAGAATTTACAGAGTCAGCCTCCCTTCCTTGCCTCTGGCAATGAACAAATCTTGGCTGCATAACCCACTACCAGAAATCAGGCTGACTTCAAGACTTTCAGCCTACTTAAAACCTTCATTTCATTCTGCAATAGCTATCATTGGGCTGAGGGCAATTTCCTAAACATTTTTTTTTTTTTTTCCAAAAGCAACATTAAACTGAAACCAGAGAGACAAAAATATTCCTTTTTCTTTTCTTTTGTTTGAATATATACAGTGACACCTGTTGGCTGTATAGAAAATTGTCTTGATCACACACTTTATGACAGATCAACAGGAAAGCAGAGGGCCTTTCCTTTTAGTCTGGGCCACGGGTTCAACACAGAGCAGAGCACTTTATCAGATGATTCTTGTCTAGAACAGCCCTAGTGAAACAGCAGGACCCATCATCTGCAAAGACCTTGGAGTCTTCAGCAGCATGAACAGCTTAAGTAAATAGACATAAACTGAATTAATGTTGCCTTGTTCAGGCAATTGTCTAGTTCTGTTTAAGTCCCTAACTCTTATAGCTGAGTGATGGACTTTTTTTAGAGAGGTAGTCTTGACCGAGAGACCTGTTCATTATGATGAAGGGTATACCACCTCCATGGGTTCGTTTCCTGGTGTTTATTTACTCATCTGATTAACAAAGGTGATTTTAGCTTGTTTAGTTTCTCTTTCTGCATATTTTCTAAGATTGACTATAATTTCAGATCAAAAATGATTGAGTTTCCTAATAACACCTTCGCAAAGGGGCGTTTTTTGGAGGGGATGGCGGGACGAGATAAAGAACTTATTAGGTATTTTCATTGAAGACTGTACTGCCTCCCGTTTATAGCAGGTACAGTAATTCTGTAGCAAGATAAAATTTTGGTTCTTTTTCCCGTTCATGTTCAGCTTCTGTGGTTGTACAACCAAAACAGATCTTTTCATGTCTCTCCTATACAACAAAGGGATAGTTAATCAGAGAGTAGAGAGTAACAATTTTCAGTAGTTTTAGAGACTTCCCTAACCAATATATTAATTTTGCAGCCTAATACTATGGAGTTAGCCTAATCATAAGGGGGAATTGAAGCTTAAAAATAAAAGTGAGTTACAAAACCTGATGAATATTGTCATTTTGATACTGTTAGAAGTCTGACGGCTTATGTCTTTGGGAAAATAGATTATTCAAGCTTTCTAGGCTTTTGAGCACTATGCTACTTAAAACAACCTATATTGTATTTTATCATCAGAAATTAACTTTTTAGATAATTAAAAAGTTGGACAGAAGGGAGCTTGGAATTTAAACAGCTTTAAATGTAAACCTATTGATCTAGCTGGGAAATACTGGGTCAATATTTATTAGTTATGTTTCAGTATAATAATAAAGAATACAGAAAAAGGAGGTATCTAAATATAAAGTATAATATATATTTGAAAATAGGATCATGTTTTTTACATCAACAGTTTCATATATTTCTTAGTTTATAAAGATGTTATAAGTAGCTGTACAGATGCTTTTACGGCAATGTGGAGATCTATCACGATGTTATGGATTTAGATTACTTCAGATAAACCAGGCAAGATCAAAAACGAATCACAAACAACGCAAAGCAGAACCTTATAAAAAGGCTGCCTTCATAGCTCATCAGCACAAATTTCTTGTCAAAATGCTCCTTGAGGTAAGTAAGGGTAACTTATTCATATGAGCACCTGACTTATAAAATCAATCAAGCACTGATATCAAAGATGTCTGGCTTTTGCATCTATTCAAGTTGATGCTTCCATTAACTTAACTTCATACCCTAAAAGCATATTTCATTTCTAAATATGCTGTGCATAACTCATTAACATCAGAGCCCCCAACAGTAATTGCCTGAAAGTGAGTAAAGAAAATCGGAAAAGATGAAGAGCTGAATTACCACTTAATGAAAGGAAAAGATACAGACAGACATTTAAATTCACTGTCTCTGTCATACAGTAACAAATCTCTGCTTCAGAGAAAAATATATACTTCCTAAGATTTTTAGACAACTCTTCTATTGAGATGCTGAAAGTTATTAAATATTAAAAATTATAGAAATTTTCAATGTACTCCTAGATGAAAGGTTAAGAAATTTTGTTAGCAATGTTTTTAATTTTATATTCCACCTTATATGCTGTTTTTACAGCAATCTTGAGAAATATCTGAAATAAAAAGTGAAGCTCACTTTTCAAAAGGCTTGAATTATTAAAAATCGGCTTTTTAGGAACTCCCCTTCCCTAATTGGCCTTCCGTTACTGAAGGCTTTTGAATTAAGGATATAATCTTCACTTCTGTAATTGGCTTTGGTCAGAGCACAATTGCAGAGATTGGGGCACTGGGGGTAATGCTGGTTTTTATGGTCCTCACCTGATGCAGACCAGAAAGGCTCCGTTTGCTTTGGGCCAGCAGAATTGACTTACACCAGCTGAGGCCCTGGTTGAGTGTGGGAAGGAGGGATATTCTGGAGGTAGATTCTAACATCAAGAGATACAGGTTAGGGTAACCTTTCCTGGTTTAGCAGATTGTTGTGATAAATGGCCTATTCCCTTGATATAGCTAAACAAAATGATACCTTTGGGTCGTAACAGAAACTGGAAAAAAAAACAGAACAAAACACTAATGTGGAGATATGGATGAATCTGTAAGAATTGATGGATGAATTAGGAAGATAGGTGTTTTATCAAAGTAGCTAAAGAAATTCATTTTTCCCTGTAGCTTTACAGGAGGTTGTTTGAAGAAAGGCTTTTTTGAGTAGCATGGTAATTTTTTTATTTTTATTTTTTAGGTTAATCAAACTGTGGGTTTGGCCAGAGAAAGAAAAATGCGTTTTGTCTGTTTTCATGGCTGATGAAATCTACAAATATCCAGTACTTTTAGAACAATGGTGAAACTTTCTTTTTGTATCTTAATTGTGAAGTGTGAAAAACAGATATTTAATTTTGTACTGCATTTTTCTTTTTTTCTCCAGTAGAAGGAAAATTGTATGTAGACTTTCTTCCAAATATTTGTGTGCTAAAACTGTCCTATGCTTCTTTATTAGCCTTTGACATCTCTTTTGTTACTAAATCTCAAACTGGAATGGAAAACAAGAGAGATTTTTTTTCGTGATCCTCTAACCCTTCAAAACCTTTTTTTACGATTCTAAACAACTCAGTACAAACATTTTCTACCTCTATTTCCTCTCACAATATTAAACCCTATTGCGCACAACTGTCCCAGGTTTTAGGATAAACTAAGGCTGCCTAAAGTGAGTAATTATTTCATAGCCTACATATAATTTTTTCAGTTCACTCTCTTGTGCCTTGGTCACAAACGCTTTCCTGAAATTGTGGAGAAATGACCAAAATAGTTCTCAGACAGCTGCAGAGCCACAATGCAACTCTGTTTCGGCAAATCAATAGGCCTCTTTGATAAGGCATAAGCCCAAGACTGGAGGAAGTGTGGCGTGGTCCGAGACCCTCATCCACAGGAGTCCAGATCTCAGCTGTGTAAGTATTGGATGATGCTATCTTGGAAGGGCCTCATGACATGCACTTTTAGCAAAAACTCAAACCCAGCTTATTTCCTCTACCTCAGTCATGCACTGTTATCACTAGGTGTCCTTGGAGTTGGATGGGGAGACACGGATTAATATGATATGGTTGTTCCTATGCCACTGACCTATGCTGGAGGGGAAAAAAAAGGCAGGCTAAAACCTATGCGATAAGGTACCAGGGAAACAGGATTTTTTCCTCATCAGTCTGGGTTTAACTACAAATAAATCATCTCGTATGAGTGTGAGCTCAAGCATAATGTTTGTCCTATGCTTAAAATTGTTCCTGAAACAGACATAGTAGCCACTTCAACAAGCTGGACTAAGTCTTCCAGGGTAACTGTGGGTCTCTAAAATGTAAGCACCATTTTACAGTACCTTTTCTTAGCCTGTATGATTTAGGTGTATGTGCCTTGGCTTTTCCTGATCATATAGCCTTTATATTTAAGTAAATATTACGTTCGGTTTTCTTCAGCTGAATTTAAAAAATACCCTGCCCTTTGGAATGACAACAGTCCATAATCTGAAACTGAAAATATGGGCCACAAATCTTAATTCATTAGAAGTCAGGAAGCTGCTAACTTTTGCTCTTTTTATTATTCACTAACTAATTTATATACACACTTGAAGATTTTAACCTGTTCATATAAGTACACAAATAACTGAGACTTTTGCTCCAAAGAAAATGCAGTCTAGTTTGGAATACATGAGAAATTAATAAGAGAGAAAAAAGCAGGAGAACATAGATAACAAAACTGGGATCTTGCTGCTACTTGTATTGTTATAATATTTTTATGTCATCCTGGATATTAAATATTAAACTATTAACTATGTAGTCTTGGATATTAACTACTAAAACAGATATTTACAACTGCTGCATATACAAGCCAATTGTAGGACTTCTGAGAACTGTCCTTTTCATGATTACTAAAAAGGGTGACTTTTCAAGAGTGCTTTTGTAGACTGTATTTTTCAACATTGACAATGAGTCAGAAGGAAATATCAGAGATGAGCTGAAATATAAGACTGGCTGTCATGAAAAAAAATAGAAGAGGATTTACTATTTGTATTATTACTTATTTTTATTTTTCAATTCATTATAAAAATTTTAGTGTGATGTATACCAGCACAGCTTCAGAATAACATTTCTTTCTCAGTCTTGAACTCAATGAAGTAGAGCAAAAAGAGGAAAATGGTTTAGTTTTCCATATGTAAATGGTCAATGTGCAGATGCACAATGCAAGGTGGTTCTGCCACATGCCTCTATTTAGAGGCCTTGGGGTCTATTACTTTTGTTTAGCCCAGGCGTTAGGAAAATCTACAAGCTATCTGCCCATGCCAGTCACAGATAGCAAGTAGCAGGCTTGCACTTGAGAGGGCAGAAGTGTAGTTTTGGACACTTGCACATAAAACATATATATGTTTATCTGCTACAAGTCAATATTCAAAATTTAAGCTATTTTTTTCCACCTACAACAGCCTCTTAGCTATCTCTAAAAAGCAAAGTTTTTTTTTTTTTTGTCTAATCATTTGGATATCTTCTCTGCTCTATTTCTTGCTTTTATGTCTCTAAGAAGACTTGAATGACCAATTTTACACAGCATCTCTAAGAGGTCAGAAGAAAGCTTTATTCCGCACATATCAACACTGCTTCATGTGAATGCTTGGCTTGCAGTTGTATTGCAGCAGTAGATTATGATGTAGCTGTTGCAAACTAACATAACTTTATTATTATTCTTCCTGAGTCTTTGCTAGCCGATGACCTGTTTACAGCCAAACCATACCGCAAATTTTGTTACTGTTCTGTAAACGTGCAATGCTGTGTTAGTAATTCTCATCCTTTTGCCGCTGCATCTATATTAAAACCCAAACTTTTCCTTCTGTGCAGTGTCCTTTTGTACACAGTGAAGAGAAGGAGCAAAATTATCTAATGCCTGTGTTTCAGTTTCATATAAATTACTAGGCATGAGAGTTGAAAGGCCAAATAAGCCTGAATTTGTGACTTCTGTACTGGGACAAGGCAGCTGCAGTGTACTAAAAGGTAACTCCACACTGATGGATAAATACTCTTTCTAAATGGCAGGAACGGAAGGGTTTGTCCTCTGATTCTCGCCGAGGGGTGAGCTCTAACACAAGTGCGCTTTTCCTCTGCTGCCTTAGCAAGCCTGGCCTATCCGCCCTAGGGACCCCCCGTCCCTGGGTAACGATGTTGTTATCTCTGCGCTGCCTGCAGGCTGCCGTGCGGGGTAGGCAGCGCTAGGTGGTGATGCAGCCACACCGGTGCCCGGCCGTGAGCGCTGCTTTCCCCAACGCGCCTGTAAAACCCTTGGTTTGAACACAAGCTTCAATTCTGGTCATAAGATACAAGGAGCAGGAAAGGATCCCTAAAGTCTTCACCGGTACTGAGACACCCCACCCCATGGCAGTTTCATAATGAAAACTCTGTGAACAATCACTTCTTCTCTGAGCCTCATAAATCCTATTTATGCTATAAGTATTATAGCAACTTATTCTTCCTTATCTTCTTTGTTATCTAATTAACCATGTTAGGTATTTATGACAGAAAGTTACTAGTTTGGGAGTTGAAATACATGACCTGAGCTTTTTCAAATGGAGCACTTGTATATGTTACACTTGTTGGTTTCTCTTTTTTTCTTTTTTTCTTTTTTTTCCCCCATTATTATATATTATTGTTACTATTTTTTCCCCTTACTATTCTCTTATATATTTTAAATTCCATGATATGAACAAATAAAAATTCTGGGAAGTATTTTAAAAAATATACAAGTAAATAAGGGTAAGAATAACTGCCTAGAAAGAAGAGTTATTACCTATCCCTGGTTCATAAATATGAAAATATAAATATCTTTTATTTTGAGTTAAAAATTTCTAACCGCAGCAACATTTAGAAGGGCCAGCGGTACCTTCCTGGGAGTAGTTCAAGGCACATTTTGGTCTGTTTGGAAGCTGTTTTCAAAAGATAAGTGAAGTTGTAGATTTCTTCTCTGTGCAGCCTTTCTGCTTTCAGGACATGTTAAGGACCTTACTAAATGAAGAGGTAAGAAGAGGTGTACAGAAGAGAGTAAAGAAGTGAGAGAATTAGTAAATAACCACCTGGAGTAGCCCTTTCTGTGGACTCTTCCGAAAAAGAGATTATGAATTAAAATTTCAAAGCATAAATGGCAGTGAAATTCTATCTCTGAAAAATCAATAAAATCTAAAATCTGTTTTCAAGTCTACCAAGTTTAATGGAAAAAAATCAATGTTCAAAATTTCTAATTTTCATATCTAGATAAAGGGAAAATATCCATCTCTAGATATAGCTAAATTTTCAACTTATGCTATGGAATGTGTTTAAGGGGCAAACAAAACTCATTTTGGGGTAATTAGGTATAACGTCAGGTATTCACATCATGAAGTTTTCTTCTTTGTTTGGAAAATCAGATTCCAGGGAAGAAACAAGGGCATCCTATAAATGTTTTTGCAATTCTGTTTCTTATGAGTAAATACTTATTGTGCATGTCTAATATTAATTTTAATGTTTAGAACTGAGTGAATGAATCTCTTAAGGGGTTTCTTACACATGGAAATTTGACAGAATTCTATGAAATTCTTTCATGAGTAATCTCTTAAAAATCATTCCTCAAGTGAATGTTACTACTTGTAAAATTGGGCAAAGCAGTTATATCGGAAGCCCAACTTCTATTTTTCAAATTTTTGAATCCTGCGTTTTTCACAGAATTGTTTGCTATTTTTGGCCACTTTGTTATCACACTACTGAGTGAAAAGGTTGTGATGCTGAACAATTTTGCACATTGTTTTGCTCTATCGATGCTGGCCCCTCGCTGCATGTGTCCGTAATAGTTTTTTTTCCAATGCTGTAATCAGACATCCCACTTTACCTGAACTCTGAGGAGATAAATGGACAACCCCTGAGCAGGCTGGTCATCATTAAGCAGTGCAATCAAGAAATTGTTCTCCCTTTTGTCTTCAAAGGAAACCACTGCAGGCTGAAGCAGTTACAAAGATCTCTAAACACAAAGCTTAATTATTGCAATAATTATGTAACCAAAGCAAAAAAAGGCTACTCCCTGGATCAGCTGGGATTGAAGCTTCAGTGCAATAGGCAATTAGCTGCTGAGCTAATGATGAGGTTATGTTGGTTCATGAGAGGACTAGTAACTTTATAGTTAAAGAAATACTGGGAAATCTGCAGACAGCAGTATCTTCATAAATTACCATGCAGCTTGAACAACACACACTTAGGTGAACACATTTGGAATTTCTGTGTATGTTTGGTGATCGTAAAGATCATTATATTATAATCAGTAAAGGATTACATATGTGGAATGACAGGTATTGCTTGGATCCTCTGGATCAAGCTGTTGGACACCTAGGATGCATTTGGCATCCCAACTGCATCTATTTAGTATCAGCTTCCCTCAAAAGAGGCAATCCCTCTTTCCTTAAGGTCCTAGTTAATAGCTCCAAACCAAAACGGTTGTATTTCCCAATCATAAAATTTCAAACTCTTTTAATGACCCAGCTCATGAAGCAACAGAATTTCTAGATGGATTAAAGCTATTCTTTAGGGGTGTGTGTGTATGTATATGTGTGTGTGTGTGTGTGTGTGTGTATATATATATATATATACACGTGTGTGAATATATGTGTGTGCCTATATATTTATAAACTTGTTAACTTTTTGATTTTAAAGTTGAAGAAGTTTGCTGACTGGTACACACAATACATGAGCACAATTTAAAATTGAGTTCAGTGCAACTAGTGGCAAAGCACTGGTTGCCCTCCACTGGTTTGGCCAAAGAAAAGTTCCAAAACGCCCTAGGGATAATTAGTAATTTAATCTTTTATTCTCTAAATCAGTAATTATTTTCCTTTATAAGCAGTCAATTCTGTCAAATACACAAATACTTCAGTGAAGACTTGCACTCACAATCACAAATGGAAGCTCTTAACTCCTAGCTCTTGTGTAAAAGATGGAAAGTAGCTGGACAAATGCTGTGTCTTTCTCTTGAATAGAGGAGGCCACGTGTAGTTTAAATATGATTTTTAAAATGACTGGTTTATTTCAAATGCTTATAACTTCAGTTTGTAACCAGAGGAGAACATAATTCAGAAATTATATTGTGCGCTGTCCCTAGTAACTTAATTCCTGCACCGTCAGATATTGTGTTAGACTTCCTTGTCTCTGTTTTATGTTGGTATGTATTTTTGCAAAATCTCAGCAAAAGATGGATGAGAAAAGTTATATGGGTGGGGAGATAGAAAAACAATGATTTTGGAACACTGCTCTTCCAACCCAAATTTTGATCTAGTTACAACTAAACTCTCTTGACTGAACTACTTCATCAGACTTAGATGGCAAGTGAAATGCCACTGAATTGACCCCTGTTTGTGAGAATTTCACCCAGTGCTGGTGGCCACCTCCCTGCTAACTTCAATGAACTAGGGTTTAGATTTGCACTTAAAACCTTATGTAACAGATGAATCCTGCTTTCCACAAGAATATGGCAAAAAATACTTTTTGGGTGAATGTGTTACTTCTGAGTGAGTGATATTCTTCATGATCAATAGCAGTTGTATCATACAGTTTTTTTTTCTTTTTTTTTCCTTTTTGTCCTATTAGACACACATGAAACTCTTCACTGGGAACTAGGGTAGCACAACAGTATTACAGAGCATTCCTAACATAATAGAGAGCATTCATGACAAAATTTCTTTTGTTTCTAATTCAGAGTATTAAGCAGTAGGTGACACCCTGCTTCAACACTGATGTTAAACTGGAGGTTCTTAGAATTTATTTTCTGCTTGTGTTTTTGTGCAGTGTTGTCAGGGAAGGCTTTTGTTATTGTTCAAAGCAAAAGGGAATGTGAGTGTGAGAAGATGCATTGCTTCAAAAAGTCTGAAAATACTATACGCTGAAAATCTTAGTTGCAATTTGAGATTGAAATTTGTCAAGCAAAATTAAAAGCAGACTTTTATAAAAGAGAGTTAAGCAAAATCAAATTATTGAAGACTTTTTCTTAGAAGCTATGTTGGTTCCAGATCTCTCGGGTATTGATTGAGTCCTGTGTATAGTGCTAATTGGGAAGCAAAAATAATGAATCCTGAAAATTAGATTGAAAAGCTATTTAAGTCTTTAATCAAATAGTAAAAGGAAAGAAATTCAATATTGGCATGTTAATATTGGTACACCATCCTTAACCTTAGATCATATCTTTCTATGTCAGAAAGTATTTCTGCTTAGGCAGAAAAAACATATTGAAAAACTTAAGTATGTGCTTAATTAGCAAAGCTACAATTTTTGAAAGGAGAACAGTACTAATGCACCTCAGTGATAATGCAAAAGGAAAGTGTGAATGTCATAAGGCCTGGGAGTTTGAGATCTTTAACTTTACCAGTTTCCTTTTGACTTTGCGTAAAATGATCTTTATTTCAGACTGAACAAAGGACCACCTTAAGGCTCATTTAATAACATCCCAAAAAAGTCAACAATTCATTGGAATTATGGGAGAAGTGAAAACAAAAGTAGACACTTTTAGTAAAATATTAGAGTAGATTGCTCAGGGACTGCTTTCTGTCTCAGAAATATTGGTGTTCATTCAGATTTGAATGGGGGCTGGTGACACTTGAAACTCAATGACGTGAATCAGGTGGCAGTGTTTTTTATTTTTTATTTATTTATTTTTTTAATCTCTCTGTCTGGCTTTGTCTGGATTTGTGCCAGGACAGATTTACTGAACAGCTGCTCATTCTCTTTCTAATATGATAATTGTATCATGCTGAAAAGGAAAGAATACTCGGTGCTTACATGCTTTTGTGTATCTGGTCCTTATGATGCAAATAGGCAGCTTTTATAATTTTCAAAATCACATGGACTTTTGTCATCTTAAAGAAAAAAAACTATTTTTTTAATTCGAATGCTTAGATTTTGTATATGAGATCAACTCTGTTTTAATAAGTGGTTGAATATTCAAACCTTGGTATGTTACATGAAAACATACAAAGACACAGTGGGTATTTAAATACTTATTCGGTATAAATAATGTGCTTAACTTCATTGTAATAACTGATATGCTTAATGTGATGCATGTGCTTATGTAACTACCTGAATTTGGAGTATAGAATGACAGCTTTACAAAAAAAAAAAAGCGAGAGAGAGGAGAAAAAAAAATTATGGCACAGTTATGTTATTGCAGTATTATTATTTCTGAAAGGAAAGCTCTACTTTGAGATAACAGGTCTGGGACTAAGTCATCTTGGGTACAATTGTCTCTCCGTTCTCCTTCATTCCTGATGCCTTCTTGACAGTTTATCACTTGCACACTTAATAATAAAGAGTAATGCCAAATTATATACTGTGCTACAGTGCAGTAGAAATGTTGCTAATGTTATGAACAGTGTTTGGTGAATCGAAACAGTACTCCTCAAATGAAATAATACCTTCCTGTTCATGTTTAGTTCTTACTCACTTACCATACTTAATATAATTAAGAAATAAGCGAAAACATAGAAATGGAAATTTCAGTATACCCAAGCTATATAAAAGGAGGCAAAAAGAATGAGGGAAATACAGAATGGATTGTCATGCGTCAAAATACGAAGAAAATAAGGGAGAAAAAAACAATGTTAATGTCTATTTTATTTGGGGATATAAACTGGAAGTATCTCATTTATCTTTGATCAAATTCAACTTTTATATAACAACAGCAACTGAGCAATTTCCTAGAGGTTCTAAAGAAATAAAAGCAATTATTGGAATAACAGCTTATAAAGAAAGCTGATATTAAAAATGTATCTTTCTCAAAGGAAGTAATTCCCACTACATCTGAGAATTATTTTTCAGAGGTGGACAAATTACAGATAAATTTAGGGATTACAGTGCTTTCATCTTAAAATTAATGTTTCTAAGAAGAAATTGAATATTTGTGAATGAGTATTCTTAACATATGCCTCTGCAGCTCTGATTGTCTTAATTTTTTTTTCCTTCTGAATATGAAAAATCCTCTAAATCCAAATCTTATAATTTTGAATGTTTATCTGATCTGAGCCCACAGAGGCATATGCAGTGACAGCAGTAGTGTACAGATATATTGCAAACCCTCAAAATCTGTTTATTATGCAGTATTTAAAGACATGGGCTAGAAGTTTTGTTGAAACTCTAGTTCAGTTAATGAAATTACAACATCAGACAAACGAGTTTTTTGTCTCCTTGAGAGCTTTCAAATATGTACGTAACAAGGTCATCCTATGGCCAGAGGCAAACACTGACCACAATCCTGAAAAAATTTAAATGTTGAGAGTCTACCCCTTCACTATACTTCTCTTACAAAATACATTTGAGCAAGTGCTAAAAGCATTTCACTGAGTCGAGGCTTAATGTTAAGCATATTAGCAGTTCTATATTAGTATATGTTTTAAGTGTTTTGCTGGATCAGCTCTAGAGAGCCTTAGCTTGTGCTTATAAGACTAGAGCATTGGCTCCCCTTTTTCTTTTTTTTCTTTTTTTTTTTTTAATGCATGGCTTATCTTGGCATATGAGTTATCTTACTATATTTGTAGTAATCAGAATATGCATCCGCAAAAGGTTTTACCCCAGTTCACACTGTAATTTGTGAAAATATTTAGTTAAATAAACTTCTACTAATTAGAAGACTTTCAGTACCATATTGTCCAATTAAAGTAATGAAGATGGAGGCACAACTAGTTGTGAAGTTAATGTTCAATCTTCACTGCATTTTTGTAATCTTAAATGCACAAAAGATACAATTAATAGCAAGTGATGGTTCGTTGGCTTGAATTTTCACTTGGAGAAGTGGTCTGGCCACTGCAGAAAAATTTATTCTCACATTAACTCTTCTACAAAAATCTTTCACATTTATCTTTTATTCTCACTGAAAATGCTTCATGTGCTTCTTTAATTAAGACCTGTATTTCAATGACATTCTCTAATACAGTGATATTGCAGCAATACAGGTCTTACTGTATAATAACTCTTCAAATTCCCTAATAAGAATAGGGTCCCAGATCCCATGACTCTGAGATCCAGACTTCCAGATACTTAGGATCTGTGTGCATTTTTTTTCAGCTGAGGTTGTTGGGCAGCTGAAGAGATGCTGCCCAACAGCGGGGATGCTGCTACTTACCCCCACTGCTGGATGAACTTCACAGCGTATTCACGCTACCCTGAGAGGTGCTCGTGTGAGCAGCCCTCCACACTCATCTTGGTCAATATGCGCTAGATAAGTAAAGATTAGAGAATGGTTATATGGGGGAATTAAGGGCTATTAAAATTCTGGGGAAGGAGAATGGGGGTTATGAAGTTTGTAACCTCTTCCATTCGGGAGAGCATGTTCTTAAGTGTCTCATGTGATTTGCAGAAGAATCTGTACAGTGACACTCCAGAAGGCAAAATTGCACTTTTTTGAAAAATTGACATTTTTGAGAATTTTCTAAACTTTCTACCTACATTGTTAAGCATCTGAAAACTTTGTAAATTTTATCTTTGACCATTAGTACATTGAACCGAATGTTTTACCTGAACTTAATTGAAAACTAAACATGATCCTTGCACTGCACTATTTATTGACTATAATAAAGAAATACTGGGAGAAGGAGGAACATATCTAACAAAACATTTTGTGAATAATAGGACAGAGTTAAATGTACACACAATCCTATGGTTAGCAAGAAAAAATATATTTCTTCCTTATTGTAAGAAAGAATAAGATGATTCTTAGTTCATAATGCCATGGTGTTCTCTGCTCTGCTTTAGAGGATGCTAAAGTCAAAGTGCAGTCTCATGTTTTGTGTTATTTTAGATAGGATATAGAGGCCCAGAAATTGGAGATGTTAACATGACATTGTAGCTATGTAGAATTGAGTGAGATTTTGATTTCAAGATGAAGACCTCTGAATATTTAGCAACTGTGTCAAAATGTAGGATATTTATACTAGATTCTGGAAATGCATGCCAATGCATGTGTAACCCAAACTTTAAAAATGAATTCAATGTTTTGAAATTAAATGATTGTGAAGAACAGCATGCTGAAACAAACTTTAACAAAATAAGCCTCATTAAGATGCACAATATCTGTTCAAGTCATTAATTTTCTCAAGTTGTCTTGCCAAAGGGAGGAAAGAATTAGTTCTCTAGTCAATTAGGAAGTTGAATGACAATCAAGGCTTTGAGAAAATAAAGAGTCAGAGGAATGAAGGAAAAGTATGGCTAGGATGATGGGAGAAAAAATACAACTTCTTCATTTTGCAACCAAGCAGTCAAACGCAGGTGCTCTGTCATAATGTTGATGCCAGCAACTGCTGTTGTTTCTCTGTATCTATCTTAGAAACCTTACTGGGTAAATACTGAGTTCTTCCAACGTTTCTTAGGCCATGCCAGAGAAGAGATCTTCCATTATATTCTGCTAAAGATGTACGGTTAATTTCATCTCAGGTTTGCATGGAAAGCTCAGGCAGGAGGGATTCAAAGGAACTTCTGAAGATAGGAAGTTGGAGTACAAGGCCTCATATCTACAGAGTTGTGGCTCTTGGCAGTGTATGAATGAGGGTTACCCATGGGAGCTTCTTAGAAGAAATGGATTTCAGCCGCCACACTTAAAAGATGATGGAAGAGCCTATTTAACCTCTCCTTTTGGATGTTTAATAGCAGCCTGTTGATTTCCTAATGCTTGCTGTTCTTGTTTACTAGATGTGTTATCAATACAGTCCTTGGACTTTATCAGCAGACATTTTTCTAAACAAATCACTTGTATTGTTCATTATAACAATTCCTTTTTTCTTTTAACATAAACTAGCCTCCTAGACCCTAGTTTGTCAAAAAGATTATGTAAATCCTTTACATATTCTGCAAGACTTCATTTTCCAGGCAACTTATAATAAAATATAAACTGTAAAATACATATTTTGAATGTTTAAGAAAATAACGAAGGGTTTTTTCCAACCTGGTAAAAGAAAATAACAAGCTAAAAGTTTATATGAAAATCTTTTGACCACATCTTCAATTAAGGACCCAGTTATTCGGATTATAGGAAGCTAGGTACTAATTTGGAAAATTATATCTTAATAATACTAAATTTTCTTAAATTGTAAGCTAAAACTACTGAGATAAAAGACAGTTAACTTTATCTACATTTACAGACAAATTTTTCCCTTCATACAAATCCAGTACAGAAAGAGTACCTAGCCCTTGATTGTGAATATTCTTCTTGAGTTCTAGTAAATTATCGGATCTGTTCCATTTTGGGGTATATATAAGTACATCTTCATAACAAGAATATCTTTGTCAGATCTCTTGAACAAAATTCTGTTTTTTTGTAAGCCTTTTGATTGCTCTTCTCCTCAGATAACTAATAGACCAACTTCCCTAGCAAAACTTCCCAGAAAAGTGAAAACTGTACTCAAATCTTGAATTTTTAATTTATTTCAAATTCAAGATTTCTATCGCTTATTATATTTCTGGAATAAGCTGTCAATCTGATTAGAACAATGTCTGTATTGTCTAGGTTTTAATGCTTCAATTTTAGCTCCTCCAAAAATGACACACATTCTATGCTTGAACTGCAGTGTAACAGCAAATGCCAGCACAGATAAAAGATTCTTGAATATCATACTAAGAATATACAAACTAGTATAAAAAGGATCAGGAGATTAATCTAACCTACCTAGGGAATAAATAAGACTGAGATGCAGGATGGATGCATCCACTGCAAGGCTTCCTGAAAAATCCATTGCACATATAGTTGCCCTGATCGTGTAATACGACTTCCCCCAGCTTATCCTTATATCTAGCTATTATACTATACTAATTTCATTGTGTCTATCGATGTATGTGCAAGAATCTATTTGCTTGGATCGATTGTAGGATTGGAGACGATGCTTAAAGATGGCGCTATAGAAGTATAGAAAGGATTTTGTAGCTACAGATTATAAACTAACAGAGGATCAATGCTCATGAAATCATTGGTTTTAGAAATATTAAAAATAAAAATATTCTTCCACTTCAGCACTCTAAGTGTCTTATTTTAAGTAGCACACCCCAGTTTGGACACTGGAACTCTGGATTCGTTGTTATGTCAGAACCTCAGAATATCCTTTTGCTTCCAACTATTGGAATTTCCTTGGTGGAAGAGCACCTAAACCAAGAGACTTTTGATTACATTTTAAATGCTCACTTTAATCTTGAACTCCATATTTGTGCAATTATTTATGTCAAAGAGGGGGAAAAAAAAGTACATCTCACTATTTTATGTTGGGAATCTGCACTAGTAAGCTTTCCTTAAACCTCTTGCTGTTCATTCTTTTAGGCCTGGTGTGCTGCCCACTCTTCTCTCCCTAGTTGTCATCTCCTCCTACTTAGTCCCTTTTGCCTTATTTCACATATGTTGCACCACAGATTTAGTCTAAAATCTATTCCAGTGCTAAACATAGCTTTCTTCTACTAGATATTTCCTTCTAACTCACTTTTCTATCTTCCAGCTTAGAATTACTCTACCATAATGCTTTATTCTTAGTCTACGTAATTTATTCTCTAAGGAAATAAAGGTGAGACTTTGTAATGTTCCTTCTCTGTGTCCATTGTAGCGTCTTTCTTCACAAATGTCTTTCTTGTACATTCAGTGAAGATGTCTTTTAAAAAAAAATGAAAAAAGCAAAACATTGTTTTCAGTTACTACAATAAGTTCTATGATAAATAAGATTGTCAACTAGGTAGAAAACTGATGTAACTTTACTAGTTCTTATGCTCTAATGGCCTCATGAGGAGGGAGAACTAATGAATCTGTTGTTAAGAAGGAAAGTAGTAGATGAGTAGGAGAAGATTAAAAAGCAGATCAATCAGTATTAAGGTTGATCTTTTGTACTCTTGCTGGCTCTTGTTTGTTAATTATTTTAGAAGCGCTTCAGAAGACAATGGATAGACTGATATACAAATAGGTTTTTTGTTTGTTTACTGTCATGTAGTAACTGACTAATGGAGAAAAAATATGATACTGAAGAAAAACCTAAATAACCTGAACTGTGTTTAATTAAATAATAAAAAAACACTTAATAAAAAAACATTTTCCACAGCTTTTGTATAATTTCTTCCAATCTTTCAGACAAGACATATATATCACAATACTAATTTTACCTATCCTAGCCGATGCTAGGATTCTTGAAATGCATCCAATACTTTCCAGTTATTTTTAGATTAAGTCTTTTCTCATCCTCTCCTCATTCTTCTCCTCTCCCAAAATATATCTTGCATAAGGAGGACAGGGCTTATATTTAATGCGATGACAAATTTAATAGTCTTGCATTAAGTTAAACGAAATATACGAAAGCTTGTTATGGGACACTCTTCCTTCACTGTCTTCAAGGTCTTCAGCCCAACCAGTTAAGCAGTATCTGTTATTTGCACCATTCTAGTTGCAAGATTTCATACATGACATGTATGAATATGTGCACACATGTGTGTGTATATATATATATATATGCATGTATATTCATAAAACAAGTTAGGTTTTTTTATATAATTGTACCTATTAGCTGTGGGAATGTGTGAGAATGTGAGTACATATCTGTGTTTAGGAGAGAAGAGGTAAAACTAGATATGTAAAAAAAGCAAATACCTTGTAAAGCTTTAAAAGTAGAGAACTACTTTGTAGGGTATGCATTTGGTTGTGGTTTATTTTGCTTGAACACACTATAACTGATGCTTTATGTGGTGTGCATTGAAATATTCATATTACTCAATTTTTAGGTCTAGCTATTAAGATAGACCACAAAAAAATGTACTTCAAAAATATTAGGTAGGAATGAAAACAAATAGAGGCAGGAATTTGTAGTGTTTAAGATCATGCTTTCCTGAATTTCCACAGAACAGGAAATCTTAATGCTTATTTCTCCTTTTTTTTTTCAGGAATATCTGTATAGAAGTATGGTGATATAATTTTTAGTGAATTTCTATGGATTTGTGAGAGGGACAGCTTTACAGGTCTGCATGCATGAAAAATATTGTTTGAAGTATGTTTGCCAGTAGAGTGGAAAAGGTGAGCTTGAATCTTCAATTTCATTGTGCAGGTCATTCTGCCTGTTTCAACTTTCTTACCCTTCCCTGACAATCTGTCCTCATTCCAATCACATATTTCTTTCTATACTATTCTATTTAGAGATCCAACTTCAATTTCCTCTCTCTCTTTTCACCTATTGCTGCTCTTTTTCTGCATTCTCTGTCTGAAACAGATCCCCCTGTTTTGCTGTTGTATAAAACTTCAGTGTCTTACAGTGGGAATAGCAGGTAGATGTGTAGGTAGCTTCTATATGGCCTCTGTAACACATAGTGGTCATTACTGGGTCAGACCAAGGATCCTTTTTCTACTGTGACCAATAACAGACAGCAGGAGAAAACCTTTTTTCTTGCAAACTGTCCTGGTATCTGATATCTTAGGCAGTTCCGGAGCCAAAGGCAGTATCTCTGTGTTTAAACCTTGACTCAGACTGTTTCTTTGCAGATCTTCAATTATACTCTTTATTATTGTAAAGTTCTGTTGTTGGATTTGGATAATGAAAAACAAAAGGTCAGTTTCTTAAAGCCCAATGGTCATTTGTTATGATAATATTCCTAATACACACAGCTTCAAGCTAAATTAGCCTTTTTTTCTAGGGAGATGAACAGCAGGTCCTTATCCTTTGTGCTTTCCTAGTTTTTCTGACTTCTTTCACAACACCTTTTTTTCCTCTCCTCTCCTTGGATACCCATATTAACAACCAAATAAGTGGATAACAATTTTAAGCACAGAAGTAAGTTGCAGGTGGTATTTTCTGATTGTTAATTTGATTTTTCCCTAATTGCTTTCATTTGCATAGTTGTAACAGTAGGTTGAGGTACAATGCTTATGCTAGGGAAGCAGTTAGCTCCTAACTTGCTACGTATGAAAATGATATAGTCACAGTAGTGTGAAATATTAATCAAGAAAGTTAGAAAAAGTTTCTAGTTAAATTAAAACTAAAGGAAAAAATGTGCAATTATGACTAAAAATAATACAATATGTCGCTCCTTTCGTATGTTCTGTGCAAAACACTCTGCCTATATCCTGATTAAGTGTCTCCAAATGTAACATCTTATGTTAAATGCCCAGGTAGTTGTAGAGAGGTGGGAGGTAAAGTATGGCTGAGATTATGTTTTACATACTGTTGAGAAATTTGAAGCAACAAAAAATAATAATTATTTTTAATCTTATTTTCCTATATTATATTTCTGGCAGAAACTGCAAGCCTCTGACTAAATTCCTTTTGCAGCGTAGATGCTAATGGCAATTTGCAGTGTAACAACAGTGCTGTTAGCCCCTAGTGTCTCGACTCTGGCAGTGTGTTTCTATAAATATCTCGTATTATGAATTCAGCGAAGTACTCTACAGTAAACAAAGAGTAATACACAGAGTGGACTATTTATGTAGAACAAATATAGATTAACAAACAAAAAACATCTAGTTTCCACCTCTTATTTATCTGTGTCTGGCAGCAAAAAAAAAAAAAAAAAAAAAATGTTGCTTCAGATCTTAGGGATCTTAGCTGCTCAAATTTGAACTTAACATAGCCTGAAATAAGATAAAAATCCTCTGGTTGAGGATTTTACCTCCTAAACACTGGGGGAAAAAAATCAGTATTCCTAATTCACATTTTGCTAAAATCTTAAGAAATTATTTCCAGGTTTTGACTATAAACTTCCAGCTGCTTATTCACCTCCTTCATAACTACTCTTAGCTATTCTGTATTTGTTTTTCTGAACTTTCTGTTCTCAGCTCACTGACATTTCAACCTGCTAAATCTGTCCACTTTGAACTACTCCAGACTTAGTGTTGTAGTGTTTTGTAGCTAACTCTCCGAAGTTAAGCAGCATCAGTCTGTGTCAAGAAAGATTACTCTTATGAAAAAAAGATTGTCCAATAAGCAGAAATCCAAACGCAAGACAGGGTGCTATGCTTTACTTTCTCTTCTATAGTTTAAGCCTTTTATTGTATGTATCACTTTTGTAACATGTTTGATCAGTTCTAGTTGAGCTGGGTTGTTGTTCTTTGGTATATGGAACCTGAGCATAAATAAACTTAATTGCTAGTGCTTTTCCTCGTACACAGCTATTGTGGTAATCAATTTATAGCAGCATGTTGTGATTGCCTGTATTTCCAAAGCACGTAGGGAATTTCCTTCCCGCTCTCAGAAGTTCTCATGGTTGAAGAGGCTTTCAGCTCATGCTCCTTCTAAAGGATCTGATATTCTCCCTCCTCCTAGTGCACCATTAGGTCTGCACTGTTGGAAGAGCTTTCACTGCAGTTGTCAGCACCCTTGCCCGACCAGTGAGACACACGTTAGGATAATTGTGACTCATGCCTGCTATCACGAAACATGCTAGGTACCTTCTCTAGCAGTGTGTTTGTGTGTGTGTATAGGCACACACATACATTATTTCCTCCTCGCACCCTGCCCTGTCCCTCCCTTCTGCTCTCACTCCCCTCCAAAAAAAAAAAGTCTGAAGTCTGAATCAAGTTCTAGTTTTTTTTAAAAGGTCTTTTCATTTCATGACCATTACAAAATTTAAATTTCCAGAAGCTCTTTATAAAGATCAGTCTATTCACATCTGAACAAGCCAGCCGAGATGTTGCTGTTGAGTTTATGCTTATTGAAGCCTTTGTCTTAGAGCCCTTAAAACACAGCATGATGTTTTTGGCTTTTTGCCAAGTGGCAATCCTAAGTGTAACAGCGGTGCTGTTAGCTCCTAGTGTCTCAACCGTGTGCTGTGCGTTAAGAAGTAGAGAAGTATGGTGTGAGCCACTTAGGGGCTGCCTGAGTTACGGTAATTTGACTTCACTGGAAAGCTGGAATTATTTTTCCTTTTTGTAATGTCTTTTTTTTTTTTTTTTTTTTTTTTTCCTGACTCAAAACTGAAAAATGCTTTTCTGTCTTTAAACACTACTTAGATTCTCTTCTGTCTGTACTAGGATTAAAAAGTACTCCTTTCCCCTCCACTGTGTCCATACTTGTCATTTAGGACAGATCATGGAAGAGAAAGCATGCTGACATGTGACCATAACATGCAGGTACAACAGATGCAAGTCCATCTGCAGACTTCGTAGATTCAGGTTTGCCTTAATGAGCTGTTTCACAGAAGTGAAAATCTGACTATGTTCTCTTGGATAAGTTTTGGAGGAGTATTTTCTTTCTCACTAATGGGAGCATGCTCTAACTCATGATATAACCCTAACTAGAAGGTGAAATACTTATCTGCTAATGAGACTAAATGGAAAGCTGCTAAGAGGAACCAAGTTTAGGTCTCTACTTATATGTTAAAATGAAGGACACGAGAACAATTTTGAAAAAGACCGTATAGAATTTTGGAATTCTTAAAATGTATGATTTTTAAAATTCAACCCATATAATGCCCATTGAAGGTGAAAGTCTGTCTTGAATGAGATTAAGCAGCTAAGAAATGGCTAATTCTGTGAGATATTGGAGACTTCCTTCAGGTCCTGTAGGGCAACCTTTTTCACATGCTTCATCTGAAAACTGGACGAGGAGCTCTCTGTTTCTCACTAGTTCCCACCATAAAGAAGGTTGGACAGATTATACCTTTTGTCCCTCCTGGTGCCTCCCTCTGTGTTAATTATCCTGAAGAGTGAGAAACTCCTCTCTCCACTGTCAAGAGAAAGGGAAACCACAATATGACATGACATACAGAGAGTCATGGTACCTGTTTGAGCAAGTCTCTTGTTCCAACATAGAAGCAATTTGTATGCCTGCCACTTCATTTTATCTTTTAAGTTAACATATTTCTGTGTAAAGACCTAAGTCTCCATGTTCTCTGTGACTGGCAAAGAATAATATATATATATATAATTGGTAATTTATGAAGCACAGTCTAGGAAACTTTCACAACAAATGTGAAAATGACTACAACCAAACTTTAAAAAATAACTTTAGTGAATAAATGGCCCGTGAGGCTACGTGACCAATGGAGTCTCTCTCTGTCTTGTTTTAGTCTCTGATAAACACCTAGAGACACACTGTTGCACAAGTCCATATTGTGTTTCTCCTTTCAACTGAGTAAACAACAAAGTTTTATTTTGTAATTTTGGCACTCACAAGATGGTAAGGTGTGTGTAAACTTGTATGCTACAACTGAAGGAAAATTTATCTACTAGCAGTGAGAAGACTTGTCAGTTGGGGATGGGGAGAGCTGCAGAGCCCAGCAGACAGGGTGGGTACTATTTCAAGTGATGCTTATGCCCCACACCAGCTAAAGGTGCTTAGGAACTGTGTTTGGGCAGCATTTCTTTCTCCCCCTTCTTTTTCAGTCCTTTCTCTTTGCTTCCCCCCAGCCCCAGCCCATCCTCCCTCAATGCCGCCTGCCTCGATCCGCCCCTGCACTTCCCTTCCGCCCTCGGGGAGGGCAGGCGAGGGCGGCAGGGGCCCGGGCGCCCCTCTGCACGGGGCTCCCCTCTGCGCCCGCCCGGCTGCCCGTGGCGGGGGCTGCCGCGGCCGGGAGGGCTCTGCCAGGCGCGGAGCTCCGGCACCGCAGACAAGGCGGCAGCCTCGCCATCCCCATCGCCATCCCGCTCCGCCTCCCCCGCGCCTTCCCCCTCCCCACCGCCCTGTCCGCCCCTCCCACACGCCCCCCCTCTCTCTCCGTCCTCCCTCTCTCTTCCCTCAGGCGCCCTCTGCACTTTCTTCTCCAACCACCCTTGTAGGCAAACTTTGATGGGGAATCTCGCACCACGCTGGAAAAATGCCGGTTATGAAAGGATTACTGGCACCCCAGAATACCTTCCTGGATACAATCGCTACCCGCTTTGACGGCACACGTGAGTGGGGGTCTGCGAGGGGAAGGGGAGGGGGCGTCGGCACTGGCCACCCAACGAAAGGGGATCCTGCGAGTACCGGGATTACTGTAAATGAAGGGGGAGACTCCTGTCTTTCCCCTCCCTCTTCAGGGGGTTTCTTCTGCACCAGAATCTATCAAAGAAGAGGTGGAGGCGAGGCGGCCCCCAGGCTCCCCGCTCTCCCGCCTCTCTCGTCTGCAGCTTTGCAGGTGGGGACCGTGCTGGGTGCCTTCCCGTCGCGACCCTGCACTGGCGCTCGGCACCGGGACAGGCAGGGACGGTACCGGGGAATTTGGACCTGAGCCGGGATGGCGGCAGCAAAGTTGTGTGCGGGGCTGGGGCTTCCCCATGCCCGTCCGCTGCAGCTCGGCAAGCAGCCACGGGGCGCTGGAGAGACTGCGGGGGAAAGGCAGTCTTCAGGGCTGAACGTGGCTCTGCAAGCTGGGCTCGGGGAGTTGTTTTGCTTTCTCCGTTTATTCCGCCTACCCTTAAACCTCTTAAAAACCTTAGGCGAGTAAATCAAGCTCTGCGAGGGCTGGCGGTCGTGGTCAGAGCTGTTGAGTGAGGCTCTTTGGACGCGCGGCGCCAGCGCCATGGGCAGTGGACAGGTCCCGCTGCTGCAGCACCATGGACAGGTCCCGCTGCTGCAGCACCATGGACAGGTCCCGCGGGACCTCGGCGCGCGGGCTTGGTGCTGCTGCGGGAGGCGCAGGGCTCCCTTCGGCGGCGGGCCGGGAGCTGTCTGTATTTTACTCACGACAGGGAAGAGGAGTTCGGGCTCCCAGTGAGACACATTCACTTTAATCCCCCTCCTCCCCACTTCCCTTTCCCTAAGAGAACAAAACCCCGGACAGATCCAAAGCAGATGACAAAGAAACTCATCTTGGAATTGCTGCCAGTTGTTTCTTGACTGAAAACGCTATAGTTTGTCTGGCATGAGTGTTAGATACTTCTTGATCATCTATTTGTTGGCATTGTATGCATGTTTCAGAATTAGCATGTGATTAAGGCAACTGAACTTTTACAACTTACTGATGCATTAATTAAATGTCAAAAAAAGTGATAATCACTGAGATTAATTGCTCAGAAAGAGAGAACTATATGATAACTCTTCTGCTAGTCCAAGGATAGGCAGCTAGTGATGATTCCGGGCTGTATTTAATTGGTCCTTGATTACAAAGCAATCCCTCTTAAGACTACTTAGATGTACCTGTAAATTCCTTCTGTCAGAGCATATGCTACTCAGCCTCTTCCCTTCCAGTCCCCACCTTTCCCATAAAGTGCCCAGGTATTATTTACTGTATAAGAAAGTGTTCTAGCTCTAATTAGAGTTCTGTTACTGATACTGCGACTTACCAGAAAAAGCAGTACTTCCCTGCTGTGTGCACAGGACCCTGGTAGCATCTTCATTTCAAAGGATTAAACACACGATTTGCAAGCTATCTGCACAAACATTTCACAAATTCTATTTTACTCTTTAAAGGTCCATTTTCACAAACAGCATTAGTAACGATATGCAGGTTTCCATTAAATAAACACTAGAGAAATACCTAATCCCTATATTTTCAGTGACACCAACAGACAAGTGTGGTGGAAAGCTCATTGCTTTCTGATTTTTAGGACAACATGTTCTAACTTTCTTTAAACAATAATTCTGCTAATACGTGTATGTTCAACTACATATTTTCTCCTACGTACATCCAAAATACTGAACATTATATTTTAGTGTGGACAATTAATATTCATTTCACTGCAGGTTTTGCTTTTTAAAGAGTTTCACCATTTGGCTTAGATATTAAATGGACATCATTTAGAGGTATCACTGTGTAGCTTTTGACTTTTGAAATGTTTCCAGAAGTTCACAAAGAAAGTCATTTTATGGGTTACTATATCTGTTGGAACTTTCTTTTATTGAGCATCGTATAATTATATGGAAAATCAAAATATGAAACTCTCAATTTTCAGAATTTCATAAGATGATTCAGGGGTTTTTATAGTGCTAAGGTGAGGAGTTGTATCAATAATGTTTTTAAACACTATTTTTCTGAAAACAGATTATGCATTTCAATGCATATGTTAGCTCAATTCAGAATCTACAGTGATAAGTCCTGTCTTCCTGCTCTGCTTTGATATGACATTAAATTTTCTTTTAAAATTAATTTGAAATGTAAGAGTATAGATTGTTTAACTTAAGAGAATTCTTGTTCCAATAAAGATGCACAGTTTTTCAAAATATTAGTATACAAGCACCAAAAAGAAACATTAAACAAAATTTTTGCTCACTTAAACTATCCAAGTGGTATTTCTGAGAATGTTCAGGTGGCTAAAGTTAGGAGTCAGTCGCATGTAGGAATCAGTGCCATGTCAATCTTATAGGGGATACAAGCTGTGGAAGGAATATAAACTGAAAAATGGTAATGGACCAGTGTTTTTGTTTTAAGAAATACTTTGACCTCATACACATTTTAGAGTCAAATACAATTCTGTGGTAAAGGATGTCTCCTTTTTTTTTTTTTTATTTTCTATTGTAACATATTCTATGGTTAACAGAACTCTGTTCATTTTAAGCTCCTGGGAAGGATATATTATGTTGTCATCAGTGATAGACTAATCCACCGATGCATCTTTAATCCAGAAGAGGGATAATTCTAATTCTGGGCAACAGTGCAAGTAAGGATTGCAGATAGATAATATTAGAAAATACGCTTTGATTTGCATAGAACTTTCCAAAATTCATTCATATGATTGTTACAATGGTGATAATCAAAAAAAAAAAAAAAAAAAAAAAGTATGTCTAATTATTAATTGTGAATCTGGTTATAGAAATGTTGCAAATAACAAAAAAGTTTAGATAATACAGAGCCCTGACAATTACTTTAATTATTTGGAGTTCTCATAGTAAATTTGTGTATGTGTAACATATATATATATATCTATTCTTTCCATTTCAAAACAGTGAATATATGTTAAACAAAGAGAATTAGATTTACACTCTGATGACTCTCAGATGTGCTGGATGTCCCAGACAACTCTGGCAAAGTTCCCATTACCTGTCTTGTGTACAAGGAATAAAAGCATTAAGGCTCTGTCTACAGATTTCCATGTCAGATCTCTCAGTTCTGCCTATGTGCTACTACACCTCCATGTGTTTACAACCCTGCACTGTCTTTTGGGTACCTGGCACAATAGCTTTAGTCAGTATTTTCTTAAAGTACAGTTATTTTATTTCCTCTCTATAAAAATACATCAGGTCATTCAAAAAACTTTTTTCTCACTCTGTCTGTGAGGTGCTTGTGCATATTACTCTCTCAGGAAAAAGGTAAAGAGGTGGGCAAACACAATCGAAAACTTTTTTTTAATTTACATTTCTTTCAGATTTTCAGGTAAAAATATTATTTTCTCATTGAAAATATTTTAAATAAGCCCTGGATTAAACCCCAGAATGTTATTAAAGTAAATGTTAGAAGACACTTAGTTATCTTTTTTTCATGGAACACTCTCACTCTTTCGGTTCTCTACTTTAGAACAGGAAAAATGTCCAGGAACGACTACATGATAGGAAAATGTCTTTCTCTTCCAAGGTCCAAGTTTTCTTTTTAAAAATAGAAAAATCCACAAGTGGCTGTTTCTGCTAATTTATAGTACTTTCTTATGGAGTAAAGCCTAACAGCAAATGGCCTCATTAATTTGTCTCCGAATGCTATCATTATGCAACTGAAGAAATGACAGCTGAAGATCTGTAATTATCTCCCATGTTTATCAAATATGATCAATTTCCAGATTAAGTGTACACTTCCACATCCTTATTAACAATCTTGCATGATGGGTCTAATCTAAGATCAAGCTGGGTTCTTTCCTTCTTGCTCACTGTCAATGATAATAATTCCCTATTTGTAGAACAGCTTCTGCTTCCATTTTTTTTTTTCTTCCAATTATAAATTGAAGTACTTGTATGTAGCTTGTTTGTTATTGCAGAATTAGTCAAGTTTTAATGGAAGGAATTTTGCGTATAGGCAGGGATTTCCATAGCTCTCTGAGAGTTTTATTTTATGGGGGTTAGGGCGGGGGTTTCCTTACTATCCTAGTTGCTTTAGTTACTCCTAAGGGGTGATCAAAAAATTCCTGATGAGAATATACAGACTTCAAGCATAATGAATGTCCTGTTAATGTACTTCCATTTGCCTCCCAGTTTGAAAAGCCTTGTCTCTTTTGAGTAGCCAGCAATTGAAACAGACCTGAAAGCCTTTGTACATATTGATCTTCCCAGTTTGCAGGGCCAGATAGCTTGCATTTCTGTGCTTTGTTTTCGGATTTTCTTGTTTGTTTATTTGTTTTTTAATCTCATAAGCAAACTAGCAAAGCCTGCCAGGGTGCACCAGCACACTAACTTTCTGCTACTTTGTTATCAGATTGTGTGTCTTGCTCAGATGGAATCCTATCATCTGTAGACTAGTCAATGTGTAGCTTAATCATAAGATAATAATCGTAAGAACATTAAAGGCAACAAAACACTGTCTACTGGCGATACTTACAGCACTTCACCTGCCTGGGTGTAAGGAACTGCAGCAGTGACAGACATAAGGAAACAACAACAGTTATGCTTTCTAGGAGGAAGGTGTTATTTATCTAGTGCCCTGTTTAGAAATGTGCACCTCTCAAAGACAAAAGCCTGTGAACAAATAGGGGAGAAAGATGCACAAAGCACTGACATTTAGATTTACTATGAAGAGGCTTTCTAATAGCAACAAAAAATACAATAGTCTGTCAAATTCTCCTTCAGAAGGCGTGAAGGGGAACATGCAGTGAGGGTGGTCTAGTTCTGTACAATTGAACTGAAGTGAGTTGACTAGAAGCAAATCTCCAGAGATAAATATTTACTTGCTCTTCTATTATGCAAACTCATCTTCCCTCTTGCTTCTCTCCTTGGATAAAGAGATAATGCTTTGTTTGTGCTTTGAGCTGAGCAAAAGTCAGACTATTGCATTTATTGACAATATATTTTTTCCAGTGTCCAGTCCACAGTTCATTTAAAACAAAGCAAACACTTTCCTTTCTGTACTTGCCATGGCTTGTGTAAGGCATGGCTTGTGTTGCAGTATATTATAGATCTGATGCTTTTTTTAAAAAAAAAAAAGATAGGGGGAAGAGTAAATGATTTTGAATATAAACAAGAGATCAGATGTTGGAATCCAATCTCCTTTGTGCTGCTTCTCTTCACTGAAAATCACAGAGAGACTAGATTAAATGGCCACTTGAAAAATGTCTCCCTGTTATTTCTTCATAGAGTCAGGGGTGAACAATCTCCTTATCGAAGATTGTTTATTTGGGTGATCTCTCCTTTCAGCACATATAGCTTTTGATCCTAATTTGAGCTGGAAATAGACCTGGAAAGTCCAGAACCAAAGGGTTTTAGAGGTACTTTGAGGCAATATTTTAAAATTAATTCTTCAGTTCTTAGCATTGAATCTATTCAAAGATGTGAGAGTGTGCAGGTGTCATTTTTAAAATCTACTCACTTTTCAGGATAGAATTGTTCCTTAAATCTCATAACGTTTGTCTGTCACTAGCGTATTTTTTAATTCATGGAACCTATTATTGCTGGAAAAAAATAGAATCTGACTTCCAATACGCTACCCTCTTTTTGTTCTACTTAGAAGAGAAAGCATTAAATGCATCACTTCTAAGTCTAAGGTGACAGATTAATGCTTATAAAATAAAATTGGGCTGGCAATTTACACTATAATTCTAGAAGTAAGCTCTGTATTTGAATTCACTATGAGCATTTGAAATTTAAGAGTGGACAAGTCATCTAGTAAGTTTTTTTTTTTTTAGCAGTCTAAGAACAAGATCTTCAGTATTGTCTTGAGGTGGAATTTTATATCTTATCCTAAGAAATCTGGCACTGTTTTGTTCTAATCATTGCACTGTGTGTTTGAAGTGACATATTTAAATGTATGTATTTTTCATGAATTAGAGAGAAAACTCCTTATAGGAATTATAAATCTTCCATGATTACCATGATTACCAGCATTCCCACAGCAGCTACAATGGGGAAGAAAAAAGGCTACAATTACAAATATCTGATACCATTTTCTTCTTTGATTACATAAGAAGTAGGGACTACATAAACACTGGGAAAAAAAAGGCAGAAAAGTAGATTTAGGTCATTTTTGCATTTATACACATACCATCTATTTTACCATATTTTTATTCTGTTTATGCACATAAGAATTTTATAGATTTTTTTTTTATATGAAGCTAACGTACTCAGAGTATTGTTTGGAGTAATAATAGAAATGAGACAAAAATATTGGCTTGAAAAACTTCTGAAGAGTCAATATTTGGGTTATATATTCATGAAAATGTTACAATAAATTAGGGAAGGTGTATGAGTTTACAGAGCATTAACTGCTACTATTTTACACATGTTCATATTCTGCTGCAATGTATTTTTGAAAGAAAAGTAAGGAATCTTGCATGTATTACATATATGCATATGCACATGTAAGCCATAATCAGGCTTTGGCCTGAAAAGATGAACACAAGGACTTTCTACATCAGTCCAGCATGTTCACAGGCTAGTTTACCTTACCATAATATGCCCAGATCATCAGAACAGCTTCAAAGAACAAACTACCAAAGTAGTTTTTTTTTCCTCCCCATTCAATCTGAAAAATAAAAAATGTTAGAGAAAAGTGATAAGGATGGATAAGGAAACAAAGAAATCATTCTCAAGCTACAAGCAAGAAAGGACTTTCCTCAGAAGAAAAATTTTTGGAGTTTCTCATTCCAAATGCTTCTAACTTCTGCTTTCCATAATCCATAATAATTCAAAGATTTATAACTTATTTTTTTAATACTAACATGCTCAGCACTGAACTTAACATTAAATATCTTCTGACAATCCATGAAGCTTAACTGTCAATCACTTCAAGTTTTTTTGCAAGCAATTGTAATTATGTAGAAACACTTTGTATTCCCTATGGATTTTAGGGGACAGCTTTTCTTAAAACAAGTCCTGTATTTGTCTTATGACATTTCAGTGTTTTGGGAATAATGGAACAGTTACTGGTGGCATTTTCTTTTTTCTCTTCCTCTCCCTCCTCCCATCTCCCTCCAGTGGTCTATTCTATTGCAAGTGGCACCTTAAGACCATACCTAGAAGTTTCTTATTCTCTATAAGACACATAGGTTGAGTCAACCATCCCTGAATCTTCAGGAGAGATTTCCCAACAGAACACATTTCAGGAGTTCATGGCATACTTAACTCTTTACCATTAATATTCCTCATCAGATGAAATAAAAATGTCCAGAACTCTGCTGTATTTTGCCCTTAACAAAAGTAAGAAACTGTTTTTTTGCAGAAGAAAAATACCTTAAGGGGAAATGTTCATTCTATACAGGGAAGAAAGGAAACAAGCAGTAATGAGGTTAGCCAAGGGGCCTGTTTCAGGAGACTTTTGAAATCTATGCTGGAGGGAGAGTTGAACTGAATGCAAGAGGCAATTGGTTCTCTGCGTATGTCTGTCTTTGAGAAACTTAGGAAAAGTATCGAAGATATGAGTTAACAATGGCCATTGCCAGTCAGTTTTTTTTTCAGTTTTGTAGAGGAAATATTATCCGGTAATGTGCAAAGTCTTTTTTTTTTTTTTTTTTTTTTTTCTCCTGTTAATTCACATATAACACACTAAAAGAAACAAAGAATGGTTCAGGTTGGAAGGGACCGCTAGAGATAATCCACTCCAACTCCCCTTCTCAAACAGGGAAGAGACCTTTGGAGATAACCTAGTCCACACTTCCCACTCAAGCACGCTTACTTGGAGCACATTGTACAGGATCTCGTCCTGGTGGATTTTCAACATCTCCAGAGAAAGAGACTCCACAACCTCTCTGGGCAGCCTGTTGCAGACATATCCCACAGAGATCCCACAGATACAACTTCGTAAGTTGTATCACAGACAGCTTAAAACAGAAAACAGTAGTCAGTCTTTCAGGAAATGTGAAGTAATATACTCCCAATGGCAGAACATGAAATGCCAGGAAATGTATCACTTCAGAATTCACAATATTTGAAGAACAGTTAAAATAAATTTACTCATATGTCAAAGAAATAGGAAGAAAAACAAATTGAAAATTTGTCATCACATTTTTTTCTGTTTTCACTTTTGTCGTCTTTTTTTTCTTTGAGGGAGAGAAAGAAAAAAGAAAGGAAGGAAAGGAGAGGGAGGGGAAGAAAAAGAGAGAGACGTATGTAATAAATAAACAAATGCAGATACATCCATGCATTGAATAGGCCTTCCCTGTCAGAAGAAGGAGTCAGAAGAAAAGAATCATAGAAT
Organism: Crypturellus tataupa; assembly: GCA_034781795.1. Classification (NCBI taxonomy): domain Eukaryota; kingdom Metazoa; phylum Chordata; class Aves; order Tinamiformes; family Tinamidae; genus Crypturellus; species Crypturellus tataupa. Next base: position 245,508 of record JAWLRI010000169.1, on the reverse strand, counting down.
CATAGAATGCATAAGGTTGGAAGGGACCTCTAGAGAAAAAAACCTATGGAACAACATTTAACTGTTTTTGAGAGTTAACAGTGTTTTTTAATTTTACCATTAAGTAAAATTAATATAAAAATTTATTTTTACATTAAAGAACATAAATTTCAGTATTTTGATGTGTTTTCAAATGATGCAATCAATTTTGAGGTATTATTATACAAGATTGTAACCTTACCATCTTATACAGAATATAATTTCCAAAATATCAGCATTAAATTGACTTTTTTTTTTCCCGTAGGTATTAGTTATGACTTAGTTATGACTAGGAGTCTAGGTTCCAGCTCTTAGGACTTCTAAAGGCTGAAAGTTGCCAGTCTTATTATTTTGCTTCTCCTTTGAAATGAACCTACAAAAATACAGACAAATTGAGCTGGACATCATGAACCTGAAACTCATTATCACTGTTTTGTTTTGAGTGCCTTTTTCTTTTTGCCCTCCATATCCCTTGACAGCTTGTTACAGTATGTGGTAGACATACTTCCTGATTTTGTGTATATGAAAGAAAATTCCAACCTGCTTATTTTGTCATTTGTTTGGTTTTTATAAATAGAAAATAAAGAGTCTTGATTTCTCTCTCTCTTTAAAAGTCAGGACCAGAAGCGTATTTGCATAAACTGTGCCCCTTTTTGCATTCTGGAATTAACAATGATGGTAAATGTAATAGGAGAACTACCCTCTTTCCGTCTGAGCATATGAACTAAGTATGAGAGATGATGGGATAGCCATTCCATTTACCAAACCATGGATTGCTTAGTTATTGAGTTGAAAGACTTTGAGACTAGCTAATTTGCTAGCAATTTGGATTGTCATTTTTTTCTTGTCCTCTTCAAGAATGGTAGGAAGGATCACACACCTGGTGAAACCTGAAGTTATAGAACAATGTGCTAGGCATGCCAG